>JARJEI010000005.1:9045893-9645893 GCA_029955415.1 Lottia scabra | reverse complement strand
ATGATATTGTTTTTCTATTGTAGATTTAATGATATAAGTATTTCTGTTAGAACTATTTGTGTCCAGTATGCTCAATATTTCTTTCTCTATCATGAAGAATTAACTAAAGAAATTTATGGTAAGCAACTGCTGTATTTCTTTTTTATTTATGAGCTGTAATTTTCTGAGTGTTAAAGATAAGATTAGAAATCTCTCAACTCTCTATTTTTATTTCAGAACAATTAAAAGTACGTCAACATGATCAAGAAGAAACTGTAAGAGTAGAGGTTGTAAATTGTATATTAAATGTAGCTAAAAAGAACTTTGAAAAAATCAACATGGATCTATTAAGTTTTATCAAAGAAAGAACAAGAGACAAAAAGGTTAGTGTCCAAAGATTTTGTCGTGAATATATTTTCAAGCTGCTGTAAATAAGTGTAAAAGTGTTTGTTTTAAGGTCATCAGACTTTCACATGCAGATCGAGAGTAGAACCCACAGCAGCAATTACTAGAGTGTTAAATTAACTGTCCCTCCAGTGATATATGTAGTCAGTGTTGTGTTACAATGATTGTAATGATTGACAAAGCTATTTACGTCAAATGTGGTGAATTTTTTGTAATATTTCAGTTGTTTTAATTTCAGTTTAAGATTCGACGTGAGGCGTTAATGGGACTAGGTCAGATGTTTAAACATATTATGAATCAAGAACCACGTGAAGAACATAATGTAGATAAAGTTACGTGGATTAGAGATAAAGTTTTTCATGCTTATTATCAACAGAGTAATGATGATAGGTAAGTCAAATCTGGGCTACAATAAGCCAATATGCAATACGCTCTTTGGCTTCTTCAAGTGTTGATTAAACAATGTTGTTTGTCTATGGTCAAAGGGAAAAAGATATAATATAAAGGGATTACTTCACAGTTGACAGTTACCTATATATATCAGGTATATAAGGAGTGAACATGTTGCAAATGGGCATGTATAGTACCCAGCCGGGTTTATTATTGTGGCTGAACATAGTGCTGACACAATTTATCATCAGTGAATTGCTGTGCTGTGATGGGTTTAAAGAAACTCTCTCACAGCTTTCAACTTTTCAACACTTAAAATTTCATGGTGTGAACTTCGATTGGTAGGAAGACTAAAGCTGATTGTATAAAGTAATTGTAACTATGTTATATTGTAGGTTATTAGTAGAACGTATATTTAACATGTATTTAGTACCATATCAATTACCAGTAGGAGAGAGAATGAAGAGATTATTATTGTTATATTGTAGGTTATTAGTAGAACGTATATTTAACATGTATTTAGTACCATATCAATTACCAGTAGGAGAGAGAATGAAGAGATTATTATTGTTATATTGTAGGTTATTAGTAGAACGTATATTTAACATGTATTTAGTACCATATCAATTACCAGTAGGAGAGAGAATGAAGAGATTATTATTGTTATATTGTAGGTTATTAGTAGAACGTATATTTAACATGTATTTAGTACCATATCAATTACCAGTAGGAGAGAGAATGAAGAGATTATTATTGTTATATTGTCAACTAGATGAACATGCTGTCAAGTGAGTTATCTTGTTATCAATTTTCAATTACTACTATCATGTGTGTAAATGTAAGCTTTCTGATCATTGCACTCTGCAAAGTGATGCTGATTTTTATAGCCCTTATGGATTAACTTATATTCAATTGTTCAGTGAAAGGTTACTCGATTTTTTCATCTCTGCAAAAGAAAATTTGAGCATCTTTTATGTTAAATCATAATTTAGTAATCTTAGATTTTATCTATGAATGTGGTATTTTTCAGAGCGATGAGAGAAATGTTTAAACATAGAAGCAAGTAAGTTAATAATTGATCAAATCTAGTGTCTGTATATTGTAGAAGTATTTGTTCTGGAACAGCAGAACAATCCGTAAACACTTTTTTCTTTGCATTTCAACATTTTAAATTAAGTCCAATCAACGTAGTGAAGGGGTGAAGACAAACTAGGAATATTTAAAATAAATGTCTAAATGGTTGCTCCAGAATTAAAAGTTTTAGTACTGTAATTATTTTGTATATTTTGATGATGATTATGTTTCAGTGCCCGACTATGTACTATATCATTATTAGAAGCCTATGATTCTTTAGATCAACCTAATCCTCCTCCATTATTACCTAGACTCACAGCTTTAGCTAGTAAGTACATTTTATTCATGATTAGCATCAAACTTGTATATCAAATATATTATTTAATTTTGACCCTTTTCCATAAAACAAGTCATGCATTTAATCTTTTTCGTTTTAACTACTGAAATATTTACTTTATTGCATTGTTAAAAAAAAAATGGGTATTACATCTTTAGACAGTGTCTTGTGAGATTAGGGTAAACCTATTCAAATGATTGGTTTTGTGGAGCAATGTTTCATGAAATTTTACCGTAATCTACCATGTACTTTTGTTAGCTCAAGTTGTGGCAATTGTAAAGTCAAAGGTGTCAGTTGCCATTTGCCAAAAAATTTGATTATTTCTCTGTTTTTTTGTAGGATATTTACCAGAACTTCACAAACCTCACGAACAATTAAAGAAATTTAATCAGATATTATGTAATGATAAACGTATGAGAAGTTTGTTAAAGATGATTATCTCCCCTGATTGTACGTGTAAAAAGGCTGAAGAGATTGTGGTATGTTGATTTAAAGTAATACATAATTATCCAAGATAGTGGTGGGTTCTCAGGTTCACTCTGAGCATCTTGTCAAATCTTGACATAGACCTCAGAGAAACACTCATATCAAGAAATAGATCAACTGCTTGCTGCAGCTTTAAACTGAGGTAAAAAAGAAAATGGCTATTATTACCGAACAACTGGCAGCAACTTATTTTAGAATCTTCAATGTACATGGATTAGATAAATGCTTTCAATGATCAGGTTCTCCCATATAAAACAGCTTCTTGTGACCATTAAAAATCTGGTTGTCCACAGATTCTGTCAGTCTGCAGATGCAACAATCAGTGTCAGAGAGTTTTTGATGCTAGTATTAAGTTACGACTGAATATATCCTGGTATTTTCAGAAAGAAGTATTAAGAAAGTTAGGGTTTAACTCTGGTGGACCTAATCATCTATATAATATGGTGAAATCATTGTTAGAGAGAATAGCACCAGTTATGATTGATAGTGAGGCTATAGATATACTAGTAAAACATCTAGATGAAGTTATAACAGGACAAGATACATTAGAGGAACCAGTTGATGATGTGGCTGAGAAAGGGGTCAGCTTGTTATTGGTAGGTGGAATTCATTCTGTGTAAAAAGAACTTCAAGAGATTGTTCCTCTTATCTTAAATAAAAAACTTATCATTTGATGCAATGAAGTGGAACGTTTAACCAATAGTACCATAGTCTCAGAAATGGGAGTTTTGTAACTAAGCTTATCAGTAATATTGTGCACAGCTCTCGAAATTTCCACCTTTAAATCCATGTGTATCCATAATTATCAGCATTTGAAAGTCAATATTTAAGTTGACGTCTCATGATCAGTCTGACAGAATGTTGATGAAAAGTTGTTAAATTAAATTAATTGTTTTTTTATCAACAGGGTTTATCTAATGCCTTCCCTCATTATTTCCGAACTGCAGATGTTTTTGAGAAATTTTTAGACTTCCTCAAGCATGAAGATGATATTGTTTGTAAGTAGATCTACTTTATAGATAAATTTTGTTTAATAATTCAGCCATGATTAGACTATATGAGACCTCCTAGCATGAATTTTATACATTCTATAGATCTAGTGTGTTAAAGATCTATTGTAATATTAGAAATATTCCATCAATAAGATAGTTATATTTATTATTTGTGACTATTTTAGGTAGTACCACATTACAGATATTAAACTTTACTGGTGCCAGAATACAAACAATGCATCCTAATATATATACGTAAGTTTTTCTGTTATAATTTGACCTTCAAAACAATCATTTGTAAATTTCAATAGTTGGAAATATAAAATATAAAGATTGTGTGCCATAGATCAGCACTGATTGTTGTAAGATGGTTTTGCACAGTCAAGAGATCTTACTTTTGACAATAGATTAATTAAGGCCCTACTCGTTTCACATTTCTTGTAATTTCTTATTACTTATATTTTTCAGTGATATGGTACCAGTACTAGTAAGTACAGCTAAAATGGGAAATCCTAAACAAACCAAACACGCTATCAGATGTATTAGTACTATTTGTGCTCTACAGAGATCTACAGTGCTAGCTCAAGTCTTTGAGGTATGAATTCTTTTTTAAATTTATTTCGAGTTTTAGATAGTAGAAATGTTTATTAACTAATTAGACCTTTATTGAAAAAATTCAAATTTGACATTATTTCAATTCATGAAAGAATGTCATATATATGATTGTCTTATGGAGTTGTATTCTCTATTTTGTGTCTCTGTTTTCCAGCATGTAAAGAAGAATCTACATCCAGAATCTGCTAACTATATAACCTCTATTGTGGCTCTAGGTCACATAGCACAACTTTGTCCTGAAGAATTTAGTGGTGAAATGAAAAATATAGTCTCTAAAATTATTGTTAAAGATTTAATGATGCAGGATAGGGTAAGTAAGGCTAAATTGAAATTATGACTCACTTTAAAACAGAAATCCTGTTACGCACTGTACATGTTGGTGTAGGACATCTTTATGCAACAATTGATTATTCCAAAATAGAGTTGTTAAAATAAATCAATCATCTAAACTTTGAAAAAAAGCTAGGAACTTCTTTAGTCATGCATCGATATAAATAGGACATAAATCTTATATTTCACTTCTTTTTATATTCATTATTTTATTAGATATTCATTATTTTATTTTGTATTAATAACTGTTTATTTAATTTTCAGACAAGTGGGCCAGAAACAGATGAAAGTTGGTATAATGATCATTTAGTAACAGAAGAAACACAAGCTAAGGTATGTGGGAGTTGGTGCACTCCTTGAACTGAATTTGATTGAATGATTCTTCTGATAATCTCCAAGACAATGTTGTTTAGATTGGTTTTGCCTTCTCAGAGTTATACCTTAGTTCTTAGTAGGTTTGTTCAAAGAAAGTCTGTTTGAATTTTTCAGATTCAAGCTTTAAAACTATTAGTACGTTGGTTAAAAGGATTGAAAAATAACTCGTCTAATTCTGGTACATCATCTACATTACGATTATTATATACTGTTATTATACATGATGGTGATCTCATGGAAAATAATCATATCAAGTAAGTTTTACATTTAATAGATTTACCTAACAAGGGGTATTATTAGCTCTCTGGACTTGTGGAAAGGGCTACTCTCTGTTGATGAAACGTTGCAAACGATCATCAAGTATTTCAAAATAGTGAGCATGACCTGTATATGTTTCACACTAGTTACTTTAGTTCAGGGCACACTCAATAGCCTTCTTCTTAGTCTTAGAACCTGGAGTATTTTTGCCAAGATATCATGATTGTCTTCACAACTCTCCCTTGAAATTTAAGCCTTCAAGTCCCTGAGCATTATAATTTTCAGCTGACATATTTTGTGTAAAAATGTTTAGGTAAAGGGTATGATTGAAGAGATTGTGCAATTTAGTTCTTGTACTCCTGGGGGCAAATGATATATATTTAAGGCCAAAATCGATACTCAAAAATGCTGAACATTCCCCTTTAAGATAACTTGATTTTATTTACAGTAAACCAGAATTGGCACGTTTACGTCTACAAGCTGGTTGTTGTATGTTAAAATTAGCAGAAGAACCTTGTTATGCTGAAATGGTCACCTCAGAACAATTCCTAGCTCTTGCCTTATTAATCATTGTAAGTAATGTCACTTTAGATTAAATTGAATACAAGAGAGTATTATTATTATAAAAATACTTTATGGTTATTCATCTGCCTTGTTCCTTCTATTCCCAGTTATATTTCCATTTTTCATTGATGCCAGTTTGCATTATGGAGAAAAATTTCAGATTACAGAATATTTTAGTCTTGAATGAACTAAAATTTGAAACTTAAGACTGCGATTCTCAAAAACACAATTTTAAAAATTGACTTACAGGATTAATTTAAGTATATTGTTGGTATGTTTTGTATTTTGTTAATGTTTTGTATATTATGATCTTGTAATGTATATTATTATTGTATATTGTAGGATAGTTGTTATAATGTCAGGTTAAAGTTTGCTGCCAAGTTAAATAAAGGGTTAATGCAGTTAAAACTACCATTAGAGTATATGTCTATATTTTCACTGGGTGCTAATGATCCATTGAAAGAAAGACGTGTACAACTTAAACAGTTTCTATTACTCAATGTACAGAAACGTAGAGATTATTTAAAACATCCTGGTCTCAAAAAAACTACAGGTAATGTCCTTAACTTGATAATTGTTTCAATTCTTATATGATAAATAAAGATAGTTCTTTTAGATATCGTATTGTTTCAATTTTCATGATTAAGAACCCTGGTGTTGTAGAAGTTAGTAGGTTCATTTATAGTATTCCATGACATAAATTCCCAACCCGATTTTGAATTCTTTAATTGCCAATTCAAACAAAAAATTCTTTCTATATTTAAATCAATAGTGCATTATAAACTTTTCTATCCATTGAAAACAATGCAATTATAGACTTTTTTTTGGTGCTAAATGATATGTGATATTTTAAAACTTCACAAGATTGATAGAGAAAGGAATTGTTAGTATTGATGATGTGTAATATTAATATATGCTATGTTTATTTTAGAATTAATGGCTACGTTATTACCAGACTATGTTTTACCCTACACTATACATCTACTAGCTCATGATCCTGATTTAAAAACTTACGACAATAGAGAGGCACTTAAAAATATTAAAGAGTAAGTTGATATATTGTTAAATTGTTAAGTTTCAAAGTCTTGCAAGAATCTGCAAGTTGCAAACTAAATAATTAGTATTGTATTTATTGGTTTGTTCTGGAAACTACATTTAAATACAACATCATCTTTGCTACGTCATATCTGCCAAGTTGTTTCCATATCTGTCAATAAAAGAAATAGAAGTAAGTGTACCCCTCCCCCTTGAATGATTCTGTTATTGAATGTTTTATACTAATTATCCAATATCTTAATTCGTGATGATAATTTTTTCTCTAGATGTTTGTATTTTATAATGGAACCTCTGATTGGTAGAGCTGAAGACTATAATTATGCGTTTTTAAGGCGAATGATTGAATCTATAAAACAAACTAAAGATGCTATGGGACCAGATGATGAAGATATGAATAAGGTTTGATTTCGCTTTTATCAGAATGTGGTCAAATAGCTGGGTAAAAAAATCATTAAAATAATCTTATTTCAAGGCTATGAATTTTCAGTTTTCAATTTTCTTTGAGTATCAACTGTTACATAAAAGCCTCGTGATCATATTATACCAGTTCTTTGTCTAAAACATGATTCTCTTTCATAAGAACTACACTGTATCTTTATCATCATTTTGGATTTATTTTTATCTGTTATATGATATTACAGTGCTGAATATAAAGCCATTTTTCACTGAAATTGTTCGTGTAATTGTGATATAAAAAAATTATTTCAGAAATTATACGCAGTGTGTGATGTAGCTCTAGGTATAATGGCTACTAAAACTAATATAACATTAAAAGATTCTGTGTTTGAACCTCAATTACCTGCTAAATTATTTACTGGTATAGATAAGGTAAGCTAAGTTAATATTTATGTCTCACATAGCTTAGATACCTCTTTCTACAGAGTACCTCTGTCTCTTTAGACTACAGAGTGCATCTGTCTCTTTCTACAAAGTGCATCTGTTTCTTTCTACAGAGTGCATCTGTCTCTTCAGACTACAGAGTGAAGATGTCTCTTTCTCTTTCTACAAAGTTTAGATACAAGTGAAGAGATCTCTTTCTACAGAGTGAATAAGTCTCTTTTTACAAATGTTAGATGTCTCTTAGTGCAGATATGCTATACAGAGCTTAAATGTCTCTACAATACTTGAAATATGGATCATATATATTGACACACACATCCCTTCCTCAATATCCCTACACTTCTATTATTGATTTGTTTATTTTTCAGGCATATTCCAATACTAAAAGTTATTTACCTAAAGGTTTTGAAGTGGAGGTGCACAAGGTACGGTATATTATTAAAACAATAATTAGAATGTTGTAAAACAGCTGATTCAATTTTGATTGATGAATCCACGCTTACTTGTGAAATGATGCATATTTGTGGATGTCTACATTTTGTTTGGATTTGCTTACCCATGACAATTGCAACCTAAAAGAATAACGAAGATTTCACAGTTTTGAGGAATGTTGATGAGAATATGACATCAAATGTTACATGTACTTTAAATTTTAGAGAAAAGGAATACAAGCATTAATTGATGGACCTGTTACTACAAAACCTGCTGCTGGTAAATTTTATACCACTACAGAAATAATAGTAGAAAGTCCAGCACCAGTTATAAATAGAAACTGTAAATCACCTCGGGTAAAACGGGACAAAAAAATATCTGAGAAAAAAGCAGGGTGAGTATTTGATTTGTATACAAGCATATTTCGAAGATGTGAGGTCAGTTTAAGTGGAATTGCTGGAACCACAGACTTCTGATTGAAAATGGGAATTGCCCAAATTGATCTTATCAGTGTATCTAATACACATATACAAAATTTAAAAAAAAATCCCTTTTATAATGCAATGAGACCTGTAAAAACTTCATGTTAAATTTATAGTGACATTCTGGAAGTGAATATATATGAATACCAGAGATGAAAATTGAATTCTTGGAAAGGACGCAAAGTTTTAATCAAGGTCTTTGGATTGTAAAACAATTCTTAATGCTATCTTTAGTGAAATTGCTTTGAAATTATATAAGCATGTCAACATTTTCACAGAAACATGCTTATCTAATTCATTCCTCTCAAATATTCATTCAACCTATATTTCAGGAAAGAGAATAAAAATGATGACACAATTGATCCTTTAACTGAAGATGAAGATGATTCATTAAATGAAACAATGAGTGACTCAGAGGACACTAGTCCTAATCTAACAGTGATTCCACGAGGACGAACACAAAGACAAACTAAATCTACCACTGTAGATAGTGAACTGAAAAATGTGAAGGCAGGGACAAAACAAACTAAAATGGAAGACTTTGGAGCTAGTGCTTCTAAAAATTCTAAATCGCTAGTCAATGGCAGTAATAAGGATCAAGGCAGTAAAAAAACAACCAAACAATCTGTTGCACCTGCTGGTAATATTAGTGACAGTGATAGTGTTGCCAGCAGTCCCTCAGTGTCAACACGAAAACGTCATGCTAGTTCAGAAGATGAAACTCCTGTCAAAAGAACAAGAAAAACTGAAGAATCTAATAATTCCAAAATGTCCAAACAATCTGAAAAAACACAAAATTCAAAAACAAAACAGTAAGTATTGTACTATAAGTATTTGTGTCTTTTTGTGCCTTTGATAGACCAAAAATAACATTGCAATGATTATAAACCATTAAATCAACTTGTGTTCAATGCATCATGATGTTGTAAATTTTGGACTTCAAAGTTTTGATCAACTTTCAGGACTGTTGCTAAGAAGGTATCACCAGAGTTAAGTTCCAGTGATGTAGAAAGTAATGCTTCAACTAGAGCATCACCACGGAAACGTGCCACCTCACCACCAGCCCAGAAATCTCAACCAGCCAAATCCAGGTATTAATTAGTGGTCATTTTTATGTCTATATGGTATTGTGAACTAGTTTTTTAGGCTAGATGGAGAACAAATTTTGTCTTCTAAATGAAATGTTTCATTCAAAAATGTATGATTTGAATTTTGACATAATGAATGTTTGAATAATTATATTTTATCTGATATAAAAAAAAAATCAGGTTTTTTTTTCTCCATCTTTGCAGTTTGGTTGGTTTGTAGTAGTCATATTTAGTTAAAACTATTTTCTTCAGATGTTGTATTTTATGTCAAATTGCTGTATTGGGATTGCTCATTACATATTTTGAAAATTGGAATAAAATTTCTGTGATAGTTTTAAGCTAAGCATTTACAGTTTCAAGAAATTCAAGGGCAGTAACTCATTGAATATTGATATAGTTTTCAAAACCTTGTCAATACAGCAATTTAGACAGGCAGTCTTCTAAAATGATGATGTAGATATTTTCATTTTAACATTTGATAAATTTCTCCAACTTTTGATTATCAGTTATCTAATTAAACTATGAGGTCTACATTTTTGGGATGGAAGCATTGTGTTTTTTAACCAAAGAATATATAGAAATGATTATCAAATGTTAAAATAAAATAAATGGATGATTTAATTGGTACAATATATTAGCTTCTCTGTAGTCAACCATGCATGTTGTGGTGAATGTTTGCATGTTTTTCTCCCTATAGATCACGAGTAACTCGTAAAGCTATTAAAGATAGTGAAGAATCTGAAGTTATGTCCCTTTCACCAGCCAGTGATATATCTAATACATCTTCTACAGCTTCTAATACACGAGGGCAGACAGCACGCAACAAAACATCATATAACACCAATACAAAGAAAAACACACGCTATGTGTAAGACTTGATTTTTACATAGTAATTCTTGAAGTAGGGACCTAAATATGGCTTAATATTGCTATCAATTATTTGACGCTAGGGATTGTGAAGAGGTTTAGATATTTTGTATGTGTATTGGGGACAGTTATAGCATTCAATTGGATAGCGCCGATTCCAGCAATTCCACTTATACTACTGTTGGATGACATCTCATGTCACACTAGCTATGGGTTCTCTAATACAAGTATATTTTGCATGTGTGACATCATCAAACACTTAGTTGCCAGAACCCCAGACAGTTCAAATTGATGCTATCAGTATCAAAATTAAGAAAACATCTTTAAAATACCTTTATTTGATATTGATGTCCTCAGTTTACCTGCTGGTTGAGTGATGAATTCTATTGTTGATGCACATTATAATCTGAATAGATTCCATTCAATGCATAGTAAAAATATTTTCTAGAGCAAGAACCCTCTACACAATCCTTTGCTTCAGTTTTCTACAATCTTTAAGCTAATCGTTATTTGGTTGCATATTATTTATCTTAGCTTGTAGTTAACTAGATATCTTTATTATATGCTTATCTAATGCTTTAGCTTAACCTTGCTTGCTTTTGTTTGAATTTCTGAGATAAATTTTATTAAAAAGAAAAGAAACTATTCTTAGATCAAAGTCTAAAAATCAACAAAATAGTTATCTTGAATCATTGAAGATACTATAAATTGACAATATTAGATTTAAGTGCACAGAAAAAATAGAAGAAAAAATTTTGAAATGATATTTTTTAAAATCCATTAAGCTCTTGATATATCTCAGGAGTTCAAATTTGAATGTTGCTATCTTAACCCTGCTCTATTTCTAGTCGTAAATCTCAAACTAACGGAACCTCAGATGGTGAAGACATCAATACACCAGAAACTGACAGTCAATCTTCCCTCTCTCCTCGTAAAATAGCTATTTTAAAACAGGCTATAGAAAGTGTTGGTATTGAGAAACAATCTAGTGTAAGTTTCTAGAAATTGACTATAGATGACAACAGTTAATTTTAGGGGGAAAATGAGCAACACTTTTATATATTAAAAAAAAAATTATTGGATAAATCTTTCTATCGTAATTGAAGAATTTCTTGAGCTTATTTCTTAAAAATTTGGCAAAGATGGTACCTGGACATATTTTTTTGATGTGTTATTTGGAAATTATTTCTTGAAATGAACATGTATTTTAATTTCAGATCAAAAGGCAAACAAGAAGCCGTAAAAAATGAAAAGAAGAAAACTAAGAAATAAAAAGAAAGAATCATGTTCCAGAATCTTGTTATCTACAATTGTTTGTCAAAATATTCATCAAATCTACTGCCAATATCATTGTTAAATACATGTCTTTATTTTTCAATATTTTTTATAAATAGGACATCATGAGGTTATTAGATATAAGCTCCAATGTTTCAAAATATAATGTGTGCCCATAAGTGCATTTTGTTTTGTATGATCAAGGAGGTTTAGAAATTTGTAAAAATCAAATATGGCAGCAACATTGATGAATTATCCAATAAATTTGTTATCAACATGTCTTAAAAAAAGTAATGTAACTAAGTCAAATGAAATTTAAATTTTTAAAGTAAGGGCAATTTAGCAACGGATGTGATTTTCTAAAAGAAGAAATAAAGATCACATGCACAATCAAGTAAAGAAAAATAGGTTGTAAAAGTCTTTGTCAGTTGAAATAGTTTGGCACATGGAATAGTAGAAGATGTTTAGTGTAAAATAATGTACAAATATTTATTTTAAATTTCTGTATGTTTTTGTTAAAGATTTCATCATTCACTGTTTAAAGTTGTAAGATTATGTACAAACCATTTTACTTGTATAATTAATTGTTCATGCATTCATTCACTCATCCATTTATTCATTCATTTGTGAAATTCTTCCATTTCATGTTTCTAGTTGAATTTTAGAATTGTTTATATTGAGGATAAATCTGACTGAAATAATCCACTTTTAAAACTTGTAAAAATATAATAAAAAATTGGCAAGGCAAAAAAGAACTGCTATTGGTATCATTCTGTTTATTGCCTGAAAATTATTTAGAAGCTCGTCATTATCATAATAAATTATTCAACACTTCTCATGTAATAAATTGCTTAAAAGTTATTACAAAAATGAGGTAGCACAATGCAAGTTGAAATTAGGCAAAGGTTTTTTTTGGTGAATATTCCATGCAATATTGAGGACAAAAAAAAACTCTTTAATTTATGTTAACTTTTCAAAAGTGAGGCATGTTATGGTGGCTGATAACGTCCTTTTTCGATCTTCACACTTTTGCGTTATGAAGACAAAAAAATGAAAAGCGAAGATGCGAAGTTGTCTGGCTCAAAACGGCCACTTCGTATCTTCGCGTTGTCATTTTTTATTCGAGTCAAAAAGCGAAGATACGAAGATGCGAAGCAAATTGCCTTCGCATCTTCGCTTTCCATTTTACATTTCTACTTTATAATTTTCATAATTTCAAAATGCGAAGATGCGAAGTGGCCGCTTTGAGCCAGTCATCTTCGCATCTTCGCATCTTCGTGTTACATTTTTTATATATCAATTTCGAAAAATATGATTACACGAAGATGCGAAGATGACTGGCTCAAAGCGGCCACTTCGCATCTTCGCGTCTTGAAATTATGAAAATTATAAAGTAGAAATGAAAAATGAAAAGCGAAGATGCGAAGGTTATTTGCTTCGCATCTTCGTATCTTCGCTTTTTGACTCGAGTAAAAAATGACAACGCGAAGATGCGAAGTGGCCGTTTTGAGCCAGACAACTTCGCATCTTCTCATCTTCGCTTTTCATTTTTTTTGTCTTCATAATGCAAAAGTGCGAAGATCGAAAAAGGACGTTATCAGCCACCATACATGTGCCTTATTTGATTATAAAGTTCGGGTTTAATGTTAAAATTTAAATTTTTAAAAAGACTTTTTCATATAAAACCATACATACTTGACTCAATGTACCTGTATGTAATATGGTGTATTTCAGTTTATAACTTTGTGTATATCATCAATTAACTTGTACTCATTCTTATCATATATTATAAATTCTTCATTTTAAAAAAAAACTCTTATCATTAATTATACTAAATTACTGAAAAAGCATTGATTTGTGGATGAAGAACAGCCCTGTATTTGTGAAAGTGATATTGTATGGAAGATTTATTCTGTCCACTCTTGCCAAACTTTATCCAACATACATGTAGTTGAAACTGTTGTAATTTTTGCATAAAGGTTGTAGGGTTACAAACGCATTTGTAGGATTTAGTTTCCTGAGGTTATACATCATAATACTCAGTGTAAGATTGACTGAAGAATGATGATACAAATATTCAATTATAGTTTTAAACTATTAAAATAGAACCTGAAACATGTTACTCAGAGTTTCACGCTGTGCGATCTTCAGACAACTGATTTTTTTAATATTTCTATTTCTATATCGCTCTACATTTAATGTATTGAGCACTATTTTATCAGTAAAAATATTTTGTTATTATTGTAGTTTTAAACTATACAGAAGTTTCTATTTTTAACATAATTTTACAAATTCTTTACTATCAGTCTTGAAATGATACAAAGGTATCTATCTTTTAGATCTTAAAATGTCAAAAAGACCATTTTTTAAGCCCTTAATCGAAAGGTTTGAGAAAGTTTAGATTACACCTGATAAAATTAAGGCTTTTTCAAGATTTAGGCCTCTTTCATCAGTTTTTAGGAGTTATTGCCCTTTAACTTCTATACAGTAAGTGCTTCTATCAACATCAATTGCTTGTAAACGCTCTAAAAACTAGAATTTTTGATGGAATCAAATGAAATTCGGTATGTGTATACATATTCAGAAAATGAAGATCAAGTTTGAATTTGAGATATTTTTGATCGTTAGAAGCAGAGTTATTACCCTTGCCCCAAAGTCTTGAATATTCTATTACTATCTTAGTTTTCAACCAATTTTGATGAAACTTAAAGGGCCATTCTGCTTTTTTGAAAAAAGTTTCCATTATCAAAAAAATCGCAAATGCTACCTGAGAGTATTTTTAAAGTAATCTTATTGTATCTCTTTATCTTCTTGATCAAACTGAATTTGTTTTTGAAGGGTTAATTACAAACAGGAAGTTCTTATTGTTAATTAAGCAATTTGACCTAGTTTTGGTGTTTCCCCTTTAAATGGCTCAATATTTCTAGCTGAAACCTTTAAAAAACACAAGAGGGACATTTCTCTAATAATAATGTGGGCATATAATAAAAAAATTTATAAAGTTTAGTCTATCACAGTTCTTGCCACATAAACAAAGCCAGGGCCACCCTAATAAATATTTGGCCCGCCTGAAATTTTTTCAACTAGAATGTTAAAAATGTCCTGTTTTTATCGTTTTCTATAGCCAAAGAGCAATTCTTTAACCTCAACCAAGACAAATAACAGCAGGAATTGACTTAAGGGTGTTATTTAGGCTATTTCACGTTATGAAAAAATGGAATAAGTATAAGAAATAATGATTTCATGAGACTTGTTGTGCTTTTGTCAATCAGATTTTTTTTAATGAGTTGACAGCCCTTTCAAATATGTCATAAAATCTGGACATTTCAAACCTTTGATACAAGTTTAAAAAACATGTGAATGGATCAATCTACATCAAACTTGGCATAAATGTAGACAATTCCATTGCCGAGAAACGTACAGAGCGATTTTCCATAAAAAATTATGTTGGTGGTTACCATGGAAATACGAAAATTTACAAGTAAGTACGGCAAACATTTTCCAGGGGCCAAACTAATTAGAATTTTCGAAAAAACTATCTGTACGTTCATCCTTATTGAATAAGCTTTCAATAAAGACCAAGATCGTAATTTTCCAATAAAAAATGGCTGAGAAATCTTGTACCAACCGGGACACATTTTTCTACTTTTACCTAATTTTTTAGCAAAAACTAACGAAATACATTTGGGGATGATTCAATGATTTCCTTCTGAGATATCGCGTAAAACTCTGATATCGCGTTCGTTTTTTAGCATGGCTCACTCTACAGGCTACAATTTTCCATGGATCCTTTTGATATTTTGCATGTGTGTCAATATTATTTTGAAGATGTGAACTATTGAATTTGGTGATGATTCGATGATTTTCTTCAGAGATATTGCGTAAAAGTATGATATCGCGTTCAATTTTTTTGCTCGTGCTTACTCTATAGGCTACAATTCTCATGGATTCTTTGGATCTTTTGTATGTGTGTCAATATCATTATGAAGATTTGCACTATTGAATTTGGTGATGATCCGATGATTTTCTTCAGAGGTATCACATAAAACTCTGTAATTCTGTTCATAAAACTCTGATATCGCGTTCGTTTTCTACAATTCTCCGTGGATTCATTTGATCTTTTGTATGTGTGTCAATATCATTACGAAGATGTGCACTATTGAATTTAGTGATGATGCGATGATTTTTATGGCATAAAACTCTGATATTGCGTTCGCTTTGGAGCTCACATTTACCTCTTTATCAAGCTGCTGGTGGGCGTATACGCTTGCGAGACTTACCACAAGCCTATGTTTATAATATAGGCTACCAGTCTCCTACAGTGGCGTAGCCAGGTTTTCGAAACTGGGGCACATGTACATGAGGACAGGCTAGCCTATTTTGGTGCTGCATGAGTCTGAGTGAAGACTCCGAATAATCCCCATGCAGAATCTTTTTTCATCTTGAGAGACGTTTTTTAAAGCATAGCTTACCCATGTGTCCCCAAATATCGAAACATGTAGAAAGTTTTGGTTTTCGAAGGTGATTCACAACTTATTTTTTCAGGGTAAGATTAGATAGCTTTTATACGTATAATAAGATGTTAACATAAAGTATGGTTGATCAACCATAAAACATAACGCCCTGTCGCCAAACGAATAATTGGAGTCTATTTTATATAACTACTCTAAAATATGCACATGATAAAATCAGTAAAAAGATGAAATTAGTTTACGTTTTTACACATATTATGATCAGAAATAGAGCGTCCATTCTCCCGTATTGAAAACAACCTAAAACCGGTTTGTTGGTTATACATTGTATAACAAAAAAAAACAAAAAAAACTTATTTTGAAAAAAAAAACCTGTGCGAAATAGTGCGAATCAGATTTTGAGAGCCCTACTTGTGAAAATAAGAAAACTTTATTATTTTAGTAAAATAAATATTAAAAATTAAAAATACATATAAAGTTAATAACGGACTTAGACGAAAGAATACGAATATTGAATACTATTTATTAATATAACAGTAGAGAACTGTGGTTACAGCATGTTTGTTGAAATTATACAGTATAGATAATATGACACCAGACAAGTTGCCTAATGAATATAAACTCTAATTCACCAAGTTTGAGAATTTTACTTTTTTGATCATTCTAAGAGGTAGTATTCCTTTAATATTTCAACATAAGTCAAGTCTGTACAATGTGATATACATGAGTCAAGTCTATACAATATGATATACATAAGTCAAGTCTGTACAATGTGATATACATGTACATAAGTCAAGTTTGACAATATGATATATATGTACACAAGTCAAGTTTGACAATATGATATACATGTATATGTACACAAGTCAAGTCTAAACAATGTGATATATACGTGAAAAAGTCACGTCACGTCTGTGCAATAATATATACAAGTAAAAAGGTCAAGTTTGTACAGTGTGATACATACGTAAAAAGTCACGTCTGTTCAATGTGATATACACGTAAAAAAGTCAAGTCTGTACAATGGGATACACACATAAATAAGTCAAGTTTGTGCAATGTGATATATATTTTCTTGTCAAGTTTGTAAAATGTGGTATACATGTACACGTTCATAAGTCAAGTCTATGGAAGGGAATAGCTGCCATATTTAGATGCAATGAACAAGTGTCTAATTCCATTGCAATAAGTCAAATGACATGTGTAATAAAACAAAATACCGTATGTCAAAAATCAATTCAATGCACAATTGTCTAAGTTAATTGTCAAATGTTCAATGACAAATGTTTCAAGTAAAGCTTCAATTGTTACTAACAAAATAACACGTGTTATTTCTCAAAAGACAATAGTTACATACCATTTCCCTACTGTAAAAGGTCAAATTACCAAAGTCTTATGAGAAAACTCAAAAAACCTAAACAAATTACAACTCTCATTTCGACTTTGTTTTAGCTACTTATACATTTTCAAAAAGACGAAAGACAAATGACACGAAACGTCTGTAATTTTACGAATGTTTTTTAACAAATGTACGATGCATCTTCTCTTTTGTCATTTCACTTTTGTCATTTCGCTTTTGTCATATCTTTTTTTTTACGACCAACACGTGACAGTCACGTGATTTGAAATAATAAAAACTGATAAATTATTGCTCCCAAACAAGGGCAGGTAACTCATAACATAAAATACCGGATGTTGACATTGGTTACTTTATCAGCAATGGCGGAAAATTTCAACAAAGCTGCAGAATTGCTTCGGCAAGCTGCAGCGGAGTTGTCAGCTACCGACAACAGAGCAGCACCATCACCAGAGTCACAGAGCCGTAACGACGCTGGTCAGGAACTTCGTCGGATATTTGCTCCCTATGGTTCAACAGGCAACCGTGCTTCTTCTACTAGTACTACTAGGCCTAGTCAGGCCAGTGGCAGTGGGGTTGGAAAATCTTTTCGTTTTGGTCCTTCCAGATGGCAGACATCAACAAATAGATCAACACAAAGATCAATTAAATGGTCACATAGGTTTTTATGCCTTGCCAGCCCTGATCAGGTAATAATAACAAAAATTTCTGTGTTTCCAAGCTAGGTTTAGAATTGCACATACCATACATGTGACATAATCATAAAAGGCTAGGCCTTTCATGTTACATGTTATGAAAGTTATAGTGGATTCAATTCTTAATCTGTGTAGGCCCTATATGTTTGCTTTTTATACGCTGACATGGAAATGTGGAGTGTATTTAGCGTCCACCATGTCCTTCTGTTCACAATTTGCTTTTAATTTTTAATTTGTGTGTTAAGACACAAGGATGAAACCTGTTGCAAATCAGCGAAATCAGAAAATATTAAATGCCGTTTATTGCCCTTGTTTTGAATGTGTTTGATTTTCAGCTCGTTTACACCACAATTCTTTACAGATTTTGATGAAACTTTCAATAGCTGAAAATCAGCGAAACAAATATAACATTAGTGTCACTTATGAATCAAAATCACCAGTTAATCTGACTAATGAAGCAAGTAATCTTATATGTTATGATTTTTTTTAAAATATTATGCCATGATCATTACAGGATTTCAGACCTCAAAGAGATGGAAAACTTCAGCTCTTGAGGGCAGGTCTTGGGGAGAAGAAGATTGTTTTTGATAAGAACCAAGATCCAGAGCACTTCAAAAGTGTTTTGTTTGACACATATCCAAAATTGGTGGAAGGAGGTGGATTTGAGCTTTTACGCTCAAGTGATAGATATAGCCTTGAAACAATCCCCCCATCTAAAAATGGATATACATCTGAACATTTAGCTGATTCGTGTGCTCTGGGGCAGAGTGTAGTACATATCAGGCCCCTACAGAAAGAGCTTGATGTCAGCACCACTGATTTTGAGGTGAGATACCTTTTGAGAACTAATGTCTACAAACTTGTTTTCACCTTGACTTGACTAATGAAATAAGACTTGAACGACATTTAGAAGCGGATAGCACATGAAAGTTGACAAGGCGATATTATTGTATTATAACAAACTTCTTTAATAACAGCATTTCAACACTAGTACATGTGTCATCATCAGATGTAATGAGAGACAAAGTAAAATGCAGATATATAGTAAAAAGTTAGGAAGTGATATAAAAGCTAAGAAAATTTCTGTTTTACCAATTTACATCTTATGGGAAATGTGAATCTTTAAGCCAAGCTCACTGTTGACATTTTTGCCTTCAAATCAACATGTATCCATTATTATTTTCACGTTTGAATGCTAAAAGTAAATGAGATTATGCATTATATTGAAAAGATATACAGGTATAGGAAATAGAATGTTTCTAGTTAGAGGCATATTCGGTTGGATTGTGCTCTACTAGAACTTATGAATATTGATTACTTTCAAGATCTAGATCAACCCCTAAATAAACGACTGTTCCCCTTTAATGTGATTATGTATGGGTGTGAATACAGATTTTGTTTCTTTTCAGCCCACAACTGATTGCCCAACAGAAATGTGCCTTATATGTGACGAGAGAATGCCAGTTATAAATATAAAAGCACATCTTAAAGTTCACAAGGTAAACCTCACACTTTTCTGCTAATTTTTTTGATAAATTGAGATATTGATTTAAAAAATTGCCAACATTTTAGTGACTTGGGGCTTGTGCCCACCTCAATGACTTGTTTGTTTTCCTGGTTTGACACAATTTCTCTGTTCAGTTTAGTTTAATTTGTTAGAAGACTAGAAGAGGAGTGAATGCCATATAGATGTTTTGATAAGACTTGATATTTTTCTTAGCTGTTTGCTTCAGTTTTCTTTTATTGTTTCGTTTAAGGATGTAGATTTACCAGTAGTAAAAAAAAAGAAAGTGGACACCCCCATATGCAAGTTTGCTTGCAGTTCAGCCACTTCCTCTAAGGTTAGTGTACTATTGTTTTTTTGTATACGCCCACATGGAAATGTAGTCACCCCAGTCTGTTGTTTCATCTGAAGACAATTGGCTTATCTTGCTTACCACTTACCACTTGTTTACCATTGGAATATTTGTTGAAACACAACATAATTATATTCAGAGGAAATACACATTAATCTATTTGATCTTCTTTATCTCACATTTTGATAATGCCTACATCTCTCTGTATGTGGATAGATTATTGTATGAGTACAGAAATACAGAACATGAAGTTGCTGGAAACGGATGTTAAACCTCAACAACCAACCAACAATGTATATGTTTCAAGATGCTTTTCATGAGTCATGACACACTCTATAGAATGTTCTGTCTAGTTAATGTTTTCATTAAGTATTAACAATTTGTTCTTGTATTACTTGCAGAAATTAGATGAAACTGAACCTGAAGAAGAGTAATTTTATTATTATTCTTATACACCCACCATAATGTGGACGTATATTGTCATTGCACCTGTCGTTGCCCCTGTCCGTCCGTCCACAATTTGCTTGTGAACACTTTGGAGGCTAGAGGTTTTTATCCGATTTTGATGAAACTTGGTATGTGTATTTATCCATGAGATCTCCGTTCTTTTCGATATTCAGCGTTTTCTGGTCGATGCTTCCTGAGTTATTGCCCTTGACTTAGTTCAAAATTCATTGAAAATGACTTGAAATTAAAGTGTTTTTCTTTTATTCAATATACATGTGTGAGCTTAGACATTGGCTACCTCAATTTAAGTAGTGCTGTTTAAAAGGCAAAGCCATGAGATTTGCTGCTGGTGGGCATCTGTTTGTTTATTTATTAACAAGTTCTTTTGGTTATCTAATATGAATTAAATTTGATGAACATTGATTTGCATGTCTGTATTTAATCTTTGTTTGGTTAATTTGTTCATCAAGCATTTTTTCCTGTTTATTTAAGAAAATCACTCTAGTGATGTCTGAAAACTTCATAATATCTTTCATTCTGATTCATTAGACTGCCATTAAATCAAACATTTTCCTTCTCCAGCATTATGAACAAAAGGTGTATTCCATGGAGCTTAAGGCTAGTTGGTTAAGTTCACAGAAACTATAAATTGTGACAAAAAAATGCTTTTTATTGGGTCTTCACAATTAGACTTATAATGTAATCAAATTGTCTAATAATTATATTAATAGTGAACATTATATGCTTCTGTCCGGCACAGTGCCCTTTTAAAAATCTGGAAACCTTTTACTACATAGAAGAGAATTAAAGTCAAATTAAGGATTTCTTCAAAGTGTTAAATAATATAACTTATTTTTGAAAATTGATTTTCCATTACAGAAAAGTCAACTGTCCAATATGTGGTGTTGATTTTCATGCAGATGTTATACTGACTCATTCGGCAACATGTTCAGAATTGATGGATTCTGAGCGAACATTAGAAAGAAATCCTGATAGCATTTCAAAGTAAGTAAATATCATTTGAATAAAGCAATGGTAATTTTAATTAATATCATTAAAGTCACTTTATTTTCTCAAGAGAAAATTACATATTTCGTTAAGACCTATAGCTGTTTATGTCGACTGGAAAATACACCCACTCCCTAATTTTTGGCACCCAATTTTTATGCTGTTTCAGTGCAGTCTTATTAAACTAACACTCAACTTTTCTTTCGTTCAGATTTTTAACGTCTGGTTTGTATGTAGCCATTGCAGTATGTACCATGTAGCCACTGCTGTAAGAGTCAACGACCACCTTCTTCATTTTCTCTCAATTTGACCATTGCCTTAATAAAAATGACTTTTGTTCATGTCACAAAATCACAACGCCGTAGAGGACAAAGGTCTGATAAGCTAAAGTTTAGGTAATTTGAAATGTCAAATTGAGGAAAAAGAAGAAGGTCCAACTGTATTGGCTGTACAAATCAGACGAACTATTCAATAAGGTAAGTCAGAGAAAATCAGCCATTGTTATTTTTTATGTTGCAGAGATTCTGATACTTTTGATGAGGCTGTAGAGGAAATTAGAAAGGAAATAAACCAGAATGACAAATGGCATATTTCTGTCATTCGGAAATCATTCAACCAAACATCAATCGACCAATTGATGGAGGCTAGCTCCAAGGATTGGGAAAGCCAAATGGTCGTTAAGTTTATAAACGAAGAGGGGATTGATGCTGGTGGCTTGACTCGTGAATTTTTCACTCTGCTTTTTAAGAACACACAAGTAATAAGTACAGATGAAGAGAATTTTACCCTAAATCCTGCTTTGTTAGAAAATGAAGTTTATATTCATTTTGGTCGGGCTGTTGGCTTGGCCATTTTACATGGACATCCGGGGCCAAGATGCTTTAATGAGCACATTACCAATTTTATTATACATGAAAAAATACCCAAATTCAACAATGTTTCAAGTAATGATATTCAGCGTGCAGATGCTGCAGCAGCTTTAAAAGATGTAGGTATTCCTTTGAAATTCATATGCAATTTTAGATGATGTTTCATTAAAATTCAGGATTGAGAGTTGGCATTTGATTTGGTGATGTCCAGCAGTGCTATGTGCATTAGTTTTGTCAAATTACAATAGTTATTTTCAAATGTTGTGTGAAATGAACTGGTACATAGCATAGTAATTATACATGAATTGTGAGTTTTTGTTGCATTAATTGTAAAGTGAATATTCATGTTTTAACAAATGTCAGATGCTAAAACAATGGACTATTTTTTAGATTGAATCAGCTACCAATGAAAATGTAAATGATATTTTTAGCAACCATGTAGAAATATTGCATCTTACTGGTTTCACTAAACAATTAACAATGTCAAATATTCGAGAGGCTACAACTGCCATTAAAGGCCATTTTCTTTTGTATCGAACAATGGCACCTTTGCTACAATTCATTGAAGGTGAGACTAGTTTAAATATTGATAATTTTCAAAAGATTTGGTACATTATCCCAATCAAAAATGATGTTCAGAAACAAGAACAAACAAAAGCAATAAGTGGATGGACACATCCTGGAACTATATGGGGGCAGACTGGTCTAATGAGGGATAGCCACAACATACATAACACAAAGATCTTGTTCACTCTACGTTTATTTTCTGAGGGAGTAACAAACAAGCTGGTTTTTTTTTCTCAAGAGAGTCCGGTAACAACTGAAACTGGGACTATTTTGTGATTTTGTGTCTTGAATAAAATATTTAAGAATTTGAAGAATATCTGACTTGGCCTTCTTTTTTCAGGATTGAAGTTTTTAAAAATAATGGATATTTTAAGAAAATATCCAGAAACTGGAGTACGTTATTTAAGAACAAGCAGTTTGGCCACAACACAAGAAATTCTTGGGTTGTTTAAACCTTGCTATTCTACTGAAGAGATCAAAAAAACAAAAGAAGAAATTATTATATATAATTTTGAAAAATTTGTTCGAAGATTAGAACGTAAGTGATTTTCAATAACATGTGATGAAAATCATAAACCTGTTGCCTCATTCAATATTGAGCTTTGATTCTTTTGAATTTTACTTTTATTTTGTTCATTTTTATATGCCCACATGGAAATGTGGAGCGTATATTGTCATCACCCATGTCTGTCGGTCGGTCCGTCCACAATTGCTTGTTAACACTCTAGAGACCACAATTCTTTACAGATTTTGATGAAACTTGGTGGGATTGTGTGTTATGACACAAGGAGGAACCCTGTTGAAAATCAGCGAAATCGGAAAATATTTGATGTTAGTTATTGCCCTTGTTTTGATAAACGCGTTCGATTGTTAGCTTGTTAACACTCTAGAGACCACAATTCTTTACAGATTTTGATGAAACTTTGTGGGATTGTGTGTTATGACTAAATAATGAACCCTATTGAAAATCAGCAAAATCGGGAAATATTTTACATTAGTTATTGCCCTTGTTTTGAAAAGCACGTTTGATTTTTAGTTTGTTAACACTCTAGAGACCCCAATTCTTTACGGATTTTGATGAAACTTGGTGGGATTGTGTATTATGACACAAGGAGGAACCCTATTGAACATCAGCAAAATGAGAAAGTATTTAAAATGGGTAATGGACCTTGTTTTCGAAAAAACTTGCTTGTGAAAAAAGAAAGCTGCTGGGGGACGATGTTACCTTGCCTGGCAAGCTATCTTATGAAAGTATCAGAAAATTTATTTGAAACAGTCTTAAAACTTAATATAAGATGTAGATGTATCCTGTCATGAATATGAACAATAATTTTGGTTTTTTTTTCAGGTGGTAAGATAACAACTCCATGGTTGGATATAGACAATGATGATGAACAGATAGTGACTATAACGACTGGACATCTTCTGCAGGCACTAATTGGTTGTAAATACATACCTTCAACAATGCTGCATGGACTTTTTGTATTTGATCACGAGTCAGACAAAATGACTCATATAAACACATGTGCGCCATCAATTACTTTCTGTAATGTGGAAAACATCCAGGATTTCCAGAAATTTGAAGAGTTATTTTTAAATATAATTGTTTGTGCCTATGGATTTGGACAAGAATAACAAGTATGTTATATCACAAGAATTGTCAAGTATTATGTTATGTGGAATTGCAGCAAACTTGCTTCAGATTTCAGTTAAATTTTAGTGTGTTTCAAAAGTTAAGTTTTAATGTAGGATGGATTTACTAAAATAATTTTTTGCTGTTTAACAAACTTCTGATATTGATTAAGCTAGTCACATGATGTTCTTCAGATCATAATATCAATTTTGGAATACTAATGGCAAAAAAATGTGCATTTTCATTTTGGTGTTAGATGGAAGGTGAAATTACTATTTTTAATGCATGTGTGTAAAAAGCATATCCTATCAAATTTTCAGCATTTATATCCAAAAAGACATTAAAATTAAACTATTTTTTATGCATTGTAAATCAGTGTTGAAGAACTCTTAAATTTGTACAATATCTTAGTACTTCACATATTTTTTATAACATTCAAGACCAAATTTATTTCATTGTTAAACTGTTAAAAAGTCTGAAATGACATACAAATCATAAACAACACTAAAAATTATAAAACTTTGATACGGGTAACTGTCTTTGTAATTTACATAAATTTGTTATTACTGTATACATGGAAGCAAATCATTTTTTCAACGTTTAATTTAAGATTTTTAATGTTATTTTCATGTTTTAGAGTATTCTGGTTTAATTTTAATAAGATTGCAAATTTGTTATTTGAATAAGAAAATAATGTTCATTTCACATTCATAATTTGTTATTACTGTATACATGGAAGCAAATCATTTTTTCAAGCAACCTGCTATGGTTGAAAGATCTTTTAATGTTAACACCTTTATTGAACTCTAATAATTCTCCCCCCAATTTTAGTCTTATCACCCAATTAACACCATGTTTGGAATGAAGATAGGTGTCTTATTTACAATATTATTATTTCACAGGTATGAAATATTCAAGCTGATCCATAGCTTAAATCTTAACATTTGTTTTTTAAATTCTGCCCTGTATTACTATTTGTTTCTGTGTGCTATGTTGAAGTTATCAAGAACTGACATCACAAATATGGTTTATGAGGTGCATGCTACTCCTTGTTAGACTATACAAGGAAATCAAATGCCCCATCTATGGAATTTCATGTACCTCATGAACCTCATTTGTAACTTTTGTAGATCCATATCAGTCTATTTTATTATTTTGATACGCCCACATCATAATGGGGATGTAAATTGTAGTCATCCCTGTCCAGACATCTGTTCACAATTTGCTTGTGAACACAATAGAGGCTAGAGTTTTTGTCTGATTGTGATTGAACTTGGTATGTCAGATACTGTGTGTATTCATATCCATATGATCTTGGTTCCTTTTGATATTATGGTCCTTCTACCTTTGTTTAACAAACTCATGCTGCCAGTGGTCTTTAATATTGAGATGCTTGATGTTTAATATTGAGATGCTTGATTTTTAATATTGAGATGCTTTTTTTTAATATTGAGATGCTTGTATTGTGATAATTGAATTTTAATTTTGAGATGCTTGATGTTTAATATTGAGATGCTTGATGTTTAATATTGAGATGCTTGGATTGTGATGCTTGATGTTTAATATTGAGATGCTTGATTTTTAATATTGAGATAATTGATTTTTAATATTGAGATGCTTGATGTTTAATATTGAGATGCTTGATGTTTAATATTGAGATGCTTGATGTTTAATATTGAGATGCTTGATGTTTAATATTGAGATGCTTGATATTTAATATTCAGATGCTTGATGTTTAATATTGAGATGCTTGATGTTTAATATTCAGATGCTAGATGTTTAATATTCAGATGCTTGGATTGTGATGCTTGATGTTTAATATTGAGATGCTTGATTTTTAATATTGAGATAATTGATTTTTAATATTGAGATGCTTGATGTTTAATATTGAGATGCTTGATGTTTAATATTCAGATGCTTGATGTTTAATATTCAGATGCTTGATGTTTAATATTGAGATGCTTGATGTTTAATATTCAGATGCTAGATGTTTAATATTCAGATGCTTGATGTTTAATATTGAGATGCTTGATGTTTAATATTCAGATGCTAGATGTTTAATATTCAGATGCTTGATGTTTAATATTGAGATGCTTGATGTTTAATATTGAGATGCTTGATGTTTAATATTCAGATGCTTGATGTTTAATATTCAGATGCTTGATGTTTAATATTGAGATGCTTGATGTTTAATATTGAGATGCTTGATGTTTAATATTGAGATGCTTGATGTTTAATATTGAGATGCTTGATGTTTAATATTCAGATGCTAGATGTTTAATATTCAGATGCTTGATGTTTAATATTCAGATGCTTGATGTTTAATATTCAGATGCTAGATGTTTAATATTCAGATGCTAGATGTTTAATATTGAGATGCTAGATGTTTAATATTCAGATGCTAGATGTTTAATATTGAGATGCTAGATGTTTAATATTCAGATGCTAGATGTTTAATATTGAGATGCTAGATGTTTAATATTCAGATGCTTGATGTTTAATATTGAGATGCTAGATGTTTAATATTGAGATGCTTGATGTTTAATATTCAGATGCTAGATGTTTAATATTCAGATGCTTGATGTTTAATATTGAGATGCTTGATGTTTAATATTGAGATGCTAGATGTTTAATATTCAGATGCTTGATGTTTAATATTCAGATGCTTGATGTTTAATATTCAGATGCTAGATGTTTAATATTGAGATGCTAGATGTTTAATATTCAGATGCTTGATGTTTAATATTCAGATGCTTGATGTTTAATATTCAGATGCTTGATGTTTAATATTCAGATGCTAGATGTTTAATATTCAGATGCTAGATGTTTAATATTGAGATGCTAGATGTTTAATATTCAGATGCTTGATATTTAATATTGAGATGCTTGATGTTTAATATTGAGATGCTAGATGTTTAATATTCAGATGCTAGATGTTTAATATTCAGATGCTTGATGTTTAATATTGAGATGCTTGATGTTTAATATTGAGATGCTTGATGTTTAATATTGAGATGCTAGATGTTTAATATTCAGATGCTTGATGTTTAATATTGAGATGCTTGATGTTTAATATTGAGATGCTAGATGTTTAATATTGAGATGCTTGATGTTTAATATTGAGATGCTTGATATTTAATATTCAGATGCTTGATGTTTAATATTCAGATGCTTGATGTTTAATATTCAGATGCTAGATGTTTAATATTCAGATGCTTGATGTTTAATATTGAGATGCTAGATGTTTAATATTGAGATGCTTGATGTTTAATATTGAGATGCTTGATATTTAATATTCAGATGCTAGATGTTTAATATTCAGATGCTTGATGTTTAATATTCAGATGCTTGATGTTTAATATTCAGATGCTTGATGTTTAATATTGAGATGCTAGATGTTTAATATTGAGATGCTAGATGTTTAATATTGAGATGCTAGATGTTTAATATTGAGATGCTTGATGTTTAATATTCAGATGCTAGATGTTTAATATTCAGATGCTTGATGTTTAATATTGAGATGCTTGATGTTTAATATTGAGATGCTAGATGTTTAATATTCAGATGCTTGATGTTTAATATTCAGATGCTTGATGTTTAATATTCAGATGCTAGATGTTTAATATTGAGATGCTAGATGTTTAATATTCAGATGCTTGATGTTTAATATTCAGATGCTTGATGTTTAATATTCAGATGCTTGATGTTTAATATTCAGATGCTAGATGTTTAATATTCAGATGCTAGATGTTTAATATTGAGATGCTAGATGTTTAATATTCAGATGCTTGATATTTAATATTGAGATGCTTGATGTTTAATATTGAGATGCTAGATGTTTAATATTCAGATGCTAGATGTTTAATATTCAGATGCTTGATGTTTAATATTGAGATGCTTGATGTTTAATATTGAGATGCTTGATGTTTAATATTGAGATGCTAGATGTTTAATATTCAGATGCTTGATGTTTAATATTGAGATGCTTGATGTTTAATATTGAGATGCTAGATGTTTAATATTGAGATGCTTGATGTTTAATATTGAGATGCTTGATATTTAATATTCAGATGCTTGATGTTTAATATTCAGATGCTTGATGTTTAATATTCAGATGCTAGATGTTTAATATTCAGATGCTTGATGTTTAATATTGAGATGCTAGATGTTTAATATTGAGATGCTTGATGTTTAATATTGAGATGCTTGATATTTAATATTCAGATGCTAGATGTTTAATATTCAGATGCTTGATGTTTAATATTCAGATGCTTGATGTTTAATATTCAGATGCTTGATGTTTAATATTGAGATGCTAGATGTTTAATATTGAGATGCTAGATGTTTAATATTCAGATGATATGGATTAGGATAAATAATTGTTGTAAGTCCTCCTCTAGCTGTATGTTTTTGGGTCATTATTTTCTTCTAAAATAATCCAAACAAAGGATGTATTTTTTGGTTAATAAAATAGATCATTCAAAAATATAATTGTTTCATTACATTATTTTATTTTTAAGATTATTTCAAAGGTCATTATTAAGTCACTCAAGACTGTTAGTGGGCGTGTGTTACCTTGCCTGGCAAGCTATCTTTAAGTAATTTGTAGTTCAACTCCAGTGAAATGAGTCTTTATTAAGCAAGCAAAATTACTGTGGACAGGCCAACAGAGAAATAAAACAATTATATACTTCATGGTAGAAAAAATAACACCAAACTCTGGACTAAAAGTCTTTAATCTAATTTACCAATGAAAGTATATCTTGGTAGATATCTATACCTAGGTCTGATCTACGGTCTAGGATTTCTTTGATAGCAAGAATATCTCCATCTGGAATAGGGTGAGTAGATGGCACCTCAACACTTTCCATGTGATAGAATAGGTGAGCATCTGGATGTTCAACACCATAGTTTACTAAATGATCCTGAAATAAATTTAAAAAAAAAAAGAAAATGAACATGTTGTCTAGTGTTTTATTACAGCAATTATATGCTAGGTTATGTACATAAATAGGAAGGGGTTATTGTATTGTAATTTTACACCTGGTGAAGTGTGCAGATAGACATCAAACTATTCTTTCATTCCCTTCTTATGATGGTATTACAGCCTTGACTTGATCGAATTTCATTGCAAATTCACATTTCTTACCCTAAACAGGAGGTTAGAATACTAACCTTTCAATATTTATGCGTACTTTACATTGAAATGAATTCCCTCCTAAATTAATGTCAGATACATGTATAAATGGTAAGCCCACGATAGATAGATAGACAAAAAGACATACCTCAGTTTCATGATCAGAAAAATTCTGTGGATTAGTAATCATTCCTGATAACCAAAGTTGCCATGGACTCTTATTCCTCTCCGTTCTTAGTGGTCTTCTACTGAGAGCTGCTTTAAATGTATCTAAGTGTTTCTGTATTCTGTCCTTAAAAACCAGATGTAAAACTGCCAGATGGGTTTCATTATGTGGTTCCAGTATGCCTTGTTCTTCCATCTGGTAAAACAAGTTGTAATAAAACACAGAACATCCAGACCAAACCTCTCTCCACAATCTTTCTATTCTGGAGAAAAAAAAAGGGACGCTGAGAATAGTAAACAATTAGTAACATTTATTGGAAAAACTTTGATTTAGAGAGATGTGGGCCAAATTTCCCTCTGTTAAATCAAACTACTAAGTTATATTTTTTTATTTGGTTTATATTTCCAATTAGGTTGATGGAATTTATGGCTCTCAACATCATTTTGATATTTCATTTCACTTTTTTAATTAAGAAAAAAAACTCAGGTGAACAACAAAACCAGAAAGTAGTTTATAATAGAGAGTGATACTTCACTAGGTAAACAAGTATATTTCCAAACATATAAGAATAGGTTAGTTTTTCAGCTAGGCTGACCTCTCTGGGCTCCTGGTCTAATAAGCCTTATTTTTTTTTAAATATAAGCTTACCTTTGGTTATGGACACTCCTTCCTGCTATAAAAGGTTTACATGTAACCCCCCTTTCATTAAGCATATATTCGGCAACCAGAACATTTTCTTTTCCCTTGTCTGTCCTTACTCTTTCGGGTAATCCAAATTCCTGGACTGCCTGTATAAAACCATTCAGAACTGACTGGGCACTATTATTGGTGTTCACATTTAAAAATACAGGTAATCGTGAAAACCCATCTATACCTCCATGGATTACAAAACGCCACCTGAAAATGATTGATTTTATTCATAATGAATGATAATTTAGCCAAATGCTTTAGCATAAAAAAAATTCAAGAGAGTTGAGAATGATCCTTGGCAGTCAATTTATTTTCCTTCAATTCTAACGTTGGTCATGCCACTAACTTCAAACACTACATAAGCTTATAGGCTACAATATTCATTGTTATTGAAGCCGAGGGGACGCTGCATTTTTTGGAAAGGGGAGGGGGGGAGGGGGGGGGGGGGGGCAATAATTTTGATGCAAATTTCTTATATAAAACCAAACAATAATATACACTACATCTGGTATAAAATTGTAACCTAATACCGGTACTGTAATGTTGTAAACTCAATAAATTTGAGTACATGACAAAAACACTCTTTAAATGCTTATTTTTACCGATAATATACTTAGTGAAATAAAGGTGTGGGGGGGGGGGGGGGGGGCTAGGGCAGGGGCTTTAATTTGAATGAATACCGGTACTTAAATATTCGTATTTATTCGTAAATCTTTGCTAATCTAACCTTGAATCACATATGGCAAATTTTCCATTTATTTTTCTGAATCAAAATAAAATTGTGAATAAGCTTAATCAACCAATTTTGAAGAGCTTTTATCAACTGTAAATATTTACCTGATCAGCTTGTGATTCCCATCAATATGCCATAAAGCTTGAGGACCTTTCACATGATAACCCCTTCGTTGAATCCTATGAGCATTTAAGAATAACCGCCGGAATAGGACACCCTCAGGGTCAGTCTCTTTCATCGCTTTTCTTACTCTAAGTTCCTGCACCTTGTGGCCTTCATTTCTTAGGAGACTCACCATGCTCCTATATCCCAGGCAAGGAAATTCTCTGGCTATTTTGGACACAAGTTCATACAGTTCATCATCTCCAATTCTGCTATATGCATCGGAACGTTTTAAATTATATTCATCAAGTCTTCGATGTACAGTTCTCTCACTGATATTCAGGAGACTTGCAATGTCCTTCACACGGAAATCATTTTCCACATAAAACTCAAAGATATCCTTAGAAAGGTCGAAAGCCGGTCTACCAACCATTCCAGTTTTATTTAAACTTGGAGCAGCAGACTTCAATATTTCATTCTTTACAGGAGTCTCAGAAAGGAAGATGATGAATGCTTGTTGAACCAAATAAACAGCGTTCGAAATATTTAGGCCTAGATCATCGCCAGAATTATCATTCACAATTTCCTGTAGCGCCATAATCATATCCATTGTACATTCTAATTGGCCGATTAAGTAATCTTCACATGCTGAATGAGTCTCAGCAAACGAAGCTAAATGTTCCAATTTCCTTTTTACCATCTCCTTCATTTCATTAATGTTATTGTTGGACATAATTATTTCCTGTTCGAAAACTTCCGTTTGGCATGAAGAACAAGACTATTCATTGATAGTTATCTGCCCCTTGGAGTATTTATTAAATGATTTTCATTATTTAAGGTCACGTGACAGTCATGTGATTAACGTAAAAGATATGACAAAATAGATATGACAAAAGTCAAATGTGAAAAGACAAACTGCACGCGACAAATAACCAGTGTATTATGGAGAGGGTTTTGTGACAAAATAGATATGACAAAAGTCAAATGTGAAAAGACAAACTGCACGCGACAAATAACCAGTGTTTTAAGGAGAGGGTTTTGTGACAAAATAGATATGACAAAAGTCAAATGTGAAAAGACAAACTGCACGCGACAAATAACCAGTGTATTAAGGAGGGGTTTTGTGACAAACATCTAATGTAATATGTTTTAAGTAATAATATATTCTACAAATACAAGAATGATCTTCCCGTTTGACATAAAACTTTAACAAAAGCTGTCATATGTCTTTTGACATTAAGGTATCTTGTTTTATTACACATGTCATTTGACTTATTACAATGGAATTAGACACTTGTTCATTGCATCTAAATATGGCAGCTATTCCCTTCCATACAAGTCTGTACAAAGTGATATACACGTAATTAAGTCAAGGCATTGCAATGTTATAACACACGTTATAAAAAGATCAAGTTTGTACAATGTGACATGCACGTAAATAAGTCAAACACGTAATAAAGTCAAGTACAATGTGACATACACGTAAAAAAAAAATCAAGTCTGTACTATGTGATATACATGTACACGTAAATAAGTCAATTTACTATTAGTTCACTTGTGTTATCTATGAAGTAGAATATGCAGGATTTTCCGATGTTATCTTATTTTATAAGTGGTTACTAGATTTAAAACATATTAACATAATTGATAACATAACAGATTTAATAGAAATCAATAAACAGTCACACCAAACATTGATTTCTGATAATAAACAACGGGGAAAATTTATCAATCGATATCTAACGAAGACGAAGCAAATGACCACAAAATATATAGATTGGGTTCATAAGCAGTTGAAAGTTTTAATTTTCAGACAGAATTACTCTATTGTTATTGAATATAATAGTAGAACTGCACATACGTGTCTATAGGAATTCAATATTGCATGAGGGGCTTGGCGTAGGGATATCACGAGTGTGCGTAGCACACGAGTGATATCCCGCCGCCAAGCCCCGAGTGCAATATTGAATTCCTATAGACACGTGTGCAGTTCTACTTTTATTACATACACTATCGTTGATTGTTTTGAATGGAGTGTAGGTTTTTCATGTACACTAAAAAACGTACAACAAAAATTGTGCATAAGGTTTTGAGAGAAGTAGTCTTACGCCTAGGTGATAGAGACTATTAGCCTAAACAGGGCTCCGGCTAATTGAACACGTAACCAAGGCTATTTTGCTTTCAAAAACATTAATTACGGTGTTCTTTATGGGTTTTGTAGACTATTTTTGTTTGGACATGTTTTAAATTAAGAATTTATTTTAATTCATCATCATTTGTTTAAATTGAAACTTGTAATGCAACTGGGAATATTCTAAGTGAGATAAAAAAAAAACAAGATGGCGTCATTCGCGAGTCAGTAGAAAAAATAGTTCCGACCGTATTCAATGACCGTTGAATATGGATTCAATTATTACATGGGCTTGTATTCAATGATTGGCTGTCATAGTATTACACATGTATGTAATAAAAATAAATATTTATTCCATCTAGTTTTATGAACAAGAAGGTTTCAGTACATATCTAGAGTAATAAACATTGACGAACCGAGAGATAAAATATTCTCAGGTTAATTTCGTTAATCAAGTATTTATTTCGTAGATCAATTCATAACTAAGGTTACTAGTCCCCGTGTAAATATCGTAATAATAGTTATAAAAAAAGTTTCTCATCTTTGCAGAGGTAATATTATGGTTTAAATTAAATCAAAATATTTATGTTATTCTGAATTTATACCCGCAGACCTGCAGCTTTAAATGCATTATTCTTGTAATATTTTACTTTACATTTTCATCGAATTTTATGTAAACATTTAAGACGTCGTGAAGCTCATTAATTTTATCAACATTGTACATAGCCGTAGGGGCCCACAACTCAACAGAGGGGCAGATCGACTTATTTCCCGAATTTTAATGATATTTTGCCCGAATTTGTGAATTTTTTGCCCAAAAACATAATATTTGGGGGTGCAGCTCCGGATGATGCGTGATGATTGAACATTTTTACTTCCATATCCAGAAACTGTTAATGTCTAACATTTCGTCTGTGACTGATTTGGCTCTTTTCTTTTCTTTTAATTTTTTAAAATCGTCTAGTAAAGAGTACTACCGTCTCAAAATCAACTGTGATAACTTCCCAAAGCTTTGTCTTCCGAACAATAGACCTGTTTTTTCGACGTTTTGGTATGGACCAGGCGGGTAACACACATTATCAACTCGTATAAGTTCTAGAAATAATGTTTTAACGATTTAAACTTGTTCTGCATACGGCACATAATCACTGTTTGTCAATGCCATAACCAGGTTTTGCATATGGTACGCAATTGCAAATTCTGACTGCAGAAAAATTCGACCCAGATATAAAGGTATATAAAATTAATCAGGAAAGATTCCTATGAGTTAACATACGGCCGCAGGAAGTTTTATAAGTGGCGGAAGACTATCTTATTTGGAAAAATAACTTGACAACTGAATAAACTGAACATTTTAACAACAACACATCTATGTTTTAAGATTGTATTGTATGTTATCATGCTTGAAATGATTCCATTAGAATTTTGTTGAAAAAATCTTTGGGTATTTTGAAATAGTTTCATTTGTGCCACATTAGCACAAAAGCTTAGTGTCAACCAAAAAATGTTGAGAATATTTGATAGTATAATTAACAAAAATTCAGAAAGTGAAAAAAGACGATTTTCCTGCCATTAGTGACACACTAAGAATGTTCATCAATACTTTTCTGATATCAATTTAAGGAAAATAAATTTTTGTAATTTTCATTTAATTTATAAAACACAGTGATCATTTTTGTTCACTCTAAATGTTTCTGAAATGCGTAAGAATCAAATTTAATATTGTATATATATTTTATATATTTATATAATTTCAGGCCCTAATTATTCCGATTTATGTTTAGCAAAGAGTAAATAAACCCATTTCAACCACATACTTTGGACATAATATGGACGATTTCTCTATTTTATCGTCAGTTACAGGATCAACTTCACACATGTCAAATATACAGCAGCAAATGAAGGTTCTCCTTTTCAGCGGCCAAAAGTGGTCCTTCATTTCTGTCATAAAAGTCATTCCAGTGACACTGTTCAGAATGTTTCACTATTCGATACTGTTTTACCCGTACACGAGACAATAAAGCATGTTGTTATTTTACTCAACTCATCCTTTGACTCATCAGAACGTACTGCGTCTTCCTGAAGATCTCTCAGATCGTTTTCAACTATACTCCAACTTTCACAAGAGTTAAATCCTTTAAAGCGATACTACGTCTTAGAATGAACAAAAAAATTAAATATTCAAACTTAGTCAATAGGAGTATATATTCATCTGGGGACAAACCTAGTGGCATAACTATAAAACAGATTACATAAATAATCTGATAAATGTCTTAATCCAATGTAAGACATTTATCAATAATAATCTGTAAATGTATGGAAAATACATAGTTTTGTGGCTTTATTTGATTTTGTTTGTATACATTGGACACTGTTGATGAATATATGCTCTTATTGACCAAGTTTGAGAACTTAATGTTTTTGTTTATTCTAAGACGTAGTATCGCTTTAACAACCACTGTAAGCCGATTAAAACTTGCATCTTACCAAAACCACTCTACGGATGTCAATTATGGTCCAAAATATCAGTAGCGATACAATGTCCGTCGAGAGAGCACAGAGGTTTATAGTATTCTAAAACTGCATGTACGCAGTGTATCTGATACATGTATATGCCTTGGTCTACATGGATGGTTCTCCATTGAAGCTTTTATTTCTTGGACAGCTGTTAAACCTTGACCATTCATCTTGACCTCGTCAGCTTACAATTACCAGAAATGTTTTTTTTTTGTAAACAATATTTTATTCATAAGCGAAATGGATTAGGGAACAGGCTTTCGCCTACATGACCTCTTTCATAGAAAGTTTTAAATTTACAACAATTTAGATTAAATACAATAATATGAAAAATATATACAACATAATATATACATGTAATTAAATGTAAATAAGCATACACTCATACGGGACTTATTTATGTCAAATTATGAATTTATGTTTAAATAAAAAAAACAGTATAAATAAGATAATTAATGGCAGTAAAACAATTACTTAATCTTGTATTTGTTTGGGTAACAAGAGAAGAGGTACCCTTCTTGGTGCGGGTAACAATCAGGATTTATTATGGGCAATGTAGTTAGCAGGTTTTTCCTTATAGTATAGTTTAGTAACTAGTTATGCACAATTAAAAAGTGGTAACTGGTTGGAGTATTATTTATGTGGAAAAGGAACTGCCCTAACAGACGAATGCAATAACTCTACTTCACCTGTTTAGCCTAAAATCACCAGATTATCTGCTTACTGAAAACCTTCTCTCGTACCAATCTTGTATCATAAACTTCATATGGAAAATCTCTAAACATTTGAAACTTTCACCTGTACAAAGCAGCCAATATTTCCTGTGATATACATGTATATGTTTTAATTGTACTGCTTTGTTTTGCAAATGACTTGTTTTTTCGACTACTTTTGGTCACGCTAATTCGGTATGAAGGGAACATACCACACAATAACTCAAATGTTTTCCTACTATATCTAACTGTGTGAATGTAACATGACACTTTTTTGTCCAACCGGAAATGACGTATGACAGATAAAACGATTTTAAGTTTTTTACCATTTTCACCACTGCTTATCAACCGATTTTGATCGGATTTCTTTATTAAATTCTCAAATCGATTGTCCACAAGATAGGCGTTCTTTTGGAGCACCTTTTTTGACCATTTTTTCAACTTTTGCAATTTTATTTTGATTGAAAACTCGCATAATATGCATAGACCTTTTGATTGCGAACAAATAGCAATTTTCAAAATTTCGATATCACTTCCGGTTTTTACGTCATTCGTTCCCAAAGTTGAAATTTCAACTTCCGGAATTTTGAAGATATTCGAAAAATTCTCTTTGCAGTATGTTTGTTTACAAAAGTATACAAATGATGAAATTTGACCCGGATGAAACAGATCAGTCGACATCTTGAAATGGTATATTTTTATAAAACGCAAAATGGGACCTTAGGGTGTTATGGAATTTGCATAATTTTGATGTCTATACAATCTACAGTCGATTGCTACTAAAACATGCGAAGCTGATTTTTGAATTTCAATTCTGAATAGTTATTTCCGGTTGAAATAAATCAGTAACTTTCACGGACAATATTTCGTGACCTTGACCTTTCCTGACTTAGTGACCTTTACAAAAATTATAGCCCTTGATGAGATGTGGCCAATGATATATATTTTTCAGATGCCCAACGTTTACTTCCAGTTTCATAGCTGTTTGAAAATTGCAATTTTTAACTTTAAACAGCCCTACCACGTGACCTAATTTATTATTTTCTTTAAATGTTTTACTATGATCTGTCTTCTTTTTCAAATGATATACAACACAAAACTTTGAATCAAAATTCTGCCTTTTAAATTTTAAAAATTTGCGCCAATTTCCATTGAAACTGTGCGTGTTTTTTCAATTTTTATTTCGATCTTTCTGAAAACTTACAGATAGACATTTTGATGGCGAACAAAAATATGTTTTCAAAATTTTAATATCACTCCCGGTTGTGGTGTCATATGCTCTTAAAGTTGAAATTTCAACTTCCATGATTTTGAAGATATTCGAAAAATTCTTTTTGCAATATGTTTGTAATGTAGACACAATAGTATACAAATAATAAAATTTGACCCGGATGTAATAGATCAGTCGTCATCTTTAAATGGTAGGCTATATTTTCATAAAACGCAAAATGGAGCCTCAGGGTGAAATGTAATTTGCATAATTCTGATGTCTATGGAATCTTCAGTCGATTGCTACCAAAACATGAGATGCCGATTTTTGAATTTCAATTCTGATTCATTTTAATTTCCGGTTAAAATAAATCAATAATTGTCAAAACTTTAGAGGCTTATATCTCGTAATCTTGACCTGAAAAAAATCATTGCCGTTGACCTATGCACGGATACTTTCATTTAGGTATTTATTTGCGGTTTTATATCCATTTGAAAATTGCAGTTTTTAACTTAAAAGAGCTCTGGCACGTGACCTAATTCATATGCGTCACAAATTCTTTCACAGTCGTATTATGCTAAATCTGCTCTTTCAAAGGATATACAACAGAATATTTTAAAATGAAAATAGCGCCTTTTGAATTTTGAAAATTAATTATTCCATCTGCTTGTAAAATATTAAATTCAAATTTCAGTTGAAGGGAGAGTACTACATTTTGACATGGAGTTATTTCCCATTTTTGGGTGATACATGTACTTGTCTGCATGTTAATATATAGTTCTCTCCCATGAACTTGCGTTTGGGCGATCCGTATATCATAAATGTACTTTTTTTTTACATTGTAACTGTTTTAAAAGAAACATTAATATATATTTTCTTTAAACGAATTATGTAACGATAAATTTCGATCTGTATTTCAAACTATGAAGTATGAATGCTGTGCAGTCCGTTTCTGTGATTACGCCTTTTTTTTGATCAGATGACTTTTCACTACCGAACATACAGTGTTTATTTAACTTTTGACTACCGTGTGTGAACTGGTTATTGTACTTTCCACTACCGAATTCAAAATCATGCGTTTTAAAATTTTGAACTTTCTGCATTTCAATGTTAAACATGCTTTCTTCTTGTTACCTGTATTCGTGTGGCATTTAATTGGATTCTGGAGTATACATGTACTTATACATTTTGTATTTAAATTGGTATTTAAAGCTGCAACACAATGAATAATTTGGTTTCATTTCATCATTATCAGGAAAAAGCTTTGGAAACAGCTGATATATTAAGGGGATATCTTGGTCTAGTGAAGAGAAGATTGTGTCACGCCACCAAGTTTTGTTAAAATCCTGCAAGAATTGTAGACCGATAATCTTATAATCCGAGGCTGAAGAATCATTCCAATTTTTAGAAATTGTTACACTATTTATTACTTATTATTGTCCGTCAACAATATTTATGCACATTCAGAGATGAATACAATTGCTCGAGTAGTAAATGCAATGAAAGGGTAATGGCAAGGTCTTGAGAGCAACAGTAGGATCGTATACCGCTGTTCAAGAAATATGGTCTCTCGGGGCTTCGGTACAATCATTGGACTCTACAGGTTATGTACATAAGAAAATTGAAATAGTACGTTCAATGGTTTGACAAGAAAAACCAAATTCAGAAGTATCAACAATTAAACTTCCTACAATTTATCCTATATCCTGTTTGATATTTGTAACGGAAAGAGCGAATTGAAACTTGTATTATACTTAATGTGTTTAACCAAGTTTGAGTTTAAAAGTTGAATTCTAATACTTTGATTATGAAGATCATCGAGATAATTAGGTTTACGTTTTTGTATACCACTGTGATTATTGAAACATGCTTCATTATATACTTTGATTACAGAGACATCCTTCATTTTACTACATGTATTTTAATTCCTGAGACGTGCTTCTTTATATACTTGGATTTTAGAGACATGCTTCATTGTATACTTGGATTTTAGCGACATGCTTCATTATACTTCATTAATTATAGAGACATCTTTCATTAAAGTAGCTAAACTTTATTATGGGGATATTTTGCATTATACTACACTGGGATTATGGAGATATGCTTCGTTCTAATACTTTAATTATAGAGACGTCCTTCATTACACTGCTTTGAAAAGAATTTCATGCTTCACAATACTATTTATATTATTGATATATGCTTCATTATACTACTTTGATTATAGAGACATCTTTCATTATACTACTTTCATTATTGAGACATGCTTCATGATAATACTTTCATTATAGAGACATGCTTCATTATATACTTTGATTATAGAGACATGCTTCATTATATACTTTGATTATAGAGAAGTGCTTCATTATATACTTTGATTATAGAGACATGCTTCATTATACTACTTTCATTATTGAGACATCCTTCATTTTACTACTTTCATTATAGAGACATGCTTCATTATATACTTTGATTATAGAGAAGTGCTTCATTATACTTTAATTATAGAGACATGCTTCATTATACTACTTTGATAATAGAGAAGTGCTTCATTATATACTTTGATTATAGAGACAGGCTTCATTATATACTTTTATTATTCAGATATGCTTCATTATATACTTGGATTATAGAGACATGCTTCTTATACTACTTTCATTATTGAGACATCCTTCATTTTACTACTTGGATTATAGAGACATGCTTCATAATACTTCATTAATTATAGAGACATCTATACAATACAAATCCCATGTTTTCAAAACGTAAATATAAACAATAAACCATTACCCTATGGCGTGTATGGTCGCATATCAGGACACAGGTTGGCTGCAAAATTTATCATAAATCATTCAATTTTGCAGCTAACCTCTGTCCTGACATACGACCATACACGCCATAGGGTTTATTGCTTAATTATACTACCTTGATTATTGAGACATGCTTCATTATACAACCTTGATTATAGAGACATGCTTCATTATACTACTACCTTGATTATAGAGACATGCTTCATTATACTACCTTGATTATTGAGACATGCTTCATTATACAACCTTGATTATAGAGACATGCTTCATTATACTACTACCTTGATTATAGAGACATGCTTCATTATACTACCTTGATTATTGAGACATGCTTCATTATACAACCTTGATTATAGACACATATGCTGCATTATACAACATTGATTATAGAGACATGCTTCATTATACAACCTTGATTATAGATACATGCTTCATTATACAGCCTTGATTATAGAGACATGCTTCATTATACTACCTTGATTATTATAGAGACATGCTGCATTATATTACTACCTTGATTATAGAGACATGACGCATTATACAATATTGATTACAGAGACATGCTTCATTATACAACCTTGATTATAGAGACATGCTGCATTAACTACCTTGATTATTGAGACATGCTTCATTATACTACCCTGATTATTGAGACATGCTTCATTATACAACCTTGATTATAGAGACATGCTGCATTATACAACCTTGATTATAGAGACATGCTTCATTATACTACCTTGATTATTGAGACATGCTTCATTATACAACCTTGATGATTCATTATATTACCCTGATTGTAGAGACATGCTTCATTATACAACCTTGATTATAGAGACATGCTTCATTATACTACCTTGATTATAGAGACATGCTGCTTATACAACCTTGATTATAGAGACATGCTTCATTATACTACCTTGATTATTGAGACATGCTTCATTATACAACCTTGATGCTTCATTATATTACCCTGATTATTGAGACATGCTTCATTATACAACCTTGATTATAGATACATGCTTCATTATACTACCTTGATTATAGAGACATGCTTATTATATTACTACCTTGATTTTAGAGACATCCTTTATTACACTATTTTTACCATAGATAAATCCTTCATTAGACATGCTTCATTTTACAACCTTGATTATAGAGACATGCTGCATTAACTACCTTGATTATAGAGACATGCTTCATTATACTACCTTGATTATAGAGACATGCTTCATTATACTACCTTGATTATAGAGACATGCTGCATTAACTACCTTGATTATAGAGACATGCTGCATTAACTACCTTGATTATAGAGACATGCTTCATTATACTACCTTGATTATAGAGACATGCTTCATTATACTACCTTGATTATAGAGACACGCTTCATTATACTACCTTGATTATAGAGACATGCTGCATTATACAACCTTGATTATAGAGACATGCTTCATTATACTACCTTGATTATAGAGACATGCTGCATTAACTACCTTGATTATAGAGACATGCTTCATTATACTACCTTGATTATAGAGACCTTGATTATAGATACACGCTTCATTATACTACCTTGATTATAGAGACATGCTGCATTATACAACCTTGATTATAGAGACATGCTTCATTATACTACCTAGATACATCCTTTATTAGACTACTTTGATTATAGAGACATCTTTCATATATTACTTTGATTGTAGAGAGATCGTTCATGCTACATCTTGCACTAGATTACCTTGATTAACATATCATACATCTTTGATAGAGGTAGGCCTACTCTGTATGTATTACTATTTTAATGCAGTCTACCGTTTTAAGCATGAACGAATATAAGCAATTATTGAAAGGTGAAAGGAAAAGTGAATGCAGCTTACCACTTAACAAGATCTCCAAGATGATTAAATGGTATAGATGCTCTATTATAAGAGACAATTCGTCTACTGAATTGCTTATTTAACACTTTCCTTATTTTCTTAACAATTTATTTCTTGAAAATGGGATTTTTAAACGATAAATGTCAAAAATCAGTGATATAGTCCCAATCTGTAACGGTTATTTCTATGTGTGTGTATTCTGGTAAGGGTATTGAAATCCTGTAGTGTAATGATACGAAAGTAGAAGGATGTTTGGTTTGAATCACACGAGTTCAACTCTATCAGTTTATATAGTTTGTTAACTGGCAGTACTCGGAGAAGAAGGTACAACTTTTATACCGTCTGCTGTAATGGGAATCATAGTAGGGTCACGTGTTATATGGAACTAGACGGTGATAGTGTAAAGAATTTTTTTCTTAGTCTGTAAACTTCACGGATTTTCAACATTCATTCAACGTATTATTTTTAAACTTTTAAAAGTATACCTCATGTTTGATGTTTTAAAATACTTTTCGGTTATGACTCAGTGAAATCATCAACCAAGTCTTTTGTCTCCAAGGTAAGAATTTTAATATTTTAAATTTATTTTAACACCTCCTTGTTAGAACTGGTTGTTTTTGTTGAAACTCCTTATTCTCTCTTATGTAAATTTAGTTAATAATACCCATTAAAAGGTATTCAAAGTTTATAATTTCGCCATGGAGTACTTAATATGACATATGTTTTTGGCTGGCGTTACGATCTGAGTGATATGGCTCAATATTATTCGTTTGAAATAGCGATTTTTTCATTCTGTGGCTTCATAAAATAAACAAAGATATAATTGTCATTTGATAAAGGCCTACATTAATGTGCTGTTAAGAGTTTCATTTCACTACATACATGTACTATAACAGTTTTATCAGCCTCCCTCTGAATTAAAGAGGTGTTTTTCATATTATATAGGCCTAACCATTCTTTAAATGTTCATAAACCATGTCTTTTTTCTTAATCATCGAAATTTCAATACGCCTCGAAAAAATTTAAAATATTTCGCGCGGTTGTTTTCAAGGAAATATAATATAATACATTAATTTGAATAGTTCGTGATAAACTGGATATATCGCAATCTGGTACCTATTAGTCGATATATGTTTCAGACTGAAAAATATCTTTACAGACGATATTATATTGCAGACGAAATGATTCGAAACCATCCAGACAACCTTATTTCTCCATTATCCCATATATTATCATACCTCATATATACCCCGGCTGTTATATACATCAAAGAACGCCGATGGTGCTTTGGATGCCTTATATCGAACTATACCGTTCTCTGGTAATATAATTTATTACAACTCGCCAGGTGCAGACTCGTCTTATAATTAATTTACTGTATGATACCTTGTCTAATATAGTTCCTCATTATTTTACTTATCGTTAGGACAGCCTCTTTAAAAGTTCATGGGGGCATATATATCCCGTTATGTATAGCAATGCAGTAACGATATCATTGAAAGTGGTCTCGGAATTGACCGGATGTGGATGACTTAGTTGGTAAGTTAAGGGTGTTAATTGGGCTATTTCACGTTATGAAAAAATGGAATAAGTATATGAAATAATGATTTCTTGAGACTTGTTGTGCATTTGTTGATGATTTGGGGTCCTTCTCGATAGTTTAAGGTTGATTTCATGTGAATCAGATTTTTTTTAATGAGTTGACAGCCCTTTCAAACATGTCATAAAAATTGGACATTTCAAACCTTTGATACAAGTTTAAAAAAATGTGAATGGATCAATCTACATCAAACTTGGCATAAATGTAGACAATTACATTGCCGAGAAATGTACAGAGCGATTTTCCAAAAAAGAATATTATTTTGGTGGTTACCATGGAAATACGAAAATTTACGAAAATTTATTTGTAGGTACGGCAAACATTTTTCAGGGGCTAAACTAATTCGAATTTTCGAAAAAACTCTCTGTACGTTTCTTCCTTACTGAATAAGCTTTCAATCAAGACCAAGATCATAATTTTCCAATAAAAAATGGCTGAGAAATCTTGTATCAACAGGGACACATTTTGCTACTTTTTCCTAATTTTTTAGCAAAAACTAACGAAATAACTTATTTCTTGTCGTTTTTTTTCATTCTATATAGTTTACAAATAAAGTAATAATAATTATCTACAATCTGAGCCCAAAAATAATAAGTAATTCGCAAAACTTCCATCTGGTGTTTTTTTTCTCGAACGCTAGCCCAATCAATACCCTTAAGGAGGACATTGCCTAGCACCCTAGCAACAGACCAGCGATAGACTATATATACTTTTTCTTGGGTTAGATAGCCAGTGTAGTTTTAACCATCTGTGGAGAACCCACAACTAAATTACCATGCAAAAATTGCATACCATGTTTACAAAATACCCATGTTATAGGTTAAATAGCTTTTACAAAAAGACGATATCACCTATAATGATTGGTCAAAAATTTATTCTCGAACAATTAGTTAAAATCAAACAACATCTATTCGGTAGTGAGTTTGTTAAATTCGTCAATTTAAAAGATTATTAGGTCTATAATATTATGCTAAACCCCAGACCTCCCGTATCAAGGGTTAGCTATATAGCTCACACACCTTTCAATATACCAAGGGGTGCAAGACATTTGCGCACAAAATGACTAATTGGGTCGACATTTGCGCACAAATTACCTGAGAATTTGGGTCGACATTTGCGCACATTTTTTCAAAAGAAACTAATTAATCTATGTTACGATTGCGCACAACATTTATACACCCAGCTATATCGGTGTTTCGTGATCACATTAAATATCTGTTATCACCTATTATGCTAATCCTATAATATTATCTTATTTTACATGATTCTCTGCCATTCTATGTCATTCTAATCATGTAGGATAATCACACACTCTTGAAAAGTTGAAAACTCAACCGAAACTTCGTAAGTCTAGAGAGGAAACATTCCAGACATTAACAGAATACGAAATGTAGTGGAATATTTTGATATTAAATTATTAAATTTTTTATATCTAATCTAGATGTGCGCAAATGTCGAGCTTTTTTGTGCGCAGATGTATACTGTGCGCAAATGAAACTTTTGATTTTGTGCGCAAACGTGTTTCTCCCATACCAAGATGATAATTGTTTAAATGTTATGTAAACATTATAAATAATGAAATAATAATTAATCACCATTATATATATTACTTATCTCATTAAATCATTTCTGAAGAATTTTAATCGGGAAGGAAATGGTGTGTGTGCATATCTCTTGTGATAAACTTTCGACCTATAATGTCATCGTGTATACCAGATTGAATTTTAATTATTTGTCATAGAACCCCAGTATAGGTAATATGAATTTTGATTATGCTTAATATGGATACGGATGAGATATCTCAACCTGAGTTAAAATGTATCGACATATTCATTTAGATATCTTTGAAGAAATGCCATTAGCTTAAAAGAAACTCAAAATAGACCCACCTTTCTTTTTGTATCAATGTTCTATTGTGTGGTTTAATTAATTCCCACAAATCATGAGCAGAATATGACGCCACTATCGCAAATACCATGCAGACCAAATAATATGCAGTATTGTCTGAATCCGATCTTTTGTTCTGAAAGTTGGAAGCTGAAATGAAAATTGTCTTGCACTATAAGATATGAATGTTTTAAGTATATAGGCTTTATGGCCAATTTAAATGAAGCATGTTTTTTTATTGTATCATATTAATTTTAATGATGAAAATAAATGTTCTTCAAACAAGTATTATCAAACTTAAGATGAAGTAGACAGTGGGTGGGTGTCTAATCTTAGGATGAATATCTGAAAGAAACATGTATATGTAAACAAAGGATATCTGAATATGTGTACAAAGGATATCTGAATACGATATGGGATGCTTGTGTAATTAGTAATCATACCATCTTGTCTATACTGGCGATCTGTATATGGCTTTATACTTACTGAGAATTTATATAAATAACCATACACGCCTCATACTTAAAGATCTGTTCCCTTATTTTCATTTATAAAAATGAAAAAGCTAATACTTATAGAAAGGTGATGTATTCTAATGACTTGGGAAATATCTTTTTTTCTCATAAGTCAGATAATAAGAGTTAGCTAAACTAAAAGAGAAATAGCAACAGAATTCCTTCGAGTGAACAATCATTTTACAATTTGTTAAGAATTTTAATTATATAAGCTTACAATAAGAATATTTTATTATGATGAAGAATACACGGATATTTCTAAAAGGCTTATAAAATCCAACCATTGTACGCGTTGTCTAAAAATGATCTAATCCAGTGGTTCTCACTAGGGACTTGCTCAACTTTATTTAACTATATTTTGCTGTGTAAGGTCTGTAGTTGCTTGTGGTCAAAGCATTTGACCTACTGGTGATGGGGAGGCACAAGACAACAACCCTTGCGCTCTATTCCCTATTTTGCCCTTATAGTTTAAGTTAATTAACAGGTGGCCATGGCTCTGGAAGCGTAGAACATATTATGAACAGTTTGTGCCTAAAGTCTTCTTTTTGTTATTAACAATAATGAATTCACAAAATATAATATTAAAAAACATATGAAAAGGATTGAGGACCTACCAGTGTTCTCCGAAGTATCTTTTATCTCTAAAAGTAACAGTAAATATCTATTCTCACAGATATGTACACAGGTCACTTTTCTGTTAAGGGTCATCTTGGTCATTTTGCGCCAATTACTTTTCACAGTTTATGATTTTAAACTATATGGACGAAACTAAAGAGAGGTACATGTTTTTATGATAACACTATAAGGGCATTCTGGTCTGCCTTTGCCTTTGTTTGAACAAAATGTTGGTCATGTTGAATTTGGCTCATCTCCTGAGCTATCATATTAACTATGCAGAAGTTTTAAAGAATGAATTAGATGTTTGAATTTGTTTATCGAACATATAAGCAGCAACAAAATTTGACATTTTTTGAAAAAATGAAATTTTATTTGATCAAGGATCTAGTCATTATAATTTGTTTCTATCGATTTTACCATTGTGATTTGTTTAACAGAATAATTCTCTAAAATCATACAAAATTAAATGTACATAGCTGTACAATTAAAGCTGTACATAGAAATCAATTTTCTTTTTTACCCTTTGGCATATTTTTTTCAGATAAAACACAAGTTATTTATTATATATATTGACTATTGAACATATGTCATCCAGCATAATCTATTGATGGTATAATAGAACACCATTACAGATAGGATATGACTTAAAACCTTAAATATCATTTTAGTTGTCTTTATAATCATCAAAATAAACTTATTATCATCATTATCACCATCATCCTAGGTGTCAACATCATCATCAACAGCATTATCATCATCATCATCATCATCTTTAATCATCGGCATCAGTCGCAGGATCAACAATATTATCTCACAACCTATGCACATACATCATTATCATCATCATTATCATCATAATTATCATTATCTTAATCTATCTGAATCGATGTTGCTCCGTCATTGTGATCACCAATTTAATATCCATCACCACCTCCCCTTTTATAGCCATGGGAGTCTTAATGAACTTAAAATTCATTGACCATCAATTTAACCATTTTTTCATCATCAATGCCACCATCATCATCATCGTCATGTTAATGATTATCAACGTCATTTTACTATACCATGATGGTAAATGATGATGAATTAGAACACACGTTTGAAAAATTGACCATGTTATTTCTCATCGTTTGAAAATTTGTTTACATTTCTGGTTAACACCCAAATTATGAGATAAATGTTGTTGAATTAAAAGTTTGTTTTAACCTTTAACCTGGTGTAGATATGACGAGTTAGATTTTGACATGGAATTTAAAACATTAGACCTTTATTCATTAACATCGTTTATCAAATTCTATTCTACTCAGTAGTTTATTGGATGGACTTATTAATATTAAGCCTATTGCGTTTGTTTAATATATTCCAAGTTAAAGATATGCCTCCATTTTGACTAGTATTAGACTATTAGATTCGTCTTCTATTTAAAGGAATACAACCTCTTAGAATGAACAAAACAATTTTCAAACTTGGCCAATAGAAGTATATGTTCATTAGGGGGCCTGGTGGTTTTTTTTTTCAATCATAACCTGTAATTGTATGGAAAACTACGTAGTTTTATGAGCTTATTTGATTCTGTTTGTATACTTTGGACACCGTTGATGGATATCAACTCTTAATGGCCAATATCGCTTTGAAGTGACAACAATTTATATATTTCAGACATTTGATGACCATCTCCTCATCGAACATCTATGAACAACCGAGAATTAAATGACCTTTCTTAAAAAAAAATCTGTTTTAATCATGATATTATCATGATTTGTTTTAAAAAGGTGTATGCGTAAAGAAAATTGAGCTTATTTGGCAAAGGAATGATTAAGCGATTGCATTATCTTTATACATACACCTTTCGAATCATTATTAAGAGTTAATAAAAATTTAAAATGAAGCATGTTGGTAAATAGTGAGATGTAACTTCAATTGGATTAAAACACGCCAAATATTTTATCTGCACTGTTTTATTTGAATGTCATATTGACTCTTTTCCTTGATTCATATTCACTATCATTTGATTTTAAAATTGTCACAATTGTTGTGTTTGTCTAAATGTTTTAAAGAATGCATTGTCTGTCCTCGTTTGTCACGTTTTTTCGTGATATCTTTTGATGAAATCTATTAAAATAAAATAAGCTTCAGACTCCCATCATTGTTCCTATACAATTGGTTTGGGTCAATGATCACAAAGGAAATTCCGCGAACCTTATTTAAACATATACAAACATATATATATGCATTATTTAATTGAAAAAGATGCTTTTCACCGAAATGTCAATTAAAATGTTTAAAATTTGATATATGCAACCCACCACGTTTTTTATTTAAATAATTTTAAACAATCATTGTACATTTTAATTTGGATGATATTTCAAAACTCAATAACTCAGAATTCAGAGAATTTAAGCCACGATTTGAAGTGATCTGTACTCGGTGGAAAGCATTTAGGAGTTAGGCCCTACATTCCAGGCCTTCTCAAATGGCGGTTCGCGATGCCCTTTAGAATGGCTCCTCAAGAGTGACCCTTCCGCTTAAACATTATGCTGGCTAATCTCTATTAGGCCCTTATATTTTTTCATAAAATGCATTTGGCCCTTTACAAAAATTAATTGAGAAGGTCTGCTAAATACAGTAGGAACACACAATAAACTATGGACTGTTATTCAGTTTGTCCATATCCAACTTCTCTTCGTTCCAACACCTGTTTTGTAGATCAAAGTCTTCGAAAATATAAGATAGATATCTCATTTCCATTTCAAATGGTACTGAAAGTTTGCTTGCTATATAAAATGAAACAGAAAAACTGTTACTTCAAGATTAACCCGACAGACGGTTGCCTTTCTCTAAAGTTTACTTAGTATAGATAAACGGTGTCTTGTCTTTTTATTCCTCGCTGTTTTTGCCCCCTGTAGTATTTTAATCCTATGATATTGTCGTAAATCGATAGCCGTCTAATCTCTGATGAAATATATTTTACGTAAAGATAGACAGATTTAAGATGAAAACATACAATGAGTGTTAAAATGTCATGTTATATAGGGGTACAGTTCAAGTACAATAGTTTTAGTTTTTGTTTGGCTATCAGATTTAAAGGCTGTAGCTTCGCATGTGCTTGAAGACGAACGGAATTCTTGGTGATGAGGACCCTTGTCTGGTGTGACAACCCTATCTATGTACGTTTTCACATTTTCTCTCATATATTAGTAGAAACATAATTAATACTGGTATATATTTAACTATTTTATTATAATATAAATTAATATTCATTTATAAATTCTGTATTTTTGTCAAATTTAATTGGTGAAGTATTAGCATAAGCCTCGGCTGGTTTCTGAAACTATATTGAGTGGCTGAAAAATCATCCTTAGTGTACCTTGCTTTTGACTCTTTATGACCACTTGCCCGCACAATATGTGATAAGGTGTACGATCCCTTTGAATTTTACAATAATGGAACATATTTGAAGGAGTATGTGCATTGCACATATTTGGTGAAATCTTCGGCAAATAAATTAAATTTTATCTGAAAATTGCACCCAGTTTTGAAAATCAGCCAAATATTGTAACTTTTGATCTTAGTCGATCAACATGGAGATCAAAGATATAATTTCTATTCATCGATTTAAAAAATATTTTGTGGTTACATGAAACATTCAAGGTTTTCCTTAGATTGTTGACGTTAGCAACTGATCTTCGGGAACTAAAGTCTTATCACATCGTTACTTTATGTAACAGTAAATATAGGCTATGTTCATTTACTTTTCGAACGAAATACAATGAATAACTAGTGCATCGTGCAATAACCAATGGAGATCTATATTACAACCGATACAACAATTAATGCCCAGTGATTGCTTACATGAAGAAATCTTCGGATATCACACATAGGCCTTTTCTGGTGATGCAGAAATTGGGGTTTAGAAATCAAAAATCTTCCCATGCAGTAAATTATTTATTATTTATTAGGGCGTTGTAATATGTTACTGAAATCAAGCAAGAACGATCCCAACTTGATAAGAGCTGATTTGAGCTACCAGTAACATTCTTAATTTGGATTCGAATAGGCTACATACAATCTTCAAAGGTACTTCTATCAGAACTGCACGATCCCTTGCAATATGTATCAACTAAACAAACTAAATCACTTTCTATTCTATAGATGTTTTCCATATGGCCCAGTCTCACTAAATACGAGGTGTATGTTTAGCTCTATCTAGTGGTATAGACGCCTCTGTCGTTTTAAATACATAATTGTAAAACAGAAACTGCATAGAAAATATAATTGCGACTTGATAAATAAGTGAAATAACTTCACAAATGTTTTCTGGTTGATAAAAAATCATTGTACAGAATAATTAATACCTAGACTTAAAAGTTTCTTACATCTTTCCTTTAACCGAGTCAGTTTTCTCTTTATTTTGAGGTTTATTCGATGTAACGAGACGGAGGTCTCCTGGAAAACATGATTCAAAATAAACATCATAGTTTAATTTAAAAATTTCAGTCGTCTCAGTGTTAGTGTAAAAATGAGAGAAAATTAGCCAAAACTTATTTTAACGCCATTCAAATATTGACTTCCCATTTTTTCACTTCTAAAATAAATTGTTTGTTTATTTATTGTTTTCTGTTTATAAGTCAAGGTAAAAATCTCGAACGAATGAATCGTATATTACTATATACCAGGCCTTCTCAATTAATGTTCGTCAACGGCCAAATGTATTTTATGAAAGAAATTTAAGGGCCAAATAGAGCTGAGCTAGCATAAGGAGCAAAGCGTTTTAGCAAAAGAGGTCACTCGTGAGGGGCCATTCTCAAGGGCTGAAATTTCACCTCTGTAAAATCATATTTCCAAAAATATTTTGTTTAACTTTTGTCAATTTTCATCAACCCAAAATCAATCTAAGACTCTCAGAACTATTTTGAGGTTAATATTTCAATTCATTAAAAAAAATATAGGCAAAATGCGATTCATGTGACCGGAGAGTAATTCATAACTTATAGATAAAAGACACCCAATCAACTTATTTGAAAAGATTCTATTATACTTGTTATTAAAGAATAATGTAAAGATATTTGACAATAGAAGACCCAATTATACATGTCCCAAAGGAATATTTTCTAGAAACTTATTAACCATTTAACAACATATGTCGGCAATTCATTTTGATCAGTCATCTGCTACTGTTTACTATATGTATAATGATTACACAAGAGACTGTACGACTTCATTACACCTATAAACAGAGATGATAAGATCTATGGATTGATTATGTAAATTATATCAGCTTTGTTGATTATATCGGATAACTATTGACAAGGGCAGTAACAGGTGATATATTTTATGTAAATATACTACAACTTAACAGTCAACCCAGTTCTAAATACCCTTTGTCTCTGCCACTGACTTTGCTTTTATGGAAATGATAAACTGCCAGTTTGTGTAACTTTCCTTGAAACTGTAATTGGTATTACTAATTCCGCAATACGCAATATATATTATGTCACCCACCTCTTTGTATTCGCCCACATGAAAATGTCGGGCCGTCAACAATTTCGTGTGTACAGAGTTTTTATCCGATTTATATGAAACTTGATATGCGTATTTATCTTGATAATATATCGGATGAGTTCGAAAATGGCGCAATTCCAGTTGTCGGTTTATGAGTTATTGCCTTTGACTTAGTGAAAAAAAACCCGTTACGCGTGTACGCGATAGAAGCTAGAGTTTTCATCCGATTTGAATAAAACTTGGTAAATTGCGCGATTCCAGTCATCGGTTTATGCCCTTGACTTAGTGAAAAACCGTTGAAATTAACTTGTGTATGTGATAGAACCTAGATTTTTATTCGATTTGAATGTGACTTGATAATAACTCAGATAAATAGAGAATCGTGCGATTCCAGTCGTCGGTTTATGAGTTATCGCCCTTAATAGCTCAGATAAGTGCGATGATGGTGCAATCAATTTGGAATATTCAAATTTGCTGAACAAAGTGGGCGTATGTTACCTTGCCTGACAAGCTATGTTGTCACAAACTTTCTCGTTCCCCAGGATCGCCGTCAATGCCTGGATTAATGGCTGTTTTCCAAGATTTTCATACCATCTGATTTTGATTCATGAATTTTCCTGCTAGATTACTGTTTGGTATGTTTCTAAGTTATGAATCGGCGATCGCACAACATTCATTGAAGCTTGAAAGGCCCAAGGAGCCTTATTCATAAGAATGTGTCATGATGTTTCTTGGCCATATCGACCTGGAGACATTTATTAGCCATAACTGAAATTTGTTGCGACTAATTGCTTATCCAAAAAGTTACTTTTGTTCTGATACTTAGTAGTAATCAAGATTTTAATGATGCGACGTGAATGTTTATTTGTACACATTATATTTGTATACAAAAGTCTAGAACTTATTTTATACACCCAACTGTTTAGAACAGGTGTAAACCAGGTTTGATTGTTTAATACATAACTTTGTAGGGGGTCTTACATTGAAACAATTAGCAGATAAGATAAGCTCCTTAATGATAACGATAACACAGATTGCTAATCGTGAGGTGCATTGGGAACGAACTGTATTTTCGTTTTTTAATAGCTAGGTAAAGAGTTATTGGAAATGAAATCGAGTTTTACGTCCTGCTCTACTGAAAGAGTAATTGGAGGGCACTTCAACATGTGACTGCTCGTATATCATAGAACTGAAACTAGTGGAGAGTTAAGTGTCTTTATCACATAATTTTAGATTATTAATTTATTTCTTAAATATTACTAAACTTAAAAGAGGGTGTAATTAAGGAGAATCTAGGTTTTAGTATTATTCAGACCAGAGCTTCAGTGAGACCTTTGCCCAACAATAATAAGACTCTAATAACGACCTTGGAACAAGCTTCATTTCTGATATCATGTAAACTTTCACAGTGGGTATAAAGAGATTATGGAGGTAAACTTATGAATACAATAATACCACTAACGACAACAAAACAAGGTTCATATTTGTTAGATAGATCTTGATTATTTATTATAATAATAATAGACTTTGATGAAAAGATCGTGATGAACAATGGATATTCACTTCTATTGAATTTGAATGTATTGTCAGGTATAATACGAATATTCGGGAAAAAAAGCAGACAATATACCCCTTCAGTTAAAGGTATATCGTCCACTAGTTCTGTCTCTACATATTTCATGTATCAGGCCGTGTTGCTCCCTTAGTGGCACTCACCTAAGGTCCTGTAAAATTTTACTTCGATGCCTAGATAGCCTTATTAAGCTATTTAAAAACAATATTCGTTTAACCAACTGTTTCATTATGCGCATAGCCGGTATCACCGGGTACTTAAAAAAAATATCGTTTATTCCTTTAATCTTTCATTGCGTGTAGCTGGTCATGTACCTTTAGCAACGGCTACCATTTCATTTCATTACATTAATCCGTTGCTATCATGATAAGACATTCTCGTCATTAATTGTGATTGGTCGAACGATTATTGTTCGACCAGTTATACTCCTTGTAACAAATTATTGCGGGAAAATAACCAGACGTCAGGTTTCTTGTAGCAAATTTACCTTGTGATAATCGAGTCTCAACGGTTATTAATTGAATGTGACGTAGTGTTTTTAAAACGAGGTTATTAGTTGAGAAAACCCCGTTAATACAGCAACGGTAGATAATGCCAATGTAACAAGGGAGACTACTCTGTCACATAAAAATAGTTTCAAAGGGGGCTTTTGTTAGTTTTTTGGCATCAATTGATGGATCGCATTTTTGCCTTAAAATTTCGGCCTAGCACAGGGCGTGGGATTACCTCTAGCAGTGAAAGGGTTAAATCACAATATATTTAAATTTAAGTCTCGAACCAAACAAAATGGCTATACTATCCATGGGCGATCGCACTCAGTTTCCATACCAACCCCACCCAACTGCCATGAAAAACAACTATCCCAAATGATATAAATTTATAAAAAAAAATCCATTTACTTACACAAAACACAACACTTAGTGATAGAGCTGCTTCGTGTATTATAATTTATACAAAATGAAATGTACTTAATTCAGATACCATATTGGAAAATCATTGGAAAAAGATTATATCACAAGTTGCATTTCTATGTTGAAGAATGTTTGGGATATTAATGGTGGCAATTTATTTTGCAGTTTGTTTCCCTTGAAAAAATGTAAAAGATTAAAGCATTTTATTTCGTAATATTACCTCAATTGAACTGAAAACATAGGCCGCCATTCCCAAATATATGAAAGATTCTCTCAAGCATTGTCCACGGATTCCAATTCAGAGCAATTTCTTGTAACGATAACGTAGCCTTTAAAAACTCGAACAAGCTGAATTCAGATGTTTCGAGTAAGACACGGATTGATTTTAGTTTATTATCCCAATCAAAAATTAATAAGTGCCAAATCGCGGTCTTAACGTCAGAGTGGTCGGAACTGACCCATTGACCCCGGAAGTATCCCTCTAAAATCATTAACTGTTTAAAATACTTATTCCGCCACACTTGAAAGAACTGGGCTAACAGATGGTTTTACTTTATGATGTTTTGTTTAAAGGGTGAATTTAAGGCTAATGGTTTAATTGTTACGTTTTTCCTTGTGAAAACATTAAAAGTAATCATCAGCTATAATCAGAAAGCCATAAAAAGAGTCTTTAAGATCGGAACCAAAGCCCACAGACATGGTATTCAAAGAACTGTGAAACATGTAATTTAGACCTAATAAAGGAACTGAAGGAACGCTGATCCAAAGTCAAAATTCCTTTAAAAGAGTAAAGTAAAGAGTGGTATAAAATTGACTAATTGTACACAGATATGCGGGGCACTGGTTATTATACCATCAACTAAGGTTTTCGGGGATTCTGTCTTCTGTCTTCTAGCTGGTCTAGGGTAATGATTATTATACCATCGACTAAGGTCTTCAGGGCTCTTGTCTTTTAGTTGGTCTAAGAAAATGATTATCATACCAACTGATATTTCCAAGCCAGTGTAAGATTCAAGAGTATTTGTTTAGGGTCTGAGATATCTCGACAACGAAAAAGGTTATTTTACTTATAAAAAGTCTCTCCTTGACTCAATAAGAGGATTTAAAGAATTTAAAAAATATTCATTGACGTTGTTTTTAAGGGGCAAGATTGTAATTAGCCAATTACTTACAGAATCCAAAAAACCTATATAACTATGTAAATTTTCATATAAAAACAGATCATACTTGAAAAACGCTTAAAATTTAATTAAGCGTTTTTCAATCACTGTATATAAACAAAGTTTTCTGGATTTATCAGATTATCTGTATAGTTATGCCAATTGGTAAGTGCCCTGATGAATAAATACTCTTATTCACGAAGTTTGAAGATTTAGATTGTTTCATCATTCTAAAAGGTTGTATTCCTTTAAAATAAACAATATTAATTTTGACTCAATTTTCGGTAGTGGCGATCACTGATTTGAACAAGCTGAACATTTATAAATTGATTTATCATATGTCAATATGAATTGAATTATACATTTTTTCAGTATTTCACCTTATTGACCATGATATTATGTAATAATTTTGAAATGACTAAGATCTGAAGAAATTAAATGGCGACTGTCAGTCTCCAGAGGGGACGCTTACAATACTTTTCAAATAAATGTGTAATGAAATACTATACATTGTCTCTTTTTTTTTATATAAATGCACTTTGCTAATGTTAAAGAGCTTCTGGGTGTACTTCCTGAAATATTTTCACATGTGTACAATGTGTATAATCATTTAAACCAAATTAGCCATGCAGTTTTTAAGTCATGTATAACGTATGTGATAAGGAAATCTTCTTTTAATGTCCGATTAGATATAAACTTAAATGTACAGAATATTCGTCATTTCAACTGCTGGTATTAGAACAGAATTCTATAGCTTGTTTCCACTATAAATGTAGCCGTCTATATACAATTCTAAAACTTGTCACTTACAGTTCCCTCATTGACCAGCGAAATGTTCACACCGACACGGTTCTGGTTTGAGATATTCCATTAGACTGGAGATATTCATCCCTGAAGTGATGTTAAGATTAAAAAGTGAATTAAAAGGCCTTCGGTGAATAGTCTTTCTGATTGTCCGATGTACATTTTACATACAATGCTTAGACCTTGTCGTTTTAACAAATCAGACAAAATTCAAAGAAGGAAGAACAGAGTAGAAATATAGAGCTTGTATTGTGATAATACTGCACTGTTATATCACAGACTGAATCTCTCTTTAAAGGATGTTTGAGAACCACGATATAGTTCCTGTAGATAATGGCTAACTGATTCCAGATGGAATAATTTCATCCACAGTTAACCACACCCTCTTATATTCGTCTCAGATATATTCAGATGTTTAGTACATGAATGGATGAATCAATGAACTACACAAAACCATAGAATGAGCGACAGAATGAATAAACAACTCGACCATCCATCCACCGATTATTTTTGATGGATATTTAAACAAATGGATGAGAACTGTAGGTCTGTTATCTCTAATGATTCCATAAACAACCCCATTAACATTTTAGTCTAATAATTAATGAAATATGTTTTAGTTCTTTTATGTTTTTACAATTTGTAGTAGAATTTAGGACTAAATAACATAGTCTGTCCTAATTAAAAACGTAAAATAATTTTGATGGATTAAATTTCATCACATTGACTCAAAAAAGATTTAAAAAGGAGAAAATAATAGGCTTTTCTGATTATGGTCACAAAATTGTGGTATAATCTCCATGTTAACATGTTGGATTTATTTTTACATATAAAACAAGCTTGTCGTCAGGCTTTATTGTGTTCAAATGTTGAAGTCTCTGATACAGAAAAGCGCCATTCCCTCAACACGAGATTGTGTGTTTACAGAATAACACAACATAATACATAACACATCAGCATCAAGTCACTTCGTCATATGATTCATATTCAAAATGAATTATTACATTTCTGAAAACAATATTTTGACCTTTATTTTAGGCTGGTCCTTCACGTTTTTCATAATAATTTATCTTACGGCACACGAAAAATGGCGATAGATGTCATGTATTTAAAAAACGGCCCACTACTTTATGTTCACGAGATATATACGGGTAAATTCATAAAATAAACTCATTTTTTAATCGGGACATTTAAGTAAAAATCACGTATTTTTGTCATTTGTATATTTGACTATGAGGTGATTACATATAATTTGTTTATCAGGTAACATTTCAAATTTTCATACTAAGTGATTGTTATGGTCAGCATTTTTAGGAGTTGAGGTGTTGGCATTCGGTAGCTATATAAGTGGCAATAGGTATTCCAATCCCTTTAATATTGACATTTGTCTCCTATTTCGTTTAATAAATATTTGTTGATAATATTTCGCAATCGTCCAGTGTTTCTTTGGTTGCCCATAACTTTTCAGATGTTTTGGTCTTGACAAACACGAGTGACGTGAAACATTTGGTAATTGTTTAGTGTTATCGATTAAAAAGGGCTGAAAAAAGTATTTGTAACTTATATAAATCCGAGAAATTTATGCATGCCTTCCTCAGATACTTTGATCATAACAATGTCTTAGGAAATGGTTGAAAATTATTAAGGTTTCAAAACTAACAATAAACGTAAGTACTTTTAACCTTTTTGGATGTGGATAATGTTTCTTATCATTAAGATACACTTCCGGGAACTTCTCACATCCGGTACAGATGACGGGTGTATGTACTCGATGTTTGTATAGCCTAACTATCAAACAACAATTCCCATGACACTAGACCTTGTTTCTTTAAATTGTCTTATGTAATCAATTACTTGGGTTGGTCTGTTGGTCACATATTTTATTGACGTGTTTGAGATATGAAATGTTATATGACACTGCTGTAGTAGACTTAAAGGGACATTCCGATTTTTTGAGAAAAAAAAATGTTCATTAACAAAAACTAAAAAAGGCAAATATTACCTGAAAGTATTTCTAATGTATGTTTATTATATGTCTGTATCTTTTTAATCAAACTGAATAAGTTTGTAAAGGGTGAATTAGAACAAGGGAATACTCTAATTAGGAAGTTTGACCTTACAAATTTGAAAAAAAAGCATCTGTTTCAGGGTAGATATTATTGACATTCTCTTTGGTATAAATGATAATCAGGCTATAAATTAATATGTTTTATAATATAACTAACTTGTATAGTTATAAAAAGTAAAAAAATTAAGTTCTCGAACTTGGTCAATAACAGTATACATGTATATATTATGACTATTATGTACAATGTTTATTATCAAAAAGCAGAATGGCCCTTTAAATGAAATAATCATTTGGATTAAACACAATAATAATTCGTTTAAATGAAATAATCATTTCGTTTAAACGAAATGATAATTCGTTTAAACGAAATAACTATTTCGTTTTAAAGAAATAACTATTTTGTTTTAACGAAAAACTAATACGTTTAAACGAAGTAACATAGTATATTTCGTTTAAACGAAATAATTATGAAAGAAAATTGAGCTTAAGGGGCTCTGTAGCTTTCTGATTGATCTCCATAATGTATAGTTAGTACATGATCATCTTTTAGGGCTTTGAAACACGCGAGCTACTGATATATGATATTTCTTCATTTCAAGCATTAATAAACTTTTGACATAGAGAACAAAGAAAATCGATATTAATACTATCCTGAATATCTACTCGTATGCACAGTCTAAATAAAATTTTCGGCTTTGTGAATTCCGTTTTTTAGCCACCACATTAGGCTTTAACCAACAACGTTCTTACAATACTGTCAGATTGAACTCTGAAGGAGTTTTTTTGTCTTTATTATGAAGTTTCTTAACTTTCTAGCGCTCTCAGAGTGGGTTGAGATACATATAAATGTTTCTGATACAAGGGTAATACTAGTATGTGTTTTAATGAGGTAAATCATTCTGGCAGCTTTCCTCTGCTTCAATTTGATTTAAATGTTTAGCAGTACCTAGCTTGATAAATTCGGTATTGTCATCGTTTAGCTTTGGTAGGTTGGTCCTCATCCAGTTCCTGATACTCTATATACACTGTGACTGACCCAGTTTCATGATGTCTACTCCATGCTGTATGGTCTATGGGGAACTGGGTATTGTATCATGTATTGTAAAAACTAGAATGATCATGTACTGGCATAAACTAACTAATGGTCCTAAGACGAAAATATCAAAAGCTCTATATAAAGTAGTATTTCAATCAAAAGATAATTATAATTGGTTAGATAGTATTAGCCAATGTCTGGATGATATTGGGCTCTCTTATATTTGGAACAACCAGGCAGAAGGCATCAATAGCCAATGGTTAAAACATACAGTCCAATTACAACTCCGAGACCAATTCATACAAACATGGCTTAGCACTATAAATAGTAGTAACAAATGTATCAACTATCGTTTATTTAAGTCAAACTTTGGTTTTGAAAAATATCTTGTTGAGCTACCACCCCAACTTAGAACTTCATTTACAAAATTACGCTGCAGAAGCAATAGACTTCCTATAGAGGCAGGCATATTGCAAAATACGCCCAGAAATCTAAGAACATGCAATCTTTGTAATTCATGTGACCTTGGGGATGAATTCCATTACGTTTTCATTTGTTCCAAGTTAGCTAAACATAGAGAGAAATACATCCCTATTTTTTATTATCAACACCCTTCTACAACCAAAATGAACGAACTATTTAACTGTACAGGTATAAAACTAAACAATCTATGTAAATTTGTAAATATAATCCTAAAAGAATTTCCAAAATGACTTACTTATTTATTGTGAGAATAAAGCTTATATAATAATGATATATTTTAACGAATTGTGAAAATTGTATTTGTACATATGTAAGATAATCATATTGTTTCACTTGATTAAGTTTATACGTTTATAATATCGTATGTCTCCTTGAGAGATTGTGAATAAAGTTATTATTATTGCAATGATAGAATCACTTTTTGAAGATGGCGTAAGTCCAATAAAAGTTGTGTGTCGTCAGCATATAGATGGTAGTTCATATTGTGGCTTCGAATGACATCTCCAATAGAAAATGTGTACAACGTAAAAAAGAAGGGGATCTCGTCCAAATGTGCATTCTGTATGTGGTTTTTAAGTCGCGATGCAACAACTTTCTCGATAAGTTTAGATATAAACGAAAGATTTGAGACAGGACGAAAGCTTTTAGGATCAAGTGTCATTTCTTTCCAGTTTGTAGAGAACGATTGATGATGCATAGTACAATTGGAAGTAATTGATGTATAGTTTCAATAACCATTTTGGTATTGGATCCAGGCAGCAAGATCTACTGGGTGACACGCCAATTATCTTCTTCAGTTCAGCTTCAGTTGTTGGTTCCAAGAGAAATATTTCTTCACCATCAAAAGATGATTCTTCAGCTGTTATTGGGACATTGTGAGATTGAATTTCATCTTACAGTTGGTTTCTAATCTTCTCTACTTTTCCAGAGAAGTAAAAAAAAAAAAACAAACAAGATCATGGTTATCAGAGGGTAGTGGTAGAGCTGCTTTGGCATTAGATTTTAATTTTGATCTTGTCTTTGATAAAGCACCTCTTCGCAGAGCGTAGTGTTGCATTGGTATCCGTTCGAATACGATTTTATATTTGTCGGTGGATTTCTAATTTACTTTTCCCCCATACTTTTTTGGCAGAGCGTTTTTGGAGTTTCAACGAAAGGATTTCTGGAGTGAACCACTATTTGTTTGGCCTAATGGTCACAGGTTTTGTTTGAAAAGGAGCATGCGTATTGAATACAAAAAAAGACAAAAAAAATAGATAAAAACACAGACCCCAAATATTATTTTCTCATACCTTGGCGACAAAACATTACATTGTATTTCAAGTTAAAACTTGTATTGTTTTTTTAATAAGAAATTATTTCAAGCGTAATATCCATCTCAAGTTACTTGACATTATAGAATTTAAATACTTATATAACATCTAGCAGAGAGAACAGTTGAACAGTATAGAGAACCAGTTGAACAGTACACAGAGAACAGCTGAACAGTACAGACAGAACATTTGAACAGTAGTTTACAGAGAGAACAATTGAACAGTACTCTACAGAGACCAGTTGAACAGTACACAGAGAACAGTTGAACAGTACACAGAGAACAGTTGAACAGTAGTTTACAAAAAGAACAGTTAAACAGCAGTCCACAGAGATAATAGTTGAACAGTAAGTAGTCTACAGAGAGAATAGTTGAACAGTACAGAAAGAACAGTTGAACAGTTCAAAGAGAACAGTTGAACAGTACAGAGAGAATAGGTGAACAGTACAAGAGAGAACAGTTGAACAGTACAGAGAGAATAGTTGAACAGTACAGAGAGAACAGTTTAACAGTAAAGAGAGAACAGTTTAACAGTACAGAAAGAACAGTTGAACAGTTCAAAGAGAACAGTTGAACAGTACAGAGAGAATAGGTGAACAGTACAAGAGAGAACAGTTGAACAGTACAGAGAGAATAGTTGAACAGTACAGAGAGAACAGTTTAACAGTAAAGAGAGAACAGTTTAACAGTAAAGAGAGAACAGTTGAACAGTTCAAAGAGAACAGTTGAACAGTACAGAGAGAATAGGTGAACAGTACAAGAGAGAACAGTTGAACAGTACAGAGAGAATAGTTGAACAGTACAGAGAGAACAGTTTAACAGTAAAGAGAGAACAGTTTAACAGTAAAGAGAGAACAAAGCCAACTTATAACATTGTCACAGGTAATGATTTTATATTTTAGTCACTGTCCTTTCTGAATCGAATGTCAAACATGATTTAAAAATAGATTATAAAATATGAAATGTTGAAATGTAACAGAAGGCACTGGTACAGGGTTAAAGTAGTATTCAGTAATATTGATATTGTTTAAAAGATTGTGAATAAAACTATTAGACTCGGTACTGACTTGATAACAGGTTATGGTTGTTGAAGGGTAACAAGTTACTATATAACAGAAGGCACTGGTACAGGGTTAAAGTATTATTCACTAATATTGATATTGTTTAAAAGATTGTGAATAAAACTATTAGACTCGGTACTGACTCGGTTTTAGTTGTTGAAAAGTAACAAGTTACTATATAACAGAAGGTTCTAGCATTGTGTTTATCATCAAAGTCCAGGGTTCCCATTTACCTCTGAACACAGAAGGACTTACAGATGATGAAATAATTAAATCTTATTTCTACTGTGGATTTCCTTATCCTGAGATTCTTGCATATTTACAAGTATATCATGATATCAACATTGGCTACAGGCAACTTCAGCGTAGACTTAAAACTCTAGGATTGCGAAGAAATGGCGCAAAGCAACGAGTGAATTTTGAGGCAACTTATGCAATTGAAAATGAGTTGAGAAATAGTAATTCAGCAAACGAAAATGAAAAATAAATAGAATTAAATCATAAATAAAAGAAATTAAACATGTTCTAAACGAACCACCGTACATATCTCTAGATTTTGGTGTAAAGTTTTCACGAATTTGAGCAAAAACGTTTTTTTTTTTTTTTGGAACAGACATGTTCTTGATGGGATTTTGCTTTTTATGAACGGGGGTCTCACATATTATATACATAATTCGACACAATTTGGCATATATTACTTTGACTTGCTGTTGTTGTCGTGCAATTATGTGGATAGTGTATTTAGTATTTGGATACCATTCTGACTTATTTTCGTCACCTTTGGAGATCATGGGAATACCAATCGACTTTAACTGAAATAAACTATTACCTATTATCAATAGTAAATGTTTCTAATAATATGCCAATATCATCGATTTCAGGCACGACATTATTGAATTTTAAGAAATAATCGCCATTTCAATACTATTTTCAAACATATGTTTATCCGTCTAAATTCAATAAGTTCCAGTTCATAATATGAAAGTCCATGTTATTTTTGTAATTTTGTTTCATCATTATTCTTTTAGGTTAGTTTTTCGGTTAATCATCGAGATTTGAGCGGCGTTCAAATCCAAGCATAGAAATAGGAAGTGAAAATTTTAGTTTGAGGAATATTTGAATGAATTAGTTGCGAATTAAAAACTAGAAAAAAAAGTTCATAAAAATATCTTATTATAGTTTTATAATCTGAGAAAGAGCTACAGTACAAGTCTCATTAAAAGAATTTTATATTCCATGTTTTGAAAACGCGCTACAAGTAGCCTACAGTATAGTTTGATTACGGTGTCTTTTTCAATTTACTTCGCATAATTTTTGGAATATGATCTAAGGATGAAATGTACTAAAAAGTTTGTTGATATCAATTTGGTTCAGGAAGGTGATAAAGTTAAAATAAATCACTCTTCCTCTCATATGGTTTGCAGACTTTATATCAGAGATATAATGAGATTTAAAGGTAGCTTTCGGCCATATAATATAGAAGCCTTTAGCTGCCATTTGACACGTTCGACTAAGCTTTTCTTTGTTTTTGTTTTTTCAGGTTGATGCATTCCATTTCACATTCCAGTGAATCAATGAAGTCATATCCCCTCTGCTTGCAGAGTCGCTGGTATGTATTAAACTTCTAAAATATTCAAATATTTCAATAATAAAACCCAAGTACTACGACCTGAAGCACACAACAAAACTTGAAATCCATCGTAAAAATATTTAGCAGCTAATGAACTTTTCATATGAAAATTTGGTATCTTTTGTCTTGAATGGTAAGAATCTTAGGTAAGAATATCCTGGAATCACACCCGTCATTGCTGTTCAATATTTACACTAGGTCAATTTTGTCAAGGGAGATAATTTAATATTTCTTCAAAAACATGAAATTTGCACATCAAGGGAGATAATTTCTTGTCCAAATTTTCAATGTAAATGTAAATGTAGGTTGGAATTAATCATAGAAAATAAAATTTAATGGTTGGCAGTCAAAGCATTGATTTATATATAGGTTCCTGTTCAGAATCAGGATAAATCCTTACTTTGATTCCCCCCCCCCCTTTCCCCTGGCTTATATCCCGCGCACCCCCGTGTGAGGGTTTTCAGCATCCATTTATCTAACAATCCGAATGTTAGATTATCTTCTGAAACAATATTGGTATCTGACTTTATCTATGTACAGGAATGGGCGAATAATAATAATTTATGATATATCAATTACCGTCAGTACCGTTTTTATGTAAATGGTTGATCAAAATCGTAATATTTTTGTTTGTACAGAAATTAACACAATATATCTGAAACAGAATGTTTCCATCAATTCTGTTTAACAATTAATGATATAAAAATATACAATTTTACTGCGTTCTAGTCAGTAGAACGCCGTACCGAGTTCAATGAGACTGATTTTGTCATGGATTAGTCTACTGGTAACACGTAGTGTTCGTGGTAGACTGTGTAGGGAAAATGAGTTATCTTCATACAATCTCTCAAACTTTGCACAATCATAGTATAAAAGTTTTAAAAAAAGCAAAAAATAGGTTGCAAAAAGATTATTATGCCATGTCACATACCCTATATATTTCTGAATTAGTTCAAATGAAATAGAATGGTGTTGAACATCCCATTTTTCTTCACCTATTGGGCTAATGATGACAAGCAAACGCCATGCAGTCGGGGAAAATTTTGTCAGGTATTCGCCTACTCATGATCTCGATATCCAAATGTCGAGGGATTTTTAACGTGCACAGTCTATATCACAGTGGGTCTCGGTTTATTGTCCCATCCGAACGACTAGAAATGTTCAAAGTCAGAGATAGTTCTGTTGAATTGTGGAAGTTGGTCGACCTTTAGTAGGCCTATATAATATTACACATATTGATCTAATCAACACCGCACTATTAGCCAAAATATTGGGGTTAAAAGAACACATTTTTTTTCATCAGAATCTAGGTCGAGAGTAAGAAAAGTTATGATTTATCATAAAATAAAACCAGATGGATTAGAGAATGTAAAGTTTGGTGAAATCATATTTCGACATATTTATCAATTTATAACTATCTTATCACACCACATACTGATACCATTTGGTCGACTTAGACCACCTCATTGTTTTATAAATAATAGAAGCCCACATTAGTGATACCGTTTCGAAGGGTGTGGGTACAAATAATTAAAATTCTAAACAGAAACACTTTTTGTAGTCAGTACACGTAACATATCCTACGAATTCATAAGGGTGCTCAGTGCACCTACGGTATCCTGTTATCAGGCCAGTATGTAAATGCATAAACGTCCGAAATTAACAGCTCATTTATTAAATATTAAATTTGATGTAGAGATGTAGATTATGAACATGTGTAGAAACTGTCAACATATTTAAATAATGATAAGTATTAAATTGAAATACGATACATTTGAACTAATTTATGTCCTTTCATAAAAACCGGACGCCAATAGGAAATGGACGTTTGTCGCTTCTCAAGTTTCGTCTTTTCTAGCCATAATTTATTCGCACCACGCCTTCAGATTATAGCTGGTTGGTATGGTTACTATGTTAGGTATGTATTTCGGCCATAGGAATTGTCAGTCCGTCGGAAAAGGAACAATAATTACCTGCAGATGATTCCTTGAATCTAACACTGGGCATGTTTACTGTGAGACTATTACATGTAGTTCTGACAGCATATGTCTCGATTAAATTGATAGCAAAATGTTCTTGAACATTACTTACAAGCCCAAGAGAGATAAACCTCTCTTAAGATTTAGCTCATAATTTAGGGATTAGGTATTCTTAGAAAGAGTTCGCTGTTTAAACTTGTTAGAAGTGAAAACATATAATATTAAGAATATATTGCGTTCAAATGTATTACAATTGACCAAACAATGTATTATGTGCTAACAGTTGCCAAACCATATGAGTGGGGATCCAATATGCTTGGTCTTAATGGTAGGGAATTCCAGAGGCGAACATAATCTCTCCTGCATTCTGATACCTCTCCGCAGGTCAATTTAACGACTGTAGGGCGCCATCATGATTTAACAACATATTAATTTTTCATTCATTTTCATTTCACCTATGATTTTTTGGGGAGTCGGACACCGTAGGGAATGGATATGTTTAAACCAATGCTTATGGTAGTTGATGCACTGTTTAATTCCTACCCTGCACTCGGCACAAATCTATATTGGTGGGTAAAATACAAGTTTTGGACGAGTAGAGTAAATATTTATGTGTAGCTAAGAAACAGGTGTAAATGAAGTGTGTTAGTAGTGTAATCTGTTTTATTTAGGGTATGACCTGTATCGTACGGTGGCCCATATACGACATTCCTTTTTTTTTAGTTTTCAGTTAAAAAAAAAATTCTGAAGGCTGGGTGAAAACCTAAAAAATAAAAACCTAAAACTTATTTGGGGTTTTGGGTTTTTATTTTGAGTTTTCACCCGGGTGAAAACAGTTTTCAGGTGGAAACTCATTTAGTTTTTATTTTTATGTTTTCGGTTTTTATTTTTTAGGTTTTCACCCAGCCTTCAGAATTTTTTTTTTTTCTGAAAACTAAAAAAAGAAAAACCGAAAACATAAAAATAAAAACTGAAAACCTAAAAATAAAAACCGAAAACATAAAAATAAAAACTAAAAACTAAATGAGTTTCCACCTGGGTGAAAACTGTTTTCACCCGGGTGAAAACTCAAAAAAAAAAACCCAAAACCCCAAATAAGTTTTAGGTTTTTATTTTTTAGGTTTTCACCCAGCCTTCAGAATTTTTTTTTTAACTGAAAACTAAAAAAAAAAAGGATTGTCGTATATGGGCCACCGTAGTATCGTCCTAGCTATTAGTTTTATTGTTTTATGATAATTTCTCTATTTATCTAACAAACTGACCACGACTTGACTAATTTTAGACACCATCAAACAAATTACTTAGTAACCGTGTATGAAGAGACAGGCTGGTTGACGGCTATACGTCCAGTTTGACAAGTATTGTAGATGACATTTATCAAGCAGTGGACTTTCCCATCGTTGCAGCCAGTTAATGTCGTAATGAAAAGTGTCTGCTAAACCATGATATGACAATAGCACTTCCAAGTAAATCAAATTTCAAGGGATATTGTAGTAGATTAACGCTCATCGTATTATTTTTGGTTTGGTATTCCCACGAAGTCACCGCTTGGGTCATAATTACCAAAAAGAAAAGGAAAAACGGTGACGTCCCGGGAATTTTTTCAAAATTTGGATTTTGGAAACAATAGGGTTATTTTTTGTTATCTTATCAGACTTATAGCCAATTAAACATAAATTTATTTAACATTTTAACAGAGCTACTTTAATTTTAACAAATGATAAACAGAATCAGCAAATTCAAAATAGTGAATTGTTGTCTGTTCTGAGGCAGACGGGCTTCGAGGGTCCTGTACTTTCGTTTCTTAGGAGGTTGCTGTTGACCACAGGCATACTGCACCATTCTTATTGCGTGGCAAATCTTTCGATTTGTCACGCTTTGTTTTCGTTATGTTTTTTTTTTTTTTTATTTTTTTTTTTTTTGGGAAACTTTTTAGAGAAAATCGAAAATGGTGTAGCATAATTGCATCCACCAAACATAATTAAATGACCTGGAATCAAAAATGAATATCTGAAACTCAATTTTTGCTGAACTAGGAGTGGGGTATTGCATAATATGCAATTATTTTGCACTTAGTCTGTAGGGTTTATTTATGGACCGATTTGGCTGAAATTTTCTTTAATATATTTATTGAAATAAGAAGTATCAGGTGCGGTTACAAAAATTTCAATTTTTAAATAATTTTGTAAAAAAAAATTGAAACCAAAATTGTCAAAAAAGCTCAAAATTTCTAACTCAGACGCTAATTATCCGATTGATCTGAAATTCATAGGATATGTACAGAATGTTCATAGAAATAAAATTAATCAATCAAAATTTTTCGATCACTTCCGGTTTTGACGTGAGAACTTCCGGTTTTTAAAAATCACGCCTAGCAGCCTCACTTCCGGTATAAATTTCAGATATTGACAAAAACTATATATATTGTCTGTCAGTCATAATTAGAATGCACTTGGCATAAAAAATCCAAACCGGAAGTGATGCATAAGCTGCCGTCACAGACTGACACATTTCAGCAAAAAATCAATAAGTCCTCTATTTGTTATCCGATTTTTATGATTTTGGTGTCTATCAAAACCTTGTAACCTTGTCTACAGTTTGTTGGAACAGAATTTTGAATTTCGAATTTGAAATTTTTTTATGTTTGTTTGAATTTTTTGAAAATTCAAAAGGCCATATTATGTGACCTTGACCTTTGATGACCTTGAAAATTCCAATGAAGGATGTCCTTGACCTCAGCTATCCATAGGTATGCTGATATAAATTGAAAAATATTAACTTCTGGTTTTATGAACATTTGAAAATTGACATTTTTGTCAACTTTGGACATCTATATCGCATTCTCTAATCAACACAGAGAATTAAATTTTTCAATTTTGCAATGCCGATTTGATTATCTTTTAAACGATATATGACAATAACCCATTAAAATATGTTTTCAAAATATTGCGTTTTTTTCGACTGAGGGTTCTAACTTACAATGCAATTATCTAATAGCAATATGGTGTGTATAGTCAGTATGTACTAAATTTTCTCTTTTCAACGACATATGACATGAGCAGTTTAATACAAAATCTATTAAAGTGAAAATAGGCATAGATTACCCCTTTTCTGAGAAAATAAGGAGTAGAGAGAGAGGATTAAAATGATTGACAGGGTTATAGCAGGTTATATAATATAGTAATAAAACTATGGACATGAACTTTTCACATGGAGGTGTGAAGTATTTTAGGTCATAAACAGATTAATCTGATTATGTAATCTTTTAACACTCTAAAAAGTATAAAAAATTTATTCATTTTTTTTCGCAAAATTTTCACTTATATTAATTTTACATACAATCATTTAGAGCAGTGAATTTTTGATACATTAACCTGTTCGAATTTTTTCTCTACCATTGACAGAACCCTTTCTACAAGATACACACCAATTTTCTTTTTGTCGTCTGCTAAGGTTATTAAAGGTCATAAACAAATTAGTCAGACTACATAATCTTTTAACTCTAGGGCTGGACTCTAGCAGACAGCAATTAAAACTGTTTACGCGTCTGCGCTAATCCGTTGCAATAAAAAGTAAGTGTTCAAATTGTTTTTTATCGTCTGCTAAGATTATTATAGGTCAAAAATAAATTAATCTAATTACACATTGTTTTAACTTTATAAAAATTAACATGTTTTTTCGAGTGTTTGCTATATTTGATATAATATCAGATTTTTTCTTATTTTGAGGGTGATTCTTACCCACGGCACTTAATTGACTAACATACATCAATTCAATTGGCTACTGACTGCTCCAATCCATTGAAACAAAAGACAGTATTTCAACTCAGCATTAAAGGAAAATATTGACGTTTACACAGTTCGAATGTTGGGGAAGGGGGTATATCCCCTATAGTACTATACAAAATGGCCCCTAGTCAAAATGGCCATAACAGTTAAATTAGGTCAAAATGGCCATTCACCATTGCCCCTATTTTGGTCAAAATGGACCGGTCACCATGGCCCCTATTTTGGTCAAAATGGACTCTGTATTTATTCTTTGATTTCAATCAATTCTTTGGTCAAAATGACCTTTTTTGAGGACAAAATGGCCAAAAAAATAAAAGTGAAAATGGTCCATGATTATTTTTTATAAATTGTAGCTTATATGATCATAATCAAAGGAATAATTGGAAGCTATTTTAACCCTGAAAAAGGTCACTAATTTTGACTGAAAATTGTACTCTGTAATAACAAATTTTAAAGACATAAATTGTGTTCCTATTTATATTTTCATCAAAGCAAAGACATTCTAAGACTTACAATATTAATTTGAAGTTCCAGTTCTCAAAAAGATTATACAAAAAATATATTATGTATTATGTAATAAAAATATTATTTTGAGACCATTTTGACTTTTTGGACAGACCATTTTAACCTTTTTTGAGGACCATTTTGACCATTTATCAGGGACCATTTTGGCCAAATGAGGGGCCATTAGCGTCTGCGCTAATCCGTTGCAATAAAAAGTAAATGTTTAATCTTGCCAAAGTCAAAATGGCCATAAAAGTTAAATTTGGTCAAAATGGACAGTCACCATGGCCTCTGAATTTCCTCTTTGATTTCAACCAATTCATTGGTTAGAATGGCCAAAAAAATAAAAGTCAAAGACATTCTAAGACTTACAATATAATTCAGTTCTCAAAAAGATTATACAAAAAATATATTATGTAGCGCTTTATGTTTTGTTAATTTGTAACATCATAAATAAAAAGACCATTTTGACTTTTTGGAAGAATCATTTTGACCTTTTTTGAGGACCATTTATCAGGGACCATTTTGGATACCAGACTTTAGGGGTTTGAAGTTCAAAAAGTCTTACAGCTATCAGGCAAAGTATCACGGGCCACGCTCAGTGCTGTTCACAGCTCTAGTTACAATTACATTCTGTTCTTCTTTCAAGAAATTAATTATTTCAAATATATGGGGATGTGCTTTTCCAACAAGTTTCTTGCCACGACTATGCCAGCCTTCTAAATTGTTATTTGTTCTGGGAGCTTCGGATCCATAGTGGTTCCATTCATCCAAGCCATAAACTCCTTCCTTGATTCGTTACGTAGTCGGCTAGTTCTACCAATCTGGGATCGTTTGGCATTTCACTCATGTCATTGACGAAGACTTCCTCTACCATATTACTTGATACCATTGGCAAAACAGCACATCTTCGAACAAAACGGGTAATATCTGAGTCATCACCACACTGTCGTTGTAGACCACACTGCTGCGTGCGTCTCCATAGATGCAATGTGTATAATGGAAGAAAAAAACTTTCCATTGAGATTCTGGAAAAACTGTCAACAACAGTATTAGCCGTTTTGTGATGTCGGTAAAAAGTCGTAAGCGAGCTGTGCGTTTGCCATTTTGAATGAATATGCATTTCCTTGACATAAACGTCTATATATATATATATCAAATGGTGAATAAAGTTCAGTATTTCAATCACAGATGCCAAAACGATGAGTGGCATCGTTTAATAGTAATTAAAGTGAACGATTTTCATGAATTTTTGTCACCGTTAATGAGGTCTTAAAACCTTTAATCTCTTGGCGGCATTTACCTCAAATCATCAAAGAAAACAAAACGGTGACTTCCCGGGAATTTTGAAATTCGTACTGGTGACTTCCCGGGAAGACACCTTAATTTTATATGTTAATCTCATTAGAGATTAAACATTTACCTTGAAAGGGAAGACAGGGTATTATTGCTAATTAAGCTAGGTTGTTGATTAGAGGAATTTGGCTATAGTTTTAATTACTATGCTGGGTTGCCACAAACAAAATGTTTGTTAGAGCATAGATATATCAGGCTATATTAACTCAGCCTCCGCCATATTCTTCAATTAACATCTGAAGTAATACAATCGATTAAACTTAAACCTGCCTTCTATCATTTCAAGGTAAGATATATTTTATGAATATTCATTTTATTATGTGAGAGCATTGGAAGTCGCAGCCTGATATGGAATCTATAAAAGCAATAAATCAAACGTTATTATACTTTGAGCCTTAGATTCCATACTTGCCTGTTCACTGCTCCAACTGATGCAACTCGGTGGATAATCTATAAAAGCAACTAATCAATTATATTGAATTGAGGCTTAGATTATCTGCCAAGGCTGCACCAGGATTTAATGCAAATGAACAATATTATGTATCATAGATTCAATATATATTGAATCTCATTATTTGTATTTATAGATTTATATTTTATTATTATTATTATTATGTATATGTAAAATTAACAACTGAAGTAATACAATCGATTAAACTTAAACCTGCCTTCTATCATTTCAAGGAACAAGAGTAACATAACAATAAGAGCATAGAACAGCTTAGCGGTAAAGGAAATAAATACGACAGAAACGACAACTGTTATAATATGTTCAATAACCGTTCGTCTTTAGTCCCAGAACCAGGAATATTTTAGTTAATCTAATTCGTAATAATGTTCCAAACTCTCCCTTAAAATTTAAGCCTTCAAATCCCCGTGTATCCAAAATATCAGCGTCAAAAATACGACTCGTCGTTTAGTAAGAATATGACTTATATAGAAAACAGATACAGAAAATGAAAGATAACTGTTAAGGTAGGGATATAATTGAAGGGATTGTGTTTAAAATGTGAGCAGTTCCAGTAAATCTGAGGACTATTTTCATAAATTTAAGTCCCAAATCGATCCTCGAAAATGTTGAACATTCACCTTTAAGCGTTATTAGCTGGATTAGACCTGAACATCCTCTCCCTAAATTAGTGAATTTGAGGGACAGGAAACCATTAATGGTTTTAAGTTGAAATTGTGCAATCAATTTGGTTGCGTTGAAAAATTGTTCTTCCTTTAGGCTTTTTCTATAAAAACTGACTGATTTCTTGTATGTCATGAGGTCAGTTCCGATTAATTTTAACATTTTGCATTCAATTCAGATTTAAAGTGGATAATTTTAACTTAATGTTTTATTTATAGATATTCAGGGGTTTCCACCCTGGACATGTAGATAACTGAATTATTTATAAATCACAAGGAAAGAAAGATAGACCTTCTTGAATGTTTTCTTCGATCATAAAGTATAAATATTTTGTCGGAGTGGTTTCGAATCTTGACATATACCTCCAATTCAGACTGATTTACTTATTACAAGTTAAGAGCCACAAGTATAATAAAACCATAATTTTCTGATAATTACTTATAAATATAAATTTAATACAATGCGTTGCCCCATTCAAACTAAACTATAACTTGTCATACTTGTCTGCATTTTAGAATAAGAAAACGAAGGATTCAAAGCATCAATAGCGTTCTTAATTATTCAGTATTGTAGTTCCCTAAGGAAGATAAAAATTATAATGTGGCTGTTCAAGTATATCTTTTTACAACAACTGAGATAAATATTACGAAATGCAGAGAATTCTTTGATTTGATTATCGAATCTAACTTCAGGGCAAGACTATGCCAAGGAATTCTTGTGTCCGTTAATACTTTTATGTTGTATCGTTTTCAGAAAAGAAATCTGCTCATGGAATTTATTTGGTCCCCGTATTTGACTTCATTTATCGAAAAAAAAACCAGAAAACATTAAGATCTTTTTACATTCTGAAAAAAATAAACTTTTAAACGTAGATTGGTCCCAGTATGGTGGCCGGGGCGGTGAACCCGCACCGACCCGTCTCTATATCTATCATTAAAAATGCATGTATTGACCTAGATCACGCCGTGGATTAAATTCCCACGAGTACTTTCTCAGACATATATATCATGATGCGGTTACCTCAAATGCACCCGTCATACTAACTAAAATGACTTTGAGGTTGGACAGATTAAAATAGTTCAATGATTGTCCATCAATCAAACCCAATCAAATCGATGAAATAATATTGATATTTAATTTATTAGTATAATCTTTATGTAAGTAAAAATGTCTAAAATAATAATGTTTGATACAGATTTTCTCATATACCCTAACCTTTAGTACCCTTCGAACCCCTATTTTTTTTAACACAATCTCCTGTTACTGCTTCGGCCACCGTAATTAACAAAAAGGGTCAACACGAAAGTCATGCATGTCAAGTCAGACCGAGTTATAAGGGAAGCTATAGAAATCAAGAAGTATAAGCCAAAACTGAATAGGGATAAAGGACACTATCTACCAAATTTGTGGGAAGACTTAATTCTTTCACTTTTCAAACACCCAAAGATCCCCAGTAAAATGAATTAATGTATTTAAACAACTAAAATTCAAAATTTTTTTAGGGAGAGGGGCAAGATAAAAGCCCGAAATCAGCTTCGGGATGTCCAATCTGGACGTTCGTGCACCACTGGAAGCACGATAAAATGCGATCCGTAGCGCTTTGTTAATGTATCTTAAGATGATACGATGATCGCAAGTAACAATAATGGATCTTATGGAACGGTTCTAAACGAATGATCTCACGATGCCATAAGATCTGATAGGATCACCAGACCACGATTTTAATCGGGTTGCCAATCGCAAATTGGAAAGATTGGATAGATCTCCATACTATTCCGATTTGCAGCAAAAGTGAAATCTTAAAGGGAATGCATGACTACTTTCATGAACAAAAAAGATTCCTGAAATATGAAATTCATCTATATAGCCTCTACCTGACCAACCTAATTTTTCAAGGTTCACTACCAAACCTGAGTGTGCTTATTGATAAATGCTAAAAACCAGATTAGAATGAGTATAATAGGAGAAATTTTGGGGGTTTATTTAGCTTTAATCCGTACAAATATCAAATATAAAAGTCTATAAATTCTATGATACGTTTACATAAATCTTTTTGGGCGTTCAAAAATCAGTGGCAACTCACAAATAATGTATACATATTTTTTAGATTTTGGTCAATAACTTTCAATAATTTAAGACAGAAGTTTTCTAACATCAAAGTAGTCAAACATTCCCTTTAAGTTGAGAAATATCTGAAAATTAATAATTAAAAGGTTTCAAATATGTGATTAAAAAACTGGCGTCACCAAGTGTAAAGCGATTCACCAGACAGAGACTTATTAGTAACTACATGTATGTGTTAAGGCGATAGCTTCCATGTGCGGGTGAATTTATGTAAGATTCGTGGCGAAAAGTTGAAAATCAAACGGGTTTGATATTTTTTTCCACGAATGAACAAATGCTTTTGTGCGCGCGTAACCAAAGCTATCTGTTGAGAGGTGAATGACTCTGCGCAGGCGTTATCACGTGATAATGATCGGGCCGACCATAGCCAAACATCTTCAAATGAAAGCCTGTCTAAGCGCATTCTGATCAACAGAGAAATTCTACCTATCGGAGATATTAATACTACTTCGACCCTGCGCCAGTGCCTTCTGTTGAATAGTAACTTGTTGCTTTCAACCACTCTAACCTCTGACCTATTGACCAACCATGTTTTAAATAGTTCACGCGTAGAAATCTTTCTCTCGGAGACCAGAAATGAGACGAAACGACTTCATGTAAACAAACCGAAAGTTTCAAGATGGATTCCACACTACTCAAACCAATTTATACAAACACATACTATGAAGAGAATGTATTTTATTTGATCCATACTAAGTGAATAGAAATAAAAATTTAAGCAGACTAATGTTAATGAGGTCGAAACAACTCATAATGGTGCGAAATGTCTTTAATCGTTTTTCCGGTTTCTAGTCTCGACGATCGTAACTCAAATACGCCTCCGCTATTAAAAATAGTTCTGTACTGCAACCTCTTCAGTAAATACACACTGTTGAAATTTGGAATATTTTTAGCATTTAAAAACTTATTGATATCCTTTAGACGTTTTAATATTAAATTTGATGCATACTTTATCGTTCAACGAATATCGTTGGTGTCATGGCTGGTGATTAGGTTCGTGTTTTTATCTGCGACACATACGGAGCTAGGAAAGATGCGAAGTTTCGTATGGTCTAAGCGATGATACTAGTATATACTGACGAAATTTCTCTGGGTCTTCAGCGTTCAGCTCTTGTATGAGATTAGAAAATGCTCCTTTTGCATGTCTTTTCTGGATCCATATTCTAACCCATTGCTTGCGACAATTAGCTCTTGTTCGACGACGATTACGGCGTAGTAACAACGTTAACAGTAAGATTTCCTCGTCTTCCGACGAAGAAGAATTATCTATCAAATTTAATTCCAATGGCGAGGCCATTTTGAATTATCACGTGATAACGCATGCACAGAGTCATTCCCCTCTAAGCAAATAGCTTTAGTTACGCGCACACACGAGCATTTTTGTTCATTCTTGGGAAAAAATATCAAACACGTTTGATTTTCAACTTTTTGCTACGAATGACTAAAATCTTACATAAATTTACACGCACACGGAAGCTATCTTAGCTACCACCTTAAGGAAAAGTGCACGAATGAATTCTGCCTGAACTGATGGCTCGTGTCTGCGCCGGGCTTTAATGATATTTATCAATATTGAGATTTTATATTACAAAATATACATAAATGGCTTACTTATGCCTATGTCATTACAGAGTTCATAATGTAGAATTCACACAAATTTGCATTTGTTCAATCCAAAATGACCAAATCTTATAACAAACCGGTAATTAAAAACTTTGACTATTTTATTATAAATGATTTGATATGCATTCTATTTAAATATCTATAAAGTTATAATTGTTGATTTTGTGACCATTCTAAGGGGTAGTTTTCCTTTGATACTTCTAAAGATAGCTACTATTGTGCTCACGAACAAATTTTGACACGTTTACAAAGTCAAGGGCAATAACGCAAAAACAAATCCTCGAAAAATCGTCATATTCGTTCTTGTCCAAGACTTTAACAAAATTATATATGATCACACCATGTTTCATTGAAATCAGATAAAAACTCCAGTCACATATATAGTACTCACATTAACTGTTGACGGACGGTCCGACGGAAATATACGTTCACATTTCCAAGTGACCGTATTAAAATTAACTGAAAATATTCTGGAGCTTTGTCTGAATTTTTTTTCGAAATCCAAGATCAAATCTGCATGGTCATCCCACATATATTTGGAGAAAAACAACTTTAAAATTTTAAAAAAATCTCCCAATTATTTTCCAACTTAAATATTAAGAGCCGAAGTTGACAATCCCCGCTAAATTCCAGAATCATATTCCATATTTCCCAACTGTGTACGTTATTTTGATCAGTGTCCCCGAAATAGAATAACAATTCTCGATAACCTTGTCTGGTCAGCCCCATATGTTAAGGGGTGGAGTGTAAGTAATGGACAGGTACTTAATAATCACAGTACATGTATCTACTATTATCTCTTAGATTTCAGAGAGAAGTGTTAAACACCCATTTTTAATGTACAAATTCTATCATTTAACATTATGTTATGTACATTGCTCTTAAAAACGTACATAGTCCAAACCCGTTAAATTTGACAACATAGTAGTTGCCTTAGTAAAACCGGGTATCAGAAATCAATGAACCGTGATGCACCTTTATTGAAATGTAATGAAACGTATTAAAACGTAATGAAACGGTTTTGTTCACCCTAGCTTGCCCTGTTAACAGTTCAGAAAACGGGACACACGTTGGCAAAACTTGAAAGAAACGTCAGACGCCGTGGAATAGGCATGATTCCCGTTCCACTACAGACCATTTCCAAGTATCGTAACGATCTAATATACGTCACGTTGTAGCGATTACCAAGTTCTGTAACAACCTAATTTTAAGATCTGTCACGTTCTGTAGCGTTTACCCCGTTTTTTACACCACGTTGGCCTGAGGCTTGATTACCGTGGCCGTCGGGAACATAGTGTAATCGTTTAGTATGATTGAAATTGTTTAGGGAATTTTCGTTGTACCGTGGCTCTAAACGTGTAACAAGCACCACAACTTCCACGTTTGATCCGTAGGAGACCTTGACAGACGCAATAGACCTGGATGAAAACGTGAACAACGTGTGAGATCTCATCAGCACACATCAGACCGAGAAGCAACAAACATGCATCAGTGGTAGACCGTGGCCCAAACCTTGGTGCACCTTGGTGGAACCGCTTCATCGCCCCATCGGCTTGTCAAGGACACAGAAATAAACCGTGAGGAAACTTTGTCACAACTTAACAAAATTGGATATGGAGACAAAAAGTCCAAAACTCCACGGCGCAATACGTTTCGGGCGCCGTGGCCACCGAGAACATAGTGTAAACCTAGCATTAAGTTTAAAACATTCCACATAGTACAATAAATAGTAGGAGAGTCCTTTTTATCTTATCTGGTAAAATAGGGTTGGGTGGACGGACACTGGGTTTGTTTACTTTGTAGACCATTGATAAATACAACATGTCACTACTGGATTTCTGATATTTTTCGACATCCACCGCTTTTATATTGATTATAACTATAAGTTTTTATCGGTCTGTTTAAATATTTAATTGTTACACATCGTTGAATCTGTTAGATAATGGTTGAATATTATAGACTTTAAAATATTGCAAGTCAATGAACGTTGACGTTTTACGTATCTATTGGAAACAACTTACATTGTGTAAATTACCAGAGGAAGATTTTCTTGTGTAATGAATGTGTGTAAACGTCAAACGATATGATAGCACCAATTTGACCCCTTCCATTTCCAACAGCCGTCTGTGGTTCCAGAAAGGCCACTCAAATCTTGACGTCTTTTGTAAGAGGCCTACAAGTATATTTCACGGATGTGAGGTCATCAAACTCAACGTTTCAGTAGAATTGCTGAAACCGCACACACGTCTGATTGAAAATTGAAATGTTTCAAATATATGTTTTCATCCATGTTTTTAATCCATAGTTAAAAGATAATAACGCGTTTTAATTTCGAAACAAATCACTTTAATCTGACCATTCTGGCTATCTTATCATTATTTGACGTCATAATGATTGACAGGAGGTGAACATTGAGAGATCTATAATAGTATATGAATATATAGATCAAAGTATATGTCATATGATAAACCATGTGCTAACTGGTATAGTAGCAGTTACTGATAACTTTAATTCTAGATACTTTCTCTTTAACTCTGGACTTATTGAGACTTTTTAGGTAAGAATATCAAATTTGTTTCTCATTTCTTTATATAAAAAGTTTTCATTGTCAGTGGGGCAACTTTGAAATTTTGAATTATAGTTATAATCGCCGTTTAAAATGGATTAATCGTCTAAAATTGGTGTGAAAACTTTCATCCTTATTTATATTTATTGACTGACTGATGGGGAACTCAATGATAAATTCAAATTAAGTCTACATAAAAAAATGTTAAAAAAATAAATCACTTAAAATAGTAAGAGGAAAGAATGAAGTAATATCTCTTTTTCTGGTAAAGGCGTTTAGCCGAAACTGTAAACTTTAAATCAAGTTAAATGCGGTATTTGATGCCAATTTGTTCTTTAACTAATAGCGAACTGGAAGACAAATTCCATTCTAATAACACAAACCGTGTAACTAAGGTTGATATATATATAATTCATTATCAAAACATATTGTTTGAAATGATTATTTAAGTTACACTTTATTGGGCACAAGAACGGGGTTATATTTTGTCGATTATTACATGGTTACTATATTACTTGTAATAAGATCGTTTTTTTTTTTGTTTTTTTTTTTTCATTCTGTACAAAACCTTCTTCATTTAAAAGTTTTCTTCATTCAATAGTTTTTGAAAATTCGAAAATTCTTCTAATGATTATTTTTTTATGGAGCTTTTTCAACAGTATTCTTATAATTTTACATAAAAACCCCAGATCTACTGTGAAATAAATGTTTCATTCTGATGTTAGTGCTCTCTCATAGGTCCGCTTTGGAATTTTCCTAATCACGCATTTCTTTTGTATGAGGTATTTGACCTAACAAATAAAACAACATTCAAGTTGATTTTCAAGTTGACTGTGTGTAGTCCTCTTCACCCTAACGTATCCAATATATTAACTGATAAAGATTCAGCTATACATTGTTAATAGATTAGGTATAGTTTTTATATAAAAGGTCTTCTTACCCTAATTCTCACCTTACAATAACGACCGTGAAATATTTATGATGGGGTGTTAGATTCCTACGGAGCCCCTAACACGCAGTGGAAATACTTTTTTAAAAAGTTAATTCGTTTAAACGAAGTAATTAATTCGTTTAAACGAAATAGGCTAATTTAAATCGTTTAAACGAAGCGATAGAAGCTAGAGTTTCTACAGATTGAATTATACCCATGTAGGCCTATTAGTTTTTGTTTTAAATGCGACCATTCATATGGATTTGATTGTCATCAAACGACCACAGAAAGGGGAAATGATTGATTCTTGGTTTTCGATTTAAACGATCAAAGTTTTAATAAAACAGATAAATCGAAACTGAAATAAATGAATATTCATTATAAATTATTCAGTATTGCGAAAGCTGTTTCTACAATACACGTCAAAAATGAAAGATAACATACGAGCACTTCAGCTAATTTGAATATTCCAAATTGATTGCACCATCATCGCACTTATCTGAACTGATATTTAGATGAATCAAATCGAATGAAAAGTATAATTGTTGTCTATGGAAGCTTGTGTAGACCTACTGTTAGCTCGAGCCTGTCGAGGCATGCTTAATAGGTCTTCTGAAGAACAATTTAAGCCTAAAGGGTTGGTTCACTTTTCGTTATTTTGAACATTTGAAATATATCCCGACGCCAAGTGGAATTTAAGAAAATCACTTAACCAATTCACGGTTTTCTATTCATAGCAATATGATTCAATTCTAAATTCCAGTCGATTTGAGTGGTTAGTAACAACAATCCACCTCCACCGGACCATTTTAAAACAAGCAACCTGATTATTTGACCTATTTCTATTGATTAAGATTTGCGATAAAGTATGTAGAGGTCACATTGATAAAAATTTCGAAATGTTTTCATTTGCGTCCTTTTATATCAATTACTTATTTTCAAATTTTAAGTAATGTTTAACATTCCAAGCATTACTGACAACCTAAAGTTCATTTCCATTCAAATTGTTTTCTTCTGGAATTAAACCCTCTGATTTAAATCATAATTGTGTTTTCTAATTCCAGGAGAAAGCAAGCTGATTGGTGAATAAAGACCATTTTATTATCAAACTACGGTTCAAAGTCTGTGTCAAAGTATTGGGATAGTGTTGTGAAATTCGTCTCGAGTAAATTAATAATTGATTTAAGATCAGTATTTCCGAAAGTCAATCTACAAAAATGTTACGGAAGAAAATGAGAAAATGATTTAATCGGATAAAATAACTGTGATATGGTTTTGAAAAAGTTTACAAGTTTTTAGTGCAATATTCAGTCGTCCTTCCGAAATGCATTGGAGGTTTTGGACATGTTTGAAAAAAATAGAAAGAATTATTCTTTTAATGATATTTATATTTAGTTTGCTTTCAATACTTTCATTAAATGAAGGATCAACACACCATTGGAACAGAATCCACCACAATATGCTGGCAAAATTACCGGACTATTTGCCTGATTCTATCCGAGGAAGTTTCGCTAATATCAGTAGATATGGAAATTCATCCGCGGCTACAACTACCAAGGCACCAATTTTGGACTTCAAGAACAATTTTCGTGAATGGTTTGATAATAGATCTCTTGTGGAACCGTATAAGTCAGTGGATACAGTTCATCCAACAATGTTTGATTATGTTATAACGAATTCTGAACTCTGTGGTGATGATCCGGTCGATATTTTGATATATTTCCATAGTACATGGAATAATCGAATTAAGCGAAGATTTCTTCGTGAAACCTGGGCAAGTGTTAAAACATTTCACAACATATCAATTAAAACCATTTTTATTCTTGGAAGTCCAAAAGAGGCAGAAAATCAGTTAACAATTGATCTTGAAAATGTTGTTTATCGTGATATTGTTCAAGGAGATTTTATTGATAGTTTTAAAAATTTAACTTTAAAATCAGCTCTTGCCATTCAATGGATAAATACACATTGTATACAGACTCGTTACGTCATTAAAGCTGATGATGACATTTTCATCAATGTATTCAAACTGATTGAAGATTTCATTCCGGTTTTGGCACAGCAAAACCAAACTGTAATGTGTCATTTTCACAAGGCTGGTGAAAGCGTTATAGTAAGAAATCCTTCAAGTAAATGGTACATTCCAAATGACGTTTTTAAAGGGGACAAACACTTCCCGCGCTTTTGTTCCGGATATGTCGCCATATTTACAAGTGACCTTATTCCATTATTATATAGATCTTCTTTTCAATCTCCTATAATTCCAGTTGATGACGTGTACATGTTTGGACTTCTGCCTTATAAGGATCAGTTTATGAATTACATAGACATACGGCAGAATTTAACTTTGAACAAGAACCTAGCTTTAAAGCAATATTCCGGAAGTGATCCGCTAACTTATATTGGTGCAATTTCTTGGCATACGGATACCATGGGAAAATATTGGGCTTTTACCTTAAATAGACTCACTCCCTGGGGGAGAAGACAGGCGAGAATTACATCAATACGTGCTAAAATGGGACCTAGAAGTTTAAGCTGATATTTCCAAATAAAAGCTTTTGTTTTGTTATTAATATTTGTTTACTTCTTGTATTGACTGTGTGCTTAAGGAAATCAGCTCCAATATTAAGTGACAAGTCAAATGCATATTTGTTACAGGAAATAACTCCTTAAAGAAAAATAAAAATATCGTTGTCTGAACACGTCATATACTCTTGAGAATTTATCGCTACGCCACTGGCCCATAGACATTTCTGTACACAAATATATATTAATCCTATATGGTAATCCTATATATTTATAATTTTTTTGGAGGATAAAGCTCACTTAATGGATAATGGAAGATATTATTCTTATTGTATACTACTTCCGGGTGACATACTTTATACATTGTTACCATCGGGTTAACACGAAACTACGCGTTGTTCTAACAAAATAACAGGCACCAAAATAATAGTAAACCAACATATAAATCACACCCTAGGTTAAAGGAAGTATTGTGCCTATGTTTATCATATTTGAATCAGTCACATCACAAAATATGCCCTTCAATATTGCGGTTCCTAAAGAGAGGAAGTCTGAGCTAACAATTGATTCTCCACTTAGTTTATTGAGCCAAGATTCACCTGTCAATTAAAGGAAACCATAAGTTTTTATAAGTGCATTACGTGTATACGACTTTAACATTATTTTGTTTTCATCGCAACATCACTTGATTTCGGTTTAGAGCAACACCTGTAACTAAATTATATCTTCGTGGTCTGATTTTGGTTACTAGGTAAACATTAAGATACGTATGCATCGGGTTACTTATCCTGCAGGTTTTGTGCTTGAACTTTGGATTAAAACATATCTTTAGCGCAGTTAAATTAGCCATCAATCGTAAGTTTTGAAAAGATCAAAGCTTTGCTTTGGTCACTCATTTCAATTAACAAAATGAGAAATGCTAATTTACATTCAGGTCCAATCCAGAGTTTAATCAAATTCTTTGAAATACCACTAACAGACGATGAATATCAAGTTGTTTTTTGTTTTTTAAACTGATCTGTCCTATATACATGTAGTAATGTAAAGTGAAGACATAAGCAAATCGTGATGTCAGTTTTCATTCTAAAAATTGTTGTTTCATCACATTATCACAAGAGACGATAGATGAAGTTGTTTGGAAATCTAAAATCTTGTTATCTTTTACAGTTCTTGTCCTTTGCGAATAACCTCAATGAGTAGAGATAAAGGGCGTGGATTTTTCACCAAAAAATTGAGGGGACGAACCTGGATGGTTTGTAGAGTCCAAGTACGTCGCGAAGCGCCGCAACCACAAGCCCAAACATAAGGTCATTGCCATAGAGAGAAACAAATGGAAAATGGCATCAAATTGGTGCATTCTGAACGAAATTGAGTTGGCAAACGAGACTTCCTACTCTGATTTTCATCTGATCGAAAAAATCTTTCTTCTATTTAAATTATGGGCGGAGGAGTTCGAGGGTGGGTCACGTCCTTCCACCTAAATCCACGCCCTTGGTAGAGATTCGTCTTGAACCCACGAGTAACCCCACTAGTCATTATTGATCTAAAAAAAATTTATGCACGAAGGGTTCAGGCTTGTTCGAATATTGCAGAGAATTCGAAATGCTGCCCAAATATTTTATCCATCGATTTTTATAACTGTGCCCAATTACACTATCGAAAGTAAATTCGAAATATATAAAGGGAGGTAACCAAGGTGGAAAATATTTATTCGCTATACCAACATTTTTACAAAACGTTTTGAACATTTATTAAGTCGACAGAAGTGTATATCCTTTATTACATAAATTATTACATAAATTATATATAATTATGTTATATCTTTAATATTTCAGAATAAAAAATGGTTTAACATATTAACAAGTCAAGGTAAGCTACATTCTGCTTATGACTTAAATCTCTTGTGCCCAGAAGTTAGGCTAGGTATGGTTTCTAATAAATAAAACATTGTGGTCACAAAATCCGAACACACTACTTCTATATGTCTTATAAACATTATATTTCTATGGTGAATAAAAGCCATTCAGAATACATATTCTAATATTTTTGTCTTGTAGGTAAAGTCACAGGACAGACATGGTTTCCATGTCAACCACAGCATTGTCTAAACCACAACAGGTGATTATTGGAAGTCTGTTAGCAGCCATATTTTTACTTGTGTATTTCATCTTCACTTTGAACGTCCAGAGTCATGTGGATGTCAATCTTGGGAATCTCAAAGTTGATGCTATTTATAAACATGCTCGACAACTCGCAGATGGAAGCGTAGAACTAACTCTTAATATTCCTAGTGGATCTGTTGGAGACCCTTTATCCAAGTCGGACATTCTAGCCTTAAAAGTCAAAGATGTTAAAGAAGATGCAGATAGGAAGCCATTACTAAAAGATAGGAAAACGTCATATCCGTTAACTATAAACAGTCCTTACGTCATCAATAGCCCGGATGTGTGTAAAGATGTTAAAAATCTTGCATTTATTACAATCGTTCATACAGCGACAGATCATTTTGATCGTCGAAGGCTCATCCGTGAAACATTTGCTAACAAGGACTTGTTTAAAAATGTTACCAGTCGGATTGTGTTTGTATTTGGGTTATCATTGGATAAAACGGTACAAACCTTATTGGAAAACGAACAAACGATTCATGGAGACATCGTTCAGGGTGACTTTCTGGATACTTATCACAACCTTACTCATAAAGGTGTTCTAGCATTCCGTTGGGTGTCTGAATACTGTAATCATTCCAAACTTGTTGTCAAAATAGACGATGATATGTTTTTAAATCCATTTTTGATCGTACAGGATATCATTCCAAAATACGCGAATAAAAAGCGGTTTATGTTATGCCATTTACGATCAAAAGGGACTAGTGGCATCATGCGTGGAAAAAAGTACAAATGGCATGTAGAAAACGATCAATTCAAAGGATATAAAAACTACCCAGTGCCGTATTGTAATGGATACGTTGTTCTCATTTCCCCTGAAATAATTTCACCAATGTACCGAGCATCTTCATTTACGCCATTCTTTTGGGTGGATGACGTATACCTTTATGGACTTTTGCCGTCAAAAATAGGTCACGTGGTTCACGAGAACATACGGAAATCATTAACGTTAAACATGAATTTAGGAAAAACGTGTTATGCGGCTAAAGAACCATGTGCATATATCGCTGTTAACGCCTGGCAGGAATCTGCAGTTGAGGAATTGTGGAGATCGACATTGAAAAAACTAACTAAGGAGCAGAAAGCTTTGGTGAATGATCGCTTTCTCATATCTTGAAAAGTTTTATTTAATGCTTTAATAAAAAATTACCATTCGCCGATATATTTGCTTAATGAATTGATTAGTTCGTATAAAGTAGCTAAAAGCCTCGGGAGGTAGGAGTTCTGTATTTTCTGAAGTGGAAGGGGGATTGGTCAATTGGGTGGTTCAACTTCAGTATTTGACTCTCGGCTGATTGCAGTGTTGCATGGTACTTCATTCAACTTCACAGGTTCTTCCTGTTTCTGTCCAGCTTAGATTATTCACCATTTAAGTAAGAAAATGAGAACCAACCGACCACATAAGCAGCCTTCGGCTTGAAATCACAAGGTTTTATCCTCTTCACTAAAATGTTAAAAAATCTTGAAAACAATGGTTTTAAATACGTTATTACAATGCATAATTTCTCGCCACACTTCGCTTGGCAAGGTATCTATCTACATTGAACCCACTCTAGAAGAACATTTAAATAACTTTGATTATTTTAACCTCAAATAATTTTGAATATCAACTATTATCAATGGGAAACTATCACAAAACGCAAATGACTTAATCAATGGAAATATGGATAAATGCAAAAGGCAAAAACAAGAAGCTACAAATCGTCATCAAAAGCACAAACATAGAAAAAACATCAAAAACTGGGTAAATTATAACGAAATCATAAAATTCAAGGTATTGACGTAGTCTCTCCCCTCAATATGGGTAAACCTATTTCTTTCATAAAAAAAAGTATGACATAATATTTCCCAGGGTGTATTATATAATATGTGTGCGTCTAATAAACAGCTTACAAGATAAACAAGATAAATAAAGCTATGTACATGCTTAACTAATATCGGCTATGAAAATTGTGTCATATTCAGAAAGCAGAAATCAAATGAAGTAAAATTAATGTGCACAAAGAAAAAAATCTTAATATTACATGAGTACAAATGGATTATTTCAGTCTTAATTCCCAACAAGTGAGTCATCAAAAACTACATGTATGAAAACAAAAGTTCAAAAGATATATACAATCGTCTACGTAATTATGTACTTCAAGTTAAGTTAAATCTATATTTCACTGGGCAGTACCCGCTATCTTTTTAAGAATGACAATATGTAGACATGATGGTCCAGAACAATGAAATAAGACGTTCTTCATTACAGATTTATTGTTCGTCATCAGAGCTCGACGCATTAGATTTATCATCAACATTACTGTCTTGTTCATCAGCAAAGTCTGACATCAGCTTACTAGAAGTTGATCTATCTAATGTACCTTGTATCATCTTAGTCAGACTGCTAGTCAATGATGACGCTGCTCCGAACAAATTGGTGCCACCCTTCGCATCGGATTCCGATGTGTTTAGCTCGGCTGAGATTTTCTGAGCTAAAGCAGCCAACTTGTCAGAAGCACTATTAGTTGAAGACAGTGTTGGCAAAGGACATACTGTTTGACTATGAACTACGAGTTGTGAGAAATTTGGGGTTTCGCGAACAATTGCAGATGACACAGCTTTTAATTTAGTCCACTTGTGGCCATTACCCTGTACTGACTTGTTCATGGTGTCTATGAGAGCGTCGAGATTTGCTTGCACAGCCCCCTCAAAACTCTGAATAGCCTCCGTTGTTTCGAGATCTTTGGTATTCTTGAGATATTCGTCTTTTAATTTGCCAATATCTTTCTTTCCGTCTTCTAAAATAGCCGCTGGATTCCCTGATAACTTGGCACTATTTTCAGAACTCTTAAATATATCTGCAGCTTTTCTGCAAGCTACTTGCATGGACATACTCATATCATTTTTGGCGAGTCGTACAACCCCTTCTCTTAATGATATCGCATCGTCGTAATTCGTCTTAACATCTTTAAATGAAACTTCCTTTTCAACGGATCTAATATTTCCGTCATTATCAATGTATTCTAATTCAATCTTCAGAAAATGGTCAGAGTTACCAATGTCGTTTGAATCGACGTCAAATGTGAGTGAAAAATGCTTTTGGATTCCAGAAGGGAAATCATGTAAATAATACGCCATCTTCTCCTCTGTAGAAGACTGTCTTTTCCGACGCACACTGTGTTCTTGACTACACTCTCTTTGAATTATTTCGACTCCGTCAGCAGCTACAATGTTCACAGTCACGGACTGCGCGACGGAGTATTTTCTCAACATGAATGGAATCATCATATTAATCTCCGGATTCTTAACTTTAGGATCAACATAGTAATAAGCGTCATTTCCACAGAACTTGGACAACATATACATAGCCTCGGACACATTTCCCCCGGTTGTAATACAGGCTATGTTCACCCATTGATCGGATTGTAATTCTAGTTCCGGTTTCTTACTTCGGATGTTTTCACGTACCTCACGTACCAAATCTTCTGGTTTAACAATGCCTTTATTGATTTCGCCATCCGAGAATACCATAATAACGTTCCTATACATAGATCTGAAATGAAGTAGAATGTCGTTCTATCAAGGAGTAAAATTTCATACAATTCAAGGACGTCAGCTATTTATATGCCAATGTATCGACGAATTAAGATGCTATACGATGGCTTATTTAGGACATTTATGTAACGTCTGATGTCATGTCATGTCAATAAAAACTACTGAGATCAAGTGCGGAGTTAAATTTCGGGGAAAAGCGGGTTGGTTTGAATCTCTCAAATGTACAGGCCTAGCATGGAACTCGCCCAATGGGATGAAATTAGATGGCTTGGTTTGGTTGAAATCAGAAGATCTTGTGCAAATTCGTTGAAATCATAAAACTTGTGATTTAATTATACCAGAAAGGGTATTTTAGGGGTGAAATGAGCTTTTGTGCAGGGGTTGTTGAGTATCAGTTTCTTTAAAATACACCTCAATATCCAGTTTATTACTCTCTGCTATGAAATCGCTTTTGAAAACAGTTGTATCTAGAAAATCTATGCTTTTGTTACTGAAGTTGGCAGTTTGATGGACATGGTGATTGTTGAGAATTTCAAAGAATTCGATGGAAAAATGGGTCGAAGGTACAAAGGGGTAACACTTCACGTTCCCACTCTGCCATGAAAAGGTTTGTGTATGAAGGGGTGAATCGTTTACCCATATATAGCTGTTCCTGAAAATTGTAATTATGTTTTACCATTAAATGTGAAAACGTTGCGGCTGAGCTCTAGAAGCTGTAGAATTGTCTCGTCGGGTCTGTTCGGATATGGGTTTCTATTAAAACAGTGGTTCCCAGCCTGGGGGCCATGGGGTGTTTGTCAGTGGGCCATGGCGCATGAGGATGTATTTCATTTTATACTCTAGCCCATCTTTTGGTCAAATTCATTTGACCTCATGCTAATGAGGAGGCACAAGACAACAACCCTTGCGCTATATTCCCTATTTTGCCCTAGTTTGGAATAGAACAGGGGGTCATGTCTCTTGGAGCTTCGTAATTTTGGGCCACAGCTTGAAAAAGGTTGGGAACCACTGTATTAAAAGCTTTACAAACTGCCATTTACCCGGCAGTGTTATCAATATTGACCTACTCACCTTGAGCCAGGATGTGTTTCGTGTAACATGTTAATGGCAGTGTTCAGACCTTCAGAAAGATCAGTTTTATACGAAAACTTCTGATCCATTTTATCAATAAACATAATCATTGACATCTGTAATAATATATTAATAAATAATGTTTATTTTGATGAGTATAAATTCACCACTTATGGATTATTTAGCAATAAAAATCATAATTTTGTCTAAAAACTGAAGGAAGTGTATTGAATTTCGGAGTGGGGAAATGTGTTCAATCCAATTAAAGTTGTAGCTTCGATGGCATTCACAATACAGTTTGGGGGATATTTTGCTATGACTAAACACTTTTGTAGGAATCTCATACTATATTCAGGGGCAGTCTTTAAGTTTCATCAAAAATATATTTAAGTGATGGATGACGGAAATGAGCGACAAAAGAGTGTATAGAAAATCAAATTACCTTTGACTCTGCATCAACTTTTGTTAATGGCACAATGATTTTAGAATCATCACCGAACGTTACCAAACCAAAATAATCTTCATCCAATTCATTCAGAGAGTTAACTAACTCCAATGCAGCCTTCTTCAACTTAGCTATCTTAGATTCTTTTCTACTTCGTCCACATTTCAGAAGCATGCTACCACTGACATCAAAAAGACAAACTACGCGAGTACGAACTTTTGATGTTACAGTTTTATTCAAGGTAGATAACTCAACTACACCTCTTACCTGATGAAAAAAATATATGAATTATTTGTTATTACTATGATGAATTACAATTCCCTACAGGTGTATAATCATTAAAAAAGATACAGGTTAAACTTTGCTCACTTTGCTGTATTTTGGGGGGATATGGGTAAAAGTATTGCGTAATTATCGACCCCCCCCCCCCCCCCCCCATCCTCCTATTATTGGCCGACAGGGCATATCCTGGTACCCATTCTAGCCCAATCCTCTAAAAATTTGAATTTGAAGCATGTTATATTTCAGAATAAATCCTGAATCCTCCCCTGATTATACAACGTTATCGTGTCATGCTTTCCAGATGAACAATGGACACTCTTAATACCATACAGTTATCATTACTTAAATCCATTACCTTGTTATTTTCTGTTTCTAACAGAAAAATATTGAAGTCTATAACCGAGTCCTTGGCATCAATCAGTTTTCGTGGACCATGCAACGCCTTACTGGTTTGTTGACTCGTTGTATGTTCATGTTCTGTAATAAATCCAATGTGATTATGTAAATACAACAGCGAATTGGTCATTAATAGGGTATCAACTGCGTATGGTTCTAAAAAATATCATGTCCATTAGAATGCCTCTGAATATGTATTTACTATATACGATGATTACAAATCACCCAAGGAGATTTTCAGAAGCAAACCCGACAATAATAAGTATGTAATTTTTTCAATTGTTAATCCGGAATTTTCAATCTGGGGTTCTTAACCCTAATGAGAGATTTTGGGTTTTTTTTTCAATAAATTAATGATTTTTATGGATTTAGCAGATTAAACAGGTAATCTGTTGTATAGTATTGGGTAGTTCACTGATATATAGTTCAAGTTAATTATTTGAAAGTAGCGACATCTAAATACGAAAATGAAGAGACCAACACATTAAACTCAAAGATTTGTTAAAATCACATACGACTAGTACCTTTAGCTTTTTATTGGACGAAAATATTTGAAGACTGTTGGTACTCATAATATGGCTTCTGTTACTCATATTGCTAATATAAGGTACTAAGTTTAAACTTATCATTGAGCAGCCAACTATTGAAAAGCAGGTGATACATAATAATATAGCCAACAAAAAACCTAACGACTCATGATCGTTATTCTATAATATGGGTAAACGAAAGTTATGTTCTGAAGCAAATTCTTCTGTAAAGCATCAGAAACTGTCCACTTTTGGGTTTAAGACATTAAAAGACGATGGTGGTGACGTAATCGTGATAGAAGATGAAACTGAATTTAAGAAACCGTCAGAGACTTCTGAAAGAATAGAGAGAAAAAAGTGTAAGTCTTCTTTATGACATAGAATTTAATTTCCGTATACACGCTTCCAGTAAAGATGGCGGCTTATCGCTGTGACGTCATAGGGGGAAAGATTCTGACAGGTCTCTCGCGTGTCATTGAAAACACACTGTGTATGCCTGTAAGTTGTAAGGCTGTATTGACTAGTACACTGAAAAAACAATGGATCTAAACCAAGGCTCACAAGAGGTACATGCACACTTTAATAGATATTTTATGTCAATCGTAAGAATCAAATATAATTGCTCACAATATTGTTGGTTTTAATTCGCGAAAATATTGTTTGTAAAATGTAAGCCCAGCGAAACTATCGTCGACTGACATGTTTGTTATTGTAATTAGCCGATTTCAATGCTAAAATATAGAGGCAAATTAAAAAAAAATGGATTTATTTTGATTGTGAACGTTTAAAATATTTATCCATTGAGATGAATGTACAAAGAAAATAGCTGTAATTATAAACTTAAATGCGTCACAGACGTGTGAAGAACTACAAGAGAGGGATTTTTTTTACCGCTTCGCTGTATTTCGGCACCGATTTTATGACGTCATAGTCGGGGGGTCCCCTTTTTATTGGCTATTTCCGCAAGAATATAAAAATAACGACCAATGAAATTAATATATTGGGATTCCCCGATCTCTGACCTTTCCATTGGTGCTTGAAGGAAGATTTCATTATCATATGGGGGTGTATGGTGTGATTGTTTTTTTTTAAAAAGTGACGTTTTTCACCGAAATTTAAGCTAAAAATAACTTGAATCACGTAATTTTATAATCAGCAGCCATTTCTACTTCAGAAAAAGTATTTATTAGAATTATCTAAAGAATAGTAACCGTCGGAATTAACTTTGAGTAGAGTTAACACCCCGTAAATAATGACGTTATGAACTCTTCCGTGTTCTCTTCTCTTCGATCAAATGTCGGCTTGAGTTTGTTGATCAAATTTATAGATTGCTTATCAAACATATTTTAATTTCGAACATGAATTGAATCAAAATAATAAGACCTGTGAGTGTATGAAATCCCATGTTTTATAAAACAAGCGTAAACATTTCAAAGGCTACAATGCGAAGTGACGTCAAAGATTTCACTGATCAAAATGGTGCCGTGGATTCGAAAAAAATGTTCCAGTTTACAGTTAGCTACAAAAATTTACCATAACTCACTTAATTATGAACGGATTTTAAAAATTCAAACAGTTCTGTATATCTCACATGTTCCACATTCAATTAAAACTATTCCCATAAATAAAAAATCACATGAACACCCTAAAATTTGAGACGAATTCACCGAGTACAAATAGGTCAAAGATAAACAAAGAAGGGGAATCGTAAATTCGTCTCGTAATGCTACCGTTTCGAGTTTTATCATTCAGAACACTCTTCTTGGCACTAAATTTAATCATGAGAACTTACCATTATGTCTGAATACAGAATAAACAACCGTAAACTTCAAGTAGGCCTATGTAAGCTGTGAAGCTCCATCTATCTTTTTCCCCCTATGACGTCACATTTCGAAATTGCCGTCGAACAGCGCCACATTACTGGAAGCGTGTTACACGCTTCCAGTAAAGATGGCGGCTTATCGCTGTGACGTCATAGGGGGAAAGATTCTGACAGGTCTCTCGCGTGTCATTGAAAACACACTGTGTATGCCTGTAAGTTGTAAGGCTGTATTGACTAGTACACTGAAAAAACAATGGATCTAAACCAAGGCTCACAAGAGGTACATGCACACTTTAATAGATATTTTATGTCAATCGTAAGAATCAAATATAATTGCTCACAATATTGTTGGTTTTAATTCGCGAAAATATTGTTTGTAAAATGTAAGCCCAGCGAAACTATCGTCGACTGACATGTTTGTTATTGTAATTAGCCGATTTCAATGCTAAAATATAGAGGCAAATTAAAAAAAAATGGATTTATTTTGATTGTGAACGTTTAAAATATTTATCCATTGAGATGAATGTACAAAGAAAATAGCTGTAATTATAAACTTAAATGCGTCACAGACGTGTGAAGAACTACAAGAGAGGGATTTTTTTTACCGCTTCGCTGTATTTCGGCACCGATTTTATGACGTCATAGTCGGGGGGTCCCCTTTTTATTGGCTATTTCCGCAAGAATATAAAAATAACGACCAATGAAATTAATATATTGGGATTCCCCGATCTCTGACCTTTCCATTGGTGCTTGAAGGAAGATTTCATTATCATATGGGGGTGTATGGTGTGATTGTTTTTTTTTAAAAAGTGACGTTTTTCACCGAAATTTAAGCTAAAAATAACTTGAATCACGTAATTTTATAATCAGCAGCCATTTCTACTTCAGAAAAAGTATTTATTAGAATTATCTAAAGAATAGTAACCGTCGGAATTAACTTTGAGTAGAGTTAACACCCCGTAAATAATGACGTTATGAACTCTTCCGTGTTCTCTTCTCTTCGATCAAATGTCGGCTTGAGTTTGTTGATCAAATTTATAGATTGCTTATCAAACATATTTTAATTTCGAACATGAATTGAATCAAAATAATAAGACCTGTGAGTGTATGAAATCCCATGTTTTATAAAACAAGCGTAAACATTTCAAAGGCTACAATGCGAAGTGACGTCAAAGATTTCACTGATCAAAATGGTGCCGTGGATTCGAAAAAAATGTTCCAGTTTACAGTTAGCTACAAAAATTTACCATAACTCACTTAATTATGAACGGATTTTAAAAATTCAAACAGTTCTGTATATCTCACATGTTCCACATTCAATTAAAACTATTCCCATAAATAAAAAATCACATGAACACCCTAAAATTTGAGACGAATTCACCGAGTACAAATAGGTCAAAGATAAACAAAGAAGGGGAATCGTAAATTCGTCTCGTAATGCTACCGTTTCGAGTTTTATCATTCAGAACACTCTTCTTGGCACTAAATTTAATCATGAGAACTTACCATTATGTCTGAATACAGAATAAACAACCGTAAACTTCAAGTAGGCCTATGTAAGCTGTGAAGCTCCATCTATCTTTTTCCCCCTATGACGTCACATTTCGAAATTGCCGTCGAACAGCGCCACATTACTGGAAGCGTGCAGGCCCGTAGCCAGGAATTTCCAAGGGGGGGTTATATGGACTCGCATAGCCATCAAACACAACTTTAACAGTCACAATTCAAACAGAACGTCTACTTTAACAGTGCTTATTTGTTTTTAAGGGGGGGTTCGTACGAACCCCCCGAACCCCCCCTGGCTACGGGTATGGCGTGTATAGAAACTCTGGCAAGACTTGGGTTATCGTCTTAGCGATGTTTGTATCTGCCAAAGTCTTTAATCGTCAGTCAAACCGAGTCAATGATGTCCAGCAAGACGAAAGCGTTATTTGTAAGATATAAACTAGTATACCTTTCTTAGATGATCGTAATTTTTTAATGTCTGCATATTGAACGTTCTTCTCTGAAATAAAGTTATAAATATATTCAAGGAAAATTCAGTTTGAATTCTCAGAATTGAGAGTCTGTTATTAAAAATCAAACAAATCTGACATGCTTAACGCTATCTTCCCATCAAAAGATGTGGCAGTCCCTGCTCCAATCAATTCCCTGTCAATAACTTTAATGACATTATCTCACATTGAAATATTTCCTGTTAAGACTTTATATCAAACGTTTTGTGTAAAATGTGACATAATTACCTGTGTTCATGCGTAGGGTCTGTGTAGTAAGAATATTGAAATTTCCCTGAACTTCTTGTCTAAGTGGAGGATCCATGGATTGTTGTTCAGCTGTAATAGACAAACATTTCTTAGCATATCATCACATTTGTTAAATGGCAAATCCCGCCAAACATATCATGGCTAGAATATCAAAACAATCTCCCTCAAAATATCCCTGAAATAGAACATGCAGTAGGAAAATCGTATAATCCCTTCCTATATAACTTTAAGTTTCACTGTCTACATTTCAATAAATGTATTAGTATATAAATAGTAATTTTACTGAAATAGTATTAGAATATCTTTATTTTAAATTTTCCAAAGCGTGTTATTAAAGATACACGCATGGATCTGAAGACTGAAATTTAGACACTGATCTGTGAACACTGTAACTGAGTTTCTGAGAAAACAAGCTGCGATTGGTCGAATGAATGGTGAACGTCCACATTTTTGTTTCACAAGGATAATTAATATAATATAGACATTATATCGATCACGATTTTGTTTCTTGAATAATCAATGTGTTGTGTGTGCGCGTACAACCGTTACAAAATCACTTCCTTGTGAATTAAAGGAGAATGTTCAGCATTTTGGGGGTTGATTTGAGCCTTGAATAGATGTAGGCCTAAACAGTCTTCAGAAGTAATAAAACTGTACGAAAATCAAAAAATCGCCTTTGTAAGGCCTCATAGAAAAAATATTTACTTGTATCTTCTTACGTTTACAACTTTCTCTTCAGCCTTAAAATTAAGCTACCAGTTAATAGGCTATCAGTTAAATTTCGATTCGACGGGCTCAATTTCCAACAAGGATTATTATGGATTCGCTTGGATTTGAACTATAAAATTTCTACGGTAAGCCGTGAACTATTACTGATTATATTATCTAAATAATTCGGTGTCTGTGACAAGGTTACGGTCGTCCAAGGCCGCGGCACGGAATTAGTGAACATGGCCCTTTAAAACAAGTAGTCATGGATATTTCAAACTTTAAAGTAAGTATCTTTTTACTTAAATGCTTTTCCCATATTTTGTATCCAAAATCCTAACATGCCCATTTCTAAATACTTGTTCTTTTCTAATTCAATCTAAAAAAAGATATTATAATTTTACAAATTAGGCCTATCTATGTTGATTTGTAGACAATGACATGATTTATGTGCCTAATCTCACTCAGTATTTCATCGTAAATATTACGATAAATATGACTCAACAAGACCGACAGAATAAAATGTAACTCACAGACGCATATTATATTGGCCAATTAAGATTGAGAAATTGATATTCATTCTAAAAGGTAGATTTTCTTAAAGAATTACCATAAGGTAATAAAAGAGTAGAGAAAGTCGTTTCCTCATGTTTTTGTTTTCAGTCATATTATTATCAATGGCGATAGCCTGATTTGATCTCAGACGAAACCTATTTTTGAAAAACTTAGCTAAAAAAAAAATCTTTCTGAGACTAGAGTACACTGGTGGGACGCATGGCATGTCCCATTCACGAAGAAGAATGTAAAGATGAAGATGAAAGTATTAGCAACAAACCTGGCCAAATGGTGATATACTCGTCTTCTTTGTCAGCCATTTCTGCCACCATTCCAGTAGGCATGTTGATATCTTGATTTGAGCTTAGGCGAATTTGAGCTTTTCCCATATCAATTTTTTTGTTTAACTTATCTAAAAAACCAACATAACGTTTTTGAGACTGAGACTAGTAGTTGAGCGGCATAGCACATTTTCGTGCATTTGTTGATACTATGCCAAATTTGACACACATATACTTTGATATGAGTGAACATTTTTGGATATGGAGCCACTCGAAACTCACTTGCGTAAGCGGCCATCTTGAATTTCAAATAGGCCACCCTCAGAAATATAATTGTTGATATTTTCGGATATATTTATGTCAAGTATTAACCTGTTCTTAATGGCTAATTTTACATTTTTGCATCAGGGAATTTCAATTTCAAGTTTTATATTTGTTTTTAAGAAATTCAATATGGCGTTAGATGTTGCCACTTTTCACTTGCCGAAACCACCGAAAACGATTTAATGGCTGACAGAGATAGAGAAATATCGCAAATTATATTATCAATTTTTTATAGAACTGTGTTGAACCTAAACATGTACAATAGCTTATATTATATTCGAAAATATCAACAATTATATTTCTGATGGTGGCACATTTGAAATTCAAAATGGTGGCTTACGCATGTGAATTTCGAATGGCTTCATATCCAAAAAATTAATGTTCACAACATAACAAAGTATCTGTGTGCCAAAGTTGGCGCTTGTATCTAAAAATGTATCATAGTATTTCGGGGCTATGCCGCTCCACTATAGGGTACGATAGATCGCATGGTGAAATGTTCCCTATGAATAAAGAAGCCTGCAAGAGTTCCATCTCCATGCGTATAGTTAATGAATTAAGGCACAATGGAATTCAATGTATCAAAAGTTGCGCAAATGAGGAAATACTTTAGTGGTTTCTATGATTGTTTATATTAAATCCCAACCCCCATAGTTGTGTTTACTAAAAAAGGTAACAAATTAACGTTTTTAAGACTCGAAGCAACAAACCTGGCCACATGGTGACATACTCGTCTTCTTTGTCAGTCATTTCTGCCACCATTCCAGTATTCTCTAGTCTGTCACCAATTTGTGGTTTGTCAACTGTCGCCATTGTTTTAAGAATAATTAATGTCCTGGTTAAAAGAGGAAGTGTAATATTTAATCAGTGTTCTCAGAATCACATCACAAACTTCCCCTTGGCATCCGTTATATCATTTTAACATAATGACATCTGCATTTCCGAGGATTTCTATTTCTTCATACTTCTCTTAAGAGTGACAAGCGTATGGTCAAAAGGCGATGTAAATTTCTGATTTCAAATCGATTAGATTGATCCCCATACCCCATTTAATTCCAATTTCTGAGCCATTTTTACACACTCTTTTTTTCATTATCGGAGTTGGCTTTCTTAACTCCCTTTTTAAGCTACAATGCATTAATTATACATAAAAAAGTATTATCCTCGTCTCAGACAGTTTAAGTTAATTGAATGATTTGTTAGCATATTTCTTCCTCATGACAACTAAACTTCAACAATACACAATTTGGTTTTATAATTCGTTTTTTTCCTGAAAGTATGAAAAAGAAATGTTTTAAAAAAACGTCATGTGTTACTTCATGTCCTATAATGAACAATGTAATTTGTAGGCTAATGTTCTCTTTTTTTCTTTCTTACTTATGATTTTGCCTTCACATTAACTTGACTGTATTTACTTCCTTTATTCTTAATCAACACTATAGTATGCATACATTTTAATTGTAAGTATTGTGTGTGCGCTTGTAGACCTATCTTATCTATATAAATTATATATTCAACAGGAAGGTAAACTTGTGGGGAAGTTTATTTATTAATAAACTTTTAGCTAATAGTGCATGAATTATAAAGAATTACGTGTAACTTGTTATGTTAGCTCTTGTTTTCAACGAAGCATAATTTAATATTATGAAGTTTTAATTGCATATAAACACCACCACAATAAATAATAATTTTCTTAATCGATATCAATGAAGACATTGGGAAAATATCGACTTTTAACTACCGAATAACAACAATAATCATCGATAACTGATATTGCAAATTGTTGTTACTTGGTTTTCATATTTATTATTAGGCCTTAAGATGTTCAATATTTTCCACTTATTCTATCGGTGAATAGAATATGCCTAATGAACAAATCGATTCAAGTCGTTCGTACTTCTATTAGGTCACCTCCACTTATATAAGAAATCTTAAAATATAATAACTTCTTACCAGTCATAGATTTTAGCATACATTTAGTTCATACGTTACATTGTAGTCATATATGAAATACTAGTTGTGTGTTGAATACTCGAAACTGTCAAACAAGTCTTCTTATATATGTGCAGTAAAAAAGACGTTATTTTCTCATCAGTTGACAGATTATGTACACGTATAATAATATACCTTATATTATCATGATACTGACCGGGAAGTAAATTTTTAACAAAAAACGTCTTATATATATAATATAAATAGATTTATTCAAAACTAGTTTTTACTCAAGATTTCATATACATGTATAGTTTAATCATCAATGAAATAACTGATATAAAATGTTAACACAGCTCAATGAAACAACTTTATATATAATGTATAGACACAGCTCAATGAAACAACTTAAATATAATGTAGACATAGCTCAATGAAACAACTTATATATAATGTAGACATAGCTCAATGAAACAACTTATATATAATGTAGACATAGCTCAATGAAACAACTTATATATAATGCAAACATAGATCAATGAAACAACTTATATATAATGTATAGACACAGCTCAATGAAACAACTTATATATAATGTAGACACAGCTCAATGAAACAACTTATGTATTATGTAGACACAGCTCAATGAAACAACTTATATATAATGTAAACACAGCTCAATGAAACAAGTTTTTTATAATGTAGACACAGCTCAATGAAACAACTTATATATAATGTAAACACAGATCAATGAAACAAGTTTTATATAATGTAGACACAGCTCAATGAAACAACTTATGTATTATGTAGACAAAGCTCAATGAAACACCTTATAGATAATGTTGACTCAGCTCAATGAAACAACTTATATATAATGTTGACACAGCTCAATGAAACAACTTATGTATTATGTAGACAAAGCGCAATGAAACAACTTATATATAATGTTGACACAGCTCAATGAAACAACTTATGTATTATGTAGACACAGCTCAATGAAACACCTTATATATAATGTTGACACAGCTCAATGAAACAACTTATATATAATGTAAACACAGCTCAATGAAACAACTTATATATAATGGAAACACAGCTCAATGAAACAAGTTATATATAATGTAAACACAGCTCAATGAAACAACTTTATATATAATGTATAGACACAGCTCAATGAAACAACTTAAATATAATGTAGACATAGCTCAATGAAACAACTTATATATAATGTAGACATAGCTCAATGAAACAACTTATATATAATGTAGACATAGCTCAATGAAACAACTTATATATAATGCAAACATAGATCAATGAAACAACTTATATATAATGTATAGACACAGCTCAATGAAACAACTTATATATAATGTAGACACAGCTCAATGAAACAACTTATGTATTATGTAGACACAGCTCAATGAAACAACTTATATATAATGTAAACACAGCTCAATGAAACAAGTTTTATATAATGTAGACACAGCTCAATGAAACAACTTATATATAATGTAAACACAGCTCAATGAAACAAGTTTTATGTAATGTAGACACAGCTCAATGAAACAACTTATATATAATGTAAACACAGCTCAATGAAACAAGTTTTATATAATGTAGACACAGCTCAATGAAACAACTTATGTATTATGTAGACAACGCTCAATGAAACACCTTATATATAATGTTGACTCAGCTCAATGAAACAACTTATATATAATGTTGACACAGCTCAATGAAACAACTTATGTATTATGTAGACAAAGCGCAATGAAACAACTTATATATAATGTTGACACAGCTCAATGAAACAACTTATGTATTATGTAGACAAAGCTCAATGAAACACCTTATATATAATGTTGACACAGCTCAATGAAACAACTTATATATAATGTAAACACAGCTCAATGAAACAACTTATATATAATGGAAACACAGCTCAATGAAACAAGTTATATATAATGTAAACACAGCTCAATGAAACAACTTATGTATTATGTAGACAAAGCTCAATGAAACACCTTATATATAATGTTGACACAGCTCAATGAAACAACTTATATATAATGTAAACACAGCTCAATGAAACAACTTATATATAATGGAAACACAGCTCAATGAAACAAGTTATATATAATGTAAACACAGCTCAATGAAACAACTTATATATAATGTAAACACAGCTCAATGAAACAAGTTTTATATAATGTAGACACAGCTCAATGAAACAACTTATGTATTATGTAGACAAAGCTCAATGAAACAACTTATATATAATGTTGACACAGCTCAATGAAACAACTTATATATAATGTAAACACAGCTCAATGAAACAAGTTTTATATAATGTAGACACAGCTCAATGAAACACAGCTCGTTCTTGAATTGTTTGTGGACCCGATAGAGGGCTGATTTCTTGATGGATTTTGATGAAACTTGGTGTGAGTGTTTGTAATCACCCAAGGATAAAGCCTATTAAGTTGTGATAAATGAAGGGAGTGAGCCGAAATGTTACATTTCACTGCTTACAGTTATTCAAGGGAGACAACTATGAGGGTCTCTCATAGGTCCGCGCTCGCTACAAGCGTTCACTATGACAAATGGTAAAATTGCTTTTGTACTTCAAAATTAGGTCTTTCCGGTCTTCCTATGGACTGAATTAATTATTTTGGATCTTTGAATTTACTTCTGGGGTCCAAAGCCTAATTTCAATTTTAGAACAATGTTGAATTAACCGTCGTTTACTACAGTTAAAACGAAAACTTTAAGGACAATGAAGACAATAGTGTGAATGTTTGTAATCACCCAAGAATGAAGCCTATTAAGTTTATTCACTTGAAAAAAAATTATGTTAACAAAACCCGTGTGATATAAAAAATGTCACTCTCAGAATCTTTCATTTACTGATAACATTTACTTATTAAACCTAAAAAAATTGTGTTTTGCGTTTCAGTATCGAATATTTTTATCGGGGCTGCAAGTGCCTGAAATATATCTAGATCGCACCTACAACAGTCTTAATTTTCAAAATTTTCCATGAAAGGAACCTCGTATTACCTCGTTCCCCCTCTTCGACGCGGTGTTCCAAAAAGGGTTTGTGCCCCCCGCCAATTTGGAGCCACCACGCCACTGCTAAGGCCTATATAGTGTAACCATGGATTCTGTCTTGTACATGTCTACGTATTACTATAGGCCTAATTATTACACAAGAATGTTCTCAAACGAAATAAAAAAAGCGAAATTCAAATCGCGTTCAATTCTAAGCCCGTTAAATTACTCTGTTTACAATTCTTGGTGGATTTTCATGTCCCATGTTAACCCCAACTCAATTTGCAATATTTTTTTTTTCTTTTTTTTTTGTGTTTTAAAATTTCATATACAGTGGCAGAAAACCGAACTACAGTCTTCTGCACTAAAAAAATAATAGGCCCTGAAATGAGTCGAACAGACTCACGTGTACTGCAGAAGGGTTGCAAATCGTCTTTGGACGATGTGACGAAGCCTATGAAAAATACCATATGAGACAATCGAGACTAGTAAAGATCATCCAGACGGTCCATTGCGAATATTGTTTACATAAAAATATCAACCAATCAAATTTGTGCATGTCACAACCCCGCGACTCCCAAACTCGGCATTTCCCGGGGTTTTGTGTTTACAGCATAATAAAGTTTGCAAATTCATTTAAATCTTTTGAAAAACTTCTCTTGATTCGTTTAAAATGATTCTTTTGTGTTGAGTTAAAATTATTGTACTATAATACACAAAAATAAGAATATAAATCATCTAAAAACCTGAAAAAACATAACACAAGACGGAATCTTTTGAGCCCATTTTTGGTGGCTTGCTGAACGAAGGAGAAAATGGCGACCCCAACCAGATCTCCACGTCGAAGACAACCAGGGCTCAGAGAATATTTTCTTGTTGATGGACGATACACAGGTTTTTAAATACTTTTATTCAATCAATAAATCACCAGTAGATATATCTGTGGGCTGGTTTACAAATTATCAAATAAATGGACAGGAGCATTTATTAAGATTAGGTTAGGAGAACGAGGGAGGTCAACAAACTAAAACTAACTAACACTACTAACAGTAACAAGTTTGAAGTTACAAGAATTATCATCATGCAGACTTTTTTTTTCTGCATGTAATGTAGGCCCTATTTTCAATTGGGGGTCCACATTTTTATAGCAATATAGCCAACTGGTATTGAAATATTCTGAATGAATAAAATGAAGACCACTACCTGACCCTGACCACAATTTGTACAAAATTATGTTTTGTATGATGGATTAAAATGTCTTCTGAGCTCTGAGGCTACAGAGTCTCTGACTGTCTTATACGTCTATTTATAATTTCTACAAAATAGACAATATTCAGTTTAAAATGCAGTTCATTTATCACTGAAAATATTTCACATTTCTGTATTGAATTACTTCAATAATTAGTTCATATTAATTTACATGTATTTAGAAAACATACTTCTATGATCTATCGGAATTGCTCTTAATTCTATTTTTTTTTATTGATTATTGCCTATTTCAGCTTCACCAAATAATTGGTTACCCCCCAGTCCGACAGTTACACCAGATGAAAATATCATTAGACAGAGAGGTAGAAAATCAACTACACCTGCTGGACCTACAAGAACTAGTCCTAGAAAATCACCAAGAAAAAATCTTACAGTTGATCTCACCCAAACTCAGTCACAGTCAGGTACCGGTATGTCATATAATGTCTATTTCACAAACCCAAAAATTATTATTTTCCATGGTACATTAGTAAACAATTTTGACTGCATGAATTTATGTATAGAATAACAGCCCAGAGGTTGTAGGTGCTAAAGTAAGTTCTGGTTAGTGTTCAACGTTTTATTTTTATCCTGACTAGATAGGTTTCCTTGTTATTGCTGATAGAGGTTTAAGGAATTAAGCGTCTTAAAGTTATTGTGGTTGGATGGAAACTACAACTAGTAATACGGTTCATTAATAATAGGACAGGGAATTTACTACTGCAGTCTTGTGAAATTTCTCGTTATTATACTGTGCTATGACTGTATATGTTATCATTAGCTCAGTAAGGTTGTAAAAATATAACATGTTATTTATTTTATAGGATTAACACCAGTGGTAAATGATAAAGATAGTGAGACACCAGGTCGAACATCTAGTACTGCTTTACGTGGTATTCGTAAAAGACTTGTACTTTCTAGTAATAAAGACATAACTGATGAGGACCTTGATGATCCTGACTACCCTGTGGTAATATATAATTTTTTGATTTACTCCAAAAAATGTGTCATTGTTGATACATTCAACTCCAATAAAGAAAATGTGTCTTTAGCACACGTGACCTGTATTTATGTCCCACACCAATGACTAGTGACTTTTTCCATGTCAGTCCCTCCGACTTGCATCATTGAAACTGGTTTGAAAAATCTGAAGGTTTCATCTTGACAAATGCTTGGAATAAAAGCAAACAAATTGGAGATCTTTTACATTGCCTATTTACCAGGACAACTTGTATCAGGTCTGGGTAAGATAGCAATTTTGAGAATTTTTAAGACGAAAGATAATATGAGTCATAGAGTCTCCTGTCCAACAAACATCAATTATCTCTGAAGCTTTGAAATCAGCTATTTATTTCAATCAACATTGGGTTTTTTTTATGTGAGTGAAAAAAAAAAATTTTGTTTACTTTATTTAAGACTTTAGTTTCGCCACCTAAAAAGAAAAAAGAAAGAAAGTCTACAGCTGGTACAAGAAATGAATTTGAAGATAAATTAAAAGCTTTAAGTCAGTCTCAGATTGTTGATGTGGTATTAAAACTGGTACAAGATAATGTAGAATTAAAAACAGTACGCATTTTTTTTCTGACCATATGAACTCAAAATATCATAAAGCTATTTAACTTGGTGCATTTAAAAACTGTTCGATCCTTAAGAATTTTTGCATTCTGTGAACCGTCTGTATTATCCACATTATTGCCCTGAAAATGATCTTTTTAAAACCTGTATTTAGGACAGATTATAATCATTGACAGATTTTGGACAAAATGATCATAATGAGACAAATAATTGAAATAAACATCCTATATGTTTAACCTTCTGAAAAACAATGCAATCATTTATACTGTAACCATTGTGATGATCATTATGAATAATATCAAAATACTTCTGATCTTTTTTGTGAAAATTTTTTTTTTATACTTAGATGTGTGTTATTTATGAAAATGTCACTAACTTTGTCTAATATATGGCCTATATTCTATGTTTAATTCTGTACAATGACATTTTAGTGATATGTTAATTTTCTTTTCAGGAAATTTTACAAGCATTACCAGCACCTGATATTTCACCCCTCATTAAAAACTTAGAATATTTACGTCGAAATATATTGAAAGCTTTACCCTGGACTAAGTATGGTTCAGATAGAGATGCTTTCTGCTATAGACGATGTAAAACACATGTTGACAGTTTTAAAGTAGGTTCTTTCTGTTTAAACTCAATACTGTTTATAGTGTAAAGGAACCCATGTTCATATTCTGGTGTTTTTTTTAAATAAGAGTTGCTTCCCTTGTAGTGATAAAAGTTATTTGCTTTATATCAATGTAATGGTATCATACTTAAAGAAAATGTCCCAAAAATATTAACATCATCGAATAGTATTGGCTATTAGAGGAAATATTGATAGACAAGATTTCCAAATAATTGAAGTTTTAACCTAAACCTGCCCCAAATCTCCACTCTCTCTTCTCTCCTTTATATATCGGGCGTCCCAAAAACACATCCCCAAGGTTGACAGTAAGTATTTCACCTATTGGTTAACCGATCCCTTTAAAAGATCTCACAGGTTTACTTCAACATGTTCTTGTCAGACACTGAAAATATGAGAGTTATTAAATAAGAAGTACTGACAAGGACTAGGGCTGGGTTTTGATTACCAAATTGAGATCAATTATCGAAGGCAAGTTACTGCAATAATCAATTAATCAATTAATCGAAAAATGGGTAATCTTCACATGTTTGTGTATGTTTTTGTACCCGAATGTTTGTTATTTATCAATATCTGATATTGAAGACAAATGAAACTAAAGTAATGTCCAGGATTTTGTATGATTATCATGATTAAATGGGTCTTGACTTCTCTGATAAGCGTGTAGCAGATAATATTAACAGAAAATTTGTCTATGAATTTTAATAGATAATGAAATTTGATAATTGAAATAAATAATTTGGCGATAATCAATTATTTCAATTATTAGACCCAGCCCTAAGAAGGACATGTTGAAGCCAAGATACTTCCCATCAAACTTGGGGAACTTTTTTTTGCTTTGTATATATAATGAGGTATTCTTATTGCTACAGAAAGGGATTCCTTCAGGTGCAGATTAAAATAAGATCTTGTGTTTGGTTGTTGAATTGTAATCTGAATCCAATTTTGATCTGAATGACATCCCAATATATTTTTTTTTCAGTCAGCCTGTGTTAGTCAGGGTAAGAATCTATCTGAGGCTCACTCCTGGAATGCTGCTATGGATTATATAAGACAAGCGTGGGATGAAGTAGCAGAAACACCAGATTGGTTGAATGAATCACATTGTAAATCAAAACAAGCCTGTTTTAAATCGTTAGCTGTACTAGCTAAACAAGCTATTAAAGGAAGTACATTAGAGAAACATCAATATGAAGATTTTAAAGAATGGTAAGGAGTCTGCTAATAGCTGGTTTACTTTGCAACTGTTCTTGGTACACTCAAAATTTTGTTAGTGTAAACATGGCAAATTTTGTTAGTGTATTAAACATGGTAAATTTTATAAGTGTAAACATGGCAAATTTTGTTAGTGTATTAAACATGGTAAATTTTGTTAGGGTAAACATTTTGTTGGTGTAAATGTGGTAAATTGGCTATTTTAATGTGTCCTGGTGTAGAACAAGAACAGAACACTTCTGAGAGTACTAATGTAAACAGGCTTATGTAAACACCATAAGAAAATCTCAACTACCTTGAAACATTTAAATCTGTTGGTGAAAAAGGGATAGCAGTCATGGTTTTCTAAATATTAAATATATGTAAATGATGATTTTATTTTTAAATATTTTTTCTGTTTATTTTGTTAGGCTAGAAGAAGTTAGTGAATTTCATCCAGAAGTGAAGCCATGTATACCATTGGTAGAAAAGAGAATAAAAAAATAAGTTTATCTGCATTACTCTCATGCTCTTTATGCTGTGTTTTACAAAGATTGTTAATACGTTGAAAGTTTCAAGTAGTTTTTATTAGTATTTTTTTACCAAGTTTGACTTAAAGGAATACTAACAGATCTGTTTAAGATAAAACCTTGCCAATAAAATTTAATCAAGTTGGATCACTTTTGCCAAAAATATATTCTACGAAGTAGTATTGCTTTAAAATTGTGTATACTTTTTACCTGGACATTTAAGCTTTAGCTTAAATTTGAACCACAAATTTTGACAATGAAGCCTGTATACAACTTAATTATGATCATAATGTCATTTTTTCTGGTAAAACAGAAGTCATAGATGATGTTTTAAAAGTGGACATTATGTAATAAGAGGTTATTACACAGCCTCTTATGATGTTAATTGTTAGTTCTGTATTTTAAGTTACGGATTCATTTTTTGTAAATATTTTGTTTATAAATACTCCTGTCACATAAATCTCAAGATACTATACCGTATTAATTTGATTATTGACTAAAAACTTAAATTAAATTGATGCTGTCAGAGAGGTATACATCTTTATAATGCAATGCAAAAATTGTCAAATGGAACAAGTAAATATTTGTGTTGCCAATATGTTTCAATGTAATGATATTGTACTAAGTTTATTCTTTTTAAGTGGTTATATACAAAATACAAATACGTAGACAGCTGCCTAGTTTCCATTGAATTTTGGCCATGCACAAAAAAAAAAAAAATCATTAATAGATGTCCCCAGCACCAACTAATCTGTTTCTGATTTGACCACCCACACTCAATAAAGTAAGAAATTGGGCTTACAACACTTCGATCTGTCCAAACAGAATAGATTATTATGTTTCCATAACTGTTTTATAAAAATTATTTCCTGAAATATCAGCTTTTGTTTCCTTATGATATTTATGGTTGTTTATTTGTTACTGAAAGTTATGTTGTGCTCTTTCCTCAGATTAACTACCAAATTGAATATTTGTTTTCATTTGTTTTCATTTATTGGTTACTTCACTCATACTATATTAGGAAGAGTTTTCATTTCTATGTATTTCATATGAAGCAATGGCTTGTTCTAAAAGCCTAATAAATACTTTATAAAGATTATTATCAAATTCTTTGTTGTTACAGAATGTAAATGATATATTATAATTTTTTATCTTAAATAATAGCATAAATTGTTTTTTCATTGAATAAAATATTTCCATTGATTAAAAATGTACATGTTTATTTTGAATAGGTTTAGAATTTTGAAATGTTATCGATTTGTATTATAAGGATTAAATATCAACACAAGCAGTATTAAACTTCATCAATATACAATTAAACAACTTCTCAACTTGTAAACTGTTACATCAAGGGTAAACAGTTGAAACATATCTTTAGTAGGATATATGGGCGTATGTTTATTGTTGTAGATTACAATATACAAAAACAATCGAAATAAATTTAATAAGAATTACTGCCCTTGTTCTTTAAAAGAAAGCCGGGAGCCGCGGTGGCTCAGTGAGTTATATGCTTACTTGCTAACCTGCAGGTCCAGGTTTCAATTGATGATACCTTTGGATTTTTCAACCCGGTTTCCGCCTGTCAGTGATGCTGTTTGGAGGGAAAGCGTCTAGTCCTTCGGATGGGACAATAAACCAAGACCCAATGTGCATGTTAAAGATCCCTCGGCAGTTGAAAATCGAAAATAAGTTGGCTAATTCCACTGTCCTAGCAATATTTCCTTCATTGCACACTTCATGGTGTTTGCCCGTCTTCATAAGCCCTTACAGGTGCGGAAGAGCTGGACGTATGAAATTGCTTCTCTTCAAATGTTTCATTTATCAACCTCTTGCACGACTTGAAAATTTGAGTTAGAAGTAAGATATATAATTTGTAGTTTTTGCCCTAAATCAGCCCTAAAATTAGCCATTTTGGTTGGTGTTGTGTGTACTAACAGTGTTGAACTTTATATATGTGTTGTTGTAACAATATGGTTGATGATTTGATTATTAATGTTATCCACGTTGCAGCTTAATGGTTCAACGGTTCTCCCTTGAGGGAGGTGAAGATATAGAACATAGAACATAGAACATGGCTTTTAAATTAATATAACTTCTTGCAGAAACCGGAAGTTATGGGCATACCTTCAATTCAACGCATGCGTGCCAAGCATAAATCTTGTGTTATTATTCCCTATCTACATTTCTATGTCTAGGTGTAGAAACGACTCTGATATTAAAAGGAGAGCTGTCTTGGTGTAGAGACAACTCAGCAACACATTTCTCCTTCAGAGATATTTCTACACCAAGACATTTATTCTTTTGATATCAGACTGTCCAGCGGCCCTAAAATTCCTAAAAAATTCTACTTATTTCTAGTTTGGCTAAACTCCCTTACAAAACTCTGAATTCAAGGGAAATCCTAAAAAAAGATCTTTCACATTAATTTCATTTTTTTAATATGTCTACTCATCTACTCTACTCCACATGTATAAAGCTTGTTTATTGGTTGTGACAAAAATGTGATCATGCAGTCAATTCAGATTTTAGCCATTAATAGGTGAAGAACCCTGGAAGACGCCCTTCCTGTACATAAAGTTAGTTCATTATTGTCAAATTGGCAAAGGTAGGTTTATTTAAATGTATAAAACTACAGACTTAAGATATACAAGTTGTAGTTATAGCCCTAAATCAGCCCTAAAATTTTATGATTTAAGCCCTAAAATTAGTCCTTATTTTTTGTGAAACCGTACTGGATGTTATATATTGCCTAGTGCACTGTCCTCTATATATCTACATGTATATACTATATCTATATAAAAAGTAACTCTTAAAATGTAGGTCAATAAAGTAGTTCAAGAACAACATAGTTTTCTGGATTTATAAGATTATTTAGGTAATCTGTTTTATAGTTATGCCACTCTAGGTTTGTCCCCTGATGAATATTAACTCCTATTGACCAAGTTTGAAATTTTTTTGTAAGACGAAGTATCGCTTTAAGTATTTTTAAACAAGATTTGAATACTACGGACATAACACTGGACAGCCTGCTGTCTTGGTGTAGAAATATCTCTGATATTAATAGAAGACCTGTCTTGATGTAGAAATATCTCTGATATTAATAGAAGACCTGTCTTGATGTAGAAATATCTCTGATATTAATAGAAGAACTGTCTTGATGTAGAAATATCTCTGATATTAATAGAAGACCTGTCTTGATGTAGAAATATCTCTGATATTAATAGAAGAACTGTCTTGATGTAGAAATATCTCTGATATTAATAGAAGAACTGTATTGGTGTAGAAACAACTCTGATATTAATAGAAGAACTGTCTTAATGTAGAAATATCTCTGATATTAATAGAAGAACTGTATTGGTGTAGAAACAACTCTGATATTAATAGAAGACCTGTCTTGATGTAGAAAAATCTCTGATATTAATAGAAGACCTGTCTTGATGTAGAAATATCTCTGATATTAATAGAAGACCTGTCTTGATGTAGAAAAATCTGACATTAAAAGAAAAACTGTCTTGGTGTAGAAATATCTGATATTAAAAGAAGAACTGTCTTGGTGTAGAAATATCTCTAATATTAAAAGAAGACCTGTCTTGGTTTAGAAATAACTTGATATCAGAATGAGAACTCTTGGTGTAGAAACATCTCTTTAATATTAAAAGGAGAACTCTTATAGTGTAGAAACAACTCTGATATGAAAGAAGAACTGTCTTGGTCTAGAAACAACTCTGATATTAAAAGGAGAACTTTTATAGTGTAGAAACAACTATGATATGAAAGAAGACCTGTCTTGGTATAGAAACATCTCTAATATTAAAAGAAGAACTGTCTTGGTGTAGAAACAACTTGATATCAGAATGAGAATTCTTGGTGTAGAAACATCTCTAATATTAAAAGGAGAACTTTTATAGTGTAGAAACAACTCTGATATTAATAGAAGAACTGTCTTGGTGTAGAAACAACTCTGATATTAAAATGAGAACTGTCTTGGTCTAGAAACAACTCTGATATTAAAATGAGAACTCTTGGTGTAGAAACAACTCTGATATCAATAAAAGAACTGTCTTGGTGTTGAAACAACTCTGATATTAAAATGAGAACTGCCTTGGTGTAGAAACATCTATGATATGAAAGAAGAACTGTCTTGGTGTAGAAACAACTCTGATATAAATAGAAGAACTGCCTTGGTGTAGAAACAACTCTGATATTAATAGAAGAACTGTCTTGGTGTAGAAACAACTCTGATATTAAAAGAAGAACTGTCTTGGTGTAGAAACAACTCTGATATTAAAATGAGAACTGTCTTGGTCTAGAAACAACTCTGATATTAAAATGAGAACTCTTGGTGTAGAAACAACTCTGATATGGAAGAAGAACTGTCTTGGTCTAGAAACAACTCTGGAATTAAAATGAGGACTGTCTTGTTGGTGTAGAAACAACTCTGATATCAATAAAAGAACTGTCTTGGTGTTGAAACAACTCTGATATTAAAATGAGAACTGCCTTGGTGTAGAAACATCTATGATATGAAAGAAGAACTGTCTTGGTGTAGAAACAACTCTGATATAAATAGAAGAACTGCCTTGGTGTAGAAACAACTCTGATATTAATAGAAGAACTGTCTTGGTGTAGAAACAACTCTGATATTAAAAGAAGAACTGTCTTGGTCTAGAAACAACTCTGATATTAAAATGAGAACTCTTGGTGTTGAAACAACTCTGATATGGAAGAAGAACTGTCTTGGTCTAGAAACAACTCTGGAATTAAAATGAGAACTGTCTTGTTGGTGTAGAAACAACTCTGATATCAATAAAAGAACTGTCTTGGTGTTGAAACAACTCTGATATTAAAATGAGAACTGCCTTGGTGTAGAAACATCTATGATATGAAAGAAGAACTGTCTTGGTGTAGAAACAACTCTGATATAAATAGAAGAACTGCCTTGGTGTAGAAACAACTCTGATATTAATAGAAGAACTGTCTTGGTGTAGAAACAACTCTGATATTAAAAGAAGAACTGTCTTGGTGTAGAAACAACTCTGATATTAAAATGAGAACTGTCTTGGTCTAGAAACAACTCTGATATTAAAATGAGAACTCTTGGTGTAGAAACAACTCTGATATGGAAGAAGAACTGTCTTGGTCTAGAAACAACTCTGGAATTAAAATGAGAACTGTCTTGTTGGTGTAGAAACAACTCTGATATCAATAAAAGAACTGTCTTGGTGTTGAAACAACTCTGATATTAAAATGAGAACTGCCTTGGTGTAGAAACATCTATGATATGAAAGAAGAACTGTCTTGGTGTAGAAACAACTCTGATATAAATAGAAGAACTGCCTTGGTGTAGAAACAACTCTGATATTAATAGAAGAACTGTCTTGGTGTAGAAACAACTCTGATATTAAAAGAAGAACTGTCTTGGTGTAGAAACAACTCTGATATTAAAATGAGAACTGTCTTGGTCTAGAAACAACTCTGATATTAAAATGAGAACTCTTGGTGTAGAAACAACTCTGATATGGAAGAAGAACTGTCTTGGTCTAGAAACAACTCTGATATCAATAAAAGAACTGTCTTGGTGTTGAAACAACTCTGATATTAAAATGAGAACTGCCTTGGTGTAGAAACAACTCTGATATGAAAGAAGAACCGTCTTGGTCTAGAAACAACTCTGATATTAAAAGGAGCACTCTTGGTGTAGAAACAACTATGATATAAATAGAAGAACTGCCTTGGTGTGGAAACAACTATGATATTAATAGAAGAACTGTATTGGTGTAGAAACAACTCTGATATTAATAGAAGAATTGTCTTGGTGTAGAAACAACTCTGATATTAAAAGGAGAACTCTTGGTGTAGAAACAACTCTGATATTAATAGAAGAACTGTCTTGGTGTTGAAACAACTCTGATATTAAAATGAGAATGTCCCAGGTGTTTCTTTACCAATACAGTTCTCATTTAATATCTCAGAGATGTTTCTACACCAAAACAGTTCTTGGTGTAGAAACAACTCTGGGATTAAAATGAAAACTCTTGGTGTAGGAACAACTCTGGAATTAAAATGAAAACTCTTGGTGTAGAAACAACTCTGATATTAATAGAAGAACTGTCTTGGTGTAGAAACATCTCTGATATTAATAGAAGACCTGTCTTGGTGTAGAAACAACTCTGATATTAATAGAAGACCTGTCTTGGTGTAGAAACAACTCTGGAATTAAAATGAAAACTCTTGGTGTAGAAACAACTCTGATATTAATAGAAGAACTGTCTTGGTATAGAAACAACTCTGGTAATAAAGGGAGAACTGTCTTGGTGTAGAAACAACTCTGATATTAATGGAGAACTCTGGATAATGGAGAACAACTTGATATTAAGATAGTTGAATGTGTGATTTCAGGTTATATTCATGTATTGAAAATTGTATTCATACATTCTATTGATAAAGTCATAGACCTAGTATTCTTTAACAATAATCTAAAAAAAAAATTAGACTTGAGACCTTCGTTTTATGCATATATAGTATATATACCGAATTACATTTGATTCCTTCAATCACGCTAGTTCCAGAGTGTTTACGAGCAATTGATGTTGATAGAATCACTTACTGTATAGAGGTTAGAGGGCGATAACTCCTCAAAACTGACATAAGAGGCCCCAACCTTGCAAAAACCTTAAATTTTATCAAAAGTAAACAAAACTTTCCCAAACCTTTCGATTTAGGTCCAATAACATGCATTTTAAGTTTCATCAAAATCGGTTTTATACCGAATTACATTTGATTCCATAAAAAATCTAGTTTTTAGAGCGTTTACAAGCAAATGTTGACGGACGGACAAACGGACATGGGTGCTGATAATATACGTCCACATAGAGAGAGTGGATAATGAGAACTTTCTTGGTATAGAAACATCTCTGATATTAAAAGGAGAACAGTCTTAAAGGGGACCAGTCTTTTTATTGGTTGATTTGGGTCTTGAATGTACTTAAAGGGACAGTCTGAATTTTTTTTTAGGTCAAAATTTTTTTTTGCTCAAATTTGTGAAAACTTTACACCAAAATGTGTAACTATGTGCCCTTTAATGTATCTGAAAGTTTTAACTAAAAAAATCCAGCCGTTAATTTTTAAACGCTAAAAATTTTTAAAAACCTTACGTAAGGTTTTTAAGTGTGTTATGTTTATTGGACGCTGATAGGAAACTACTAAACGGATTTGAGTAAAATAAACGCCGAATTGTAGAGAAATGTTCCTGTTGTGTATTTTAAAGGATTCAGCTAGAAATATTGAGCCATTTAAAGGGCAAACACCAAAACTAGGTCAAATTTCTTAATTAACAATAATTACTCCCTGTTTGTAATTAACCCTTTAAAACCAAATTCAGTTTGATCAAGAAGATATAGAGATACAATAAGTATACTTTAAAAATACTCTCAGGTAGCATTTGCGATTTTTTTGATAATGGAAACCTTTTTCAAAAATGCAGAATGGCCCTTTAAGTATCCTTCAGAAGCACTAGAAATGTATGAAAATTGCATATTTCCTTCAAATATATCTTAAATTAGACATTTTTCCTTCTATTTCTATAGATGACTTTTCTATTATTGCATAGTATCGATAAATGTGTAGTAGGGCATTATAACTTTCAAATGCTAATAATTATGGATGCACATGGATTTGAAGACTCAAATTTCAATGGTGAGTTGTGATAACCAGTACTAAATTGCTGAGCTAAAAAAGTCCTCGTTTCTGAGACTTGGAAAAATCGACCCACGAAAATGAAGCCTGTGCCTCTTTAATGTAGAAAAATCTCCGCCCAACCTCTCTGTTCTTACGGGCCTGCGGTATGTGCACGTTTGAAGAATAAATCTGCGATAGGTAAACTGAAACTCAATCACACTCAATAACTCCTGGGTCAAAGTCAAAGCCCCCAGAACTGCTGCAGCTGTTGCCTTACAATTTATGGTCTGCTTGGTTCATAATAATATAGCCTATTGATAACTGTCGAATGTATAAAATCTCAACAACTGTTTCGGTAATTATTCTTTTTTGACGCTTTTTTCAACAATTTTATTTCGATCGCTATGAAAACATCGTTATTGCGAACAAAACTGTGTTTTCAAAATTTTCAAAATCACTTCCGGTTTTGACGTCATTTGCTTGAAACTTCCGGAGTTTTGAAGATATTTGAAAATTTCTTTTTACATTATGTTAAAAATATTCATCTTAAAAGATACAAATTAAATAATAAAATTCGACCGGAAGTAATATGTGATACGCCATGTTGTTGTGACTAGTTTTTATAAAACTCAAAATGGGGCCTCGGGGGATAATCGGATTTGCATAATATTGGTGTCTATGAAATCCTTAGTCGATTGCCAACAACCTAATGACAACGGATTTTCGAATTTCGATTTCTTTTTCTTTATATTTCCGAAACAAAAATTTCAGTAATGACCGAAAATTTCAAGGCTCATATTTAGTGACCTTGACTTTTGATGACCTTTTGACCTGTACAAAAGTTATTGCCTTAGATGAGATCTATTAAATGATATATTCATTTCCGATGTCTGATGTTTACTTCCGGTTTTATCGCTATTTGAAAATTGTAACTTTTAACTTTAAAGAGCTCTGTCACGTGACTTAATTTACATACGTCAAAAATTCTTTTACATATTGCTAGATGCTAGATCTGCTCTTTCAAAAGACCTAGAGGCTTGACAATTGATAAACTTTAAGCGAATTTATGGACAAAATTTATATGACAACTTCTCGTTTTCTATAAGATTTTTATACGCCCACATGAAATGTGGAGCGTATATTGTTGTCACCCATGTCCGTCGGTCCGTCGGTCTGTCGGTCCGTCCGTCGGTCCGTCCGTCCGTCCACAATTGCTTGTTAACACTCTACAAGTCACAATTCTTTACGGATTTTGACGAAACTTGCTGAAATTGTTTATTATCACCCAAGGATGAACCCTATTGAAAATCAAAAGAATCGAAAAATATTTGATATGAATTATTGCCCTTGTTCTTTAAAACGCGTTCGATTTTTAGCTTGTTAACACTCTACAGGTCACAATTCTTTACGGATTTTGATGAAACTTGCTGAAATTGTTTATTATCACTCAAGGATGAACCCTATTGAAAATCAAAAGAATCGTAAAATATATAACATGAATTATTGCCCTTGTTCTTTAAAACGCGTTTGATTTTTAGCTTGTTAACACTCTACAAGTTACAATTCTTTACGGATTTTGATGAAACTTACTGAAATTGTTTATTATCACCCAAGGATGAACCCTATTGAAAATCAAAAGAATCAAAAAATATTTGATATGAATTATCGCCCTTGTTCTTTAAAACGTGTTTGATTTTTAGCTTGTTAACACTCTACAAGTCACAATTCTTTATAGATTTTGATGAAACTTACTGAAATTTCTTATTATAACCCAAGGATGAACCCTATTGAAAATCAAAAGAATCGTAAAATATATAACATGAATTATTGCCCTTGTTCTTTAAAACGCGTTTGATTTTTAGCTTGTTAACACTCTACAAGTCACAATTCTTTACGGATTTTGATGAAACTTGCTGAAATTGTTTATTATCACTCAAGGATAAGCCCTATTGAAAATCAAAAGAATCGTAAAATATTTAACTTGAATTATTGCCCTTGTTCTTTAAAACACGTTCGATTTTTAGCTTGTTAACACTCTACAAGTTACAATTCTTTACGGATTTTGATGAAACTTACTGAAATTGCTTATTATAACCCAAGGATGAACCCTATTGAAAATCAAAAGAATCGAAAAATATTTAATATGAATTATTGCCCTTGTTCTTGATTTTTAGGTTGTAAATACTCTAGAAGGCACAATTCTTTTACGATTAGATTTTAATGAAACCTATTGAAATAATCAAAAAATATTTGATATGACTTATTGCCCTTCTTGCATAAAATAGGCACAATTCTTTTACGATTAGATTTTAATGAAACCTATTGAAATAATCAAAAAATATTTGATATGACTTATTGCCCTTCTTGCATAAAATAGGTTTTAGTTTTTAGCTCATAACAGAGAAGGATTTTGACTAAACTTGATGAATGATTAACCCATAGAGAAAACAATTGTTTGGACGACACCTAATTTAAGTTCTCAACGAAATGTAGGCCTCTGACTACAGGTTGAATATTTGATGGTTGCTGTTTTCTGCCAAATGTTCTTTTTCAAACAAAGCTTCCAGTGGGCGTATATTACCTTGCCTGGCAAGCTATCTTTTCTATTTGATCAGTGTGTAGGAGCAACTTACTTCGAGACATTTATAGGGTTAGGTACGGCCGTGTATGCAGGCTTATGAGAGTCTACATTGATTTTTACAATATATCACACCCTCATTTAGGCACACCAGATTCTCGATCAGAATACTTTCGCTCACCGAGAAAGTTACAAGACACCATATTTTTTCTTTAAACGCCTCTCACTGTATGTTTTGATACAACGTAAAACAAACCCAACATTTTAAAATATCAACAATGAAATTTTTTGGGGGGAAATTGTATTGTACTGTTCGACAATTAAAATTTTTGAAATGATCAAAATAAAATTGTAAAAGAAGTCTGAAAAAACATTTGCTTGCAAAATATAAGATTAAAACTTACATGTTTGTTGTCTGTTTAAATGTAGTTCTCTCCCTTCAACTGACAATTGCACTAGCATGCTTAACATGACTTTATTACATTGTAACTTGCGTTTTTAACGTATCAAAATATGTAGTAAACAATTAAAAAAATTCTAAATGTAGTAAATAACGATCCAATGCCAAAAAAAAATCCGTTCTAAAAATCTGATTCTGTCATTTATTAAAAAAAAAAGTTTCAAAATTGCATGTCTAAAAACGTTGACCATTAAAATGTTTTTTTTAAAAAATAATAATATAGATTTTTTTGCGAATGGAATGAAAATGCCACTTTTCAACCAGGAAGAAACCGGATGCGCACTGTTCGGTACCAGTGCACGGTTCTAGTTTTTATTTGTATATCAAAATCAGGTTTGAATTTTCTTATGCCATGCCAAGTAATTTGTTTCCATTAAATCATATTCTTTTCTTTGAAAAATATTGGTGTGTTTCTAGTTTTCTCTCATTCAAAAGTCAAAAAACTTAAAACAGTCTCATCGAATTATCATCTCAGTTCCCAGCGAACACCTCAAGGGCCTAGCTAATAAGCCTATTTTATAGACAAAGGTATTGTTATATACTATTAATCAATCTACATTATAATTTGTAACTACATCAACCGACAAATAATATTTGTCTTTCACGTTGACTCTTAAATGGGGCGAAGATGTACCAGCAGATTGTGTGAAAAAAAAAGAGGTACGAAGAGTCCAAAAGTTTGGGAACTAATGATCTAGCCTATGTCAATTTGTTTTCTTTTTTTTTCAGAAGGAAGTATAGTATATAACATTCACTAGATAATGGGAAATTTTGGAGGTCATGCCCTGCCAGGAGCAATGTTTATAATAATTGCTATTTGGCATATTATTTCAATATACATAAAGTATTATATGTGTAGGAAGAAGAATTCCAAATTTGTGTCTGCAACGTGGTTTCCTTGTTCTTGTTTATGTGGAAAATGTGGTTCTTGGCCAATTGAGCCTATGATAAGATTTGTGTTTATTACCACTGCCTTGGCATTGGAGATTTACACAGGATCAAAAGATGGTGTGTTCTATATGGTTGGTAACAAACAACATGTGACCATGTACTTCTTCTTTGATCTGTCCAGTATTATTGATATACTGGTGTACTATAAGGTCAATTTACCAGCTGGTTTAGACTATGCAGTGATATTCGTAGCAAATGGTGTTGAATTTATCTTATTTCGTTTTCATCTGCATGGAAGAAGTTCTTTAGATGTACTTCTGCATACTTTGTTGCTATATACATTGGTCGCAATTGCAGTGAGCATTTTATTGGAGATGCGATATCGAAGTAATCTTCTCATTGCATTGACTGGAAGATTTTTGATTCTCTTACAAGGCACCTGGTTTTGGCAAGTTGGGTCAGTGTTGTACAGACCTGTTTTTGGACAATGGAATCAAGAAGATCATGTTCAAATGATGTTAATTCCAGTACATTTTGGGATGCATATTGGTGTTAATTTAATAATCGTGTTTTTATTAGGTATTGTGATATCGTGTTGGATTAATAGAGGACAGAAACAAGACCTGGATCATGTATACTCTATGGAAAGATTGATAAATACAGATGGATTAAATGATGAAAGCGATCAGTCAGATGCTTAGTTCCAGAAAGTTTTAATATGAATGTTCCTACTTTTAACAGATTTTCTGTCTAGATGTGTGCTTTTGAAATACACTTTATCTTGAGATTTTAAGATGAGTCGTAATTTTAGATTGAAATTAGTCTTTTAATGTAGACTTGAAAAGACTTGCTCTAGGTAATAGATTTCTTCTGCATTATCAGATCTGGCTCTATCTATGCCAGTAGTGGTCTTTTTGTGCGTTTATCTAGCTCTATCTTTAGCAGTTGGCCTTTTTCTGCGTTATCTTACTCTATATATCTATTTTTTGTGAACACTACTTCAACCCTGCGCCAGTGCCTTCTGTTGATTAGTAACTTGTTGCTTTCAACCACTCTAACCGCTATATATCTACGGCAATTAACCTTCTTGTGTATTATCTTGCTATTGTTATGGCAGTAGCCTTCTTGTGCATTTATCTAGCTCTACCTATGGCAGTAACCTTCTTGTACATTTATCTTGCTCTTACATGGCAGTAACCTTCATGTGAAATTATCTTGCTCTATGTAAGGCAGTAGCCTTCATGTGCATTAATCTTGCTCTATCTATGGATGGCAGTAGCCCTTGTGTGCATTTATCTTGCTCTATCTATGGCGGTAGCCTTCCTGTGCCTTTATCTTGCTTTATCTATGGCAGTAGCCTTTGTGTGCATTTATCTTGCTCTTATCTATGGCAGTAGCCTTTGTGTGCATTTATCTTGCTCTATCTATGGCAGTAGCCTTTGTGCATTTATCTTGCTCTATCTATGGCAGTAGCCTTAGTGCATTTATCTTGCTCTATCTATGGCAGTGGCCTTTTTGTGCATTTATCTTGCTCTATCTATGGCAGTAACCTTCTTGTACATTTATCTTGCTCTATCTATGGCAGTAGCCTTCATGTGAAATTATCTTGCTCTATCTAAGGCAGTAGCCTTCATGTGCATTAATCTTGCTCTATCTAAGGCAGTAGCCTTTTTGTGCATTTATCTTGCTCTATCTGTGGCAGTAGCCTTCTTCTGCATTATCTTGATCTATCTATGGCAGTTAGCCTTCTTGTGCATTTAATTTGCTCTATTTATGGCAGTAGCATTCTGTGTATCTATCTTGCTCTATCTATGGCAGTTGCCTTCTTGTGCATTTAATTTGCTCTATATTGCTCTTACCTGGCAATAACCTTCATGTGAAATTATCTTGCTCTATCTATGGCAGTAACCTACTTGAACATAACTTTATATCTTGCTTTTACAAACCAACAGCAATAGGGAACCAAAATAAAAAGAACATAATCCCTTCCAAAATGAAGTAATCTTTTAAACTTAATAGTTTATTGTGTAACAATTGTAAAATGTAACAATATAAAATAAGGTTTAAGATATATGTAGCTGTTTAACTCTTTAATTAGATAATATAATACTAGTGGATATCTTATCAATTTCAAATTCTGCACTGTTGAAATCTTTGTTTTATATTATGGACAAATAAAGCTATATATTATTAAGAATTTTGATTTGAACTTTTGGATTAAGTTTGCATATCACAGAAAAGGGAAAAAAAATATAAAATAATATTAAATAAATAAATAATAAAGTATTGAGTAAAGACATCTATTTGATATCACACAAAGCAGCAACTCCTCTTAGAGTCCAATGATCAGGATTTTGGGTTGTTTTCATCACAATGAATGTAATATAAGTCAGATCAGTTCTGTGTGGTTTCTTATATACAGGACACTGATACAGCCTTGGATCTTTAGGAGAAGTAGAGTTGATGGCAAACATATGAACAACTGGTACAGCTGTGAATAAAACTTTAGCTGGAGGTTCACACAATCGGCAATTACGTCTGTCCCATCCAGCACCATCCAAAAATAATCCATGTATATACACCCCTTCCTGTAAAAGTATTCAAATACCATTAATTGGGAAATGTTAAGAGTGAGTTCAAATTGTTGTCTGCTAAGAGTGCAAAATAAATAGAACATTCAGCCAGGTGAACAAAATACATGATTAGTTAATATCAAACTTACAGCAGGGGGGCCTGTTATATCTTCTTTAAAAGTTTTCAAAACATCATTATGTAGTGTAACTGAATCTAAAGCCCAACCTTTGTGAGCTCTGGTGACTTCTTGTCTCATAGCAGTAAGGAAACCTGTAATAAAGTCCATTTTCAACTATTAAGATTATAAGTCCAATTGTCACATGTACAACGATGGTAGATATAATGCTGTAAATCATTAAAATCAATATAAAAGACAGGCTTTCAGCATTCAGATAACTTAATCACCTGAGAATTAGAGCATACCTTGAGGATTAAAGAGTCCAGTCATCCAGAATACATCAGGTCTGCCAACAAATATCCATTTACTAAACTGTTCATTCCTCTCTAATAATTCAGTAAACCAGAATCCAATAGTCGAAGACTGCCAAGAGATTTTACGCCATAGATTTGGCACTCTAGCATCAAACATGTTGTCCAAAGCATCTCGTAAGTTCTAAAATCAAAATAGATAAATATTTTTTAATCAAATCCTGTTACAGATATAATGTTTTTTAAAATTACGAGATACTACCTCCAAGAGTATTTCCAAGATTATAAAAACTAAAATACATACCTCACTCATAATAATTGTACCATCAATAGCTAGTCTTAAATCAGATAAAGTATCTCTAACTACACCAATAACTCTCCTCATTCTATCAATTTCTTGTCGTAAGAAAATATTTAATGGTTGCAGGAGGCCCATCTTCTTCAGTCTATCTTTCACCTGTAATATAATAAAATTATACTGTGATATTGATATCATAGGTCATATTGTGGTCTTAAAACTAACTGTGAGAAAGAGTAATCTCCTATAATTCCTTTCTAAGTTAAACAGAGTTGTCTACCCTTATTTAGTCATATAAGAGCCTAGAAATTGAATAAAGCGTGGCTGATTCCTTATTTTGTTTATTAGATGAATACAAATCCATAAGATGGGAGCCCCAACAAAACATGACTTCCTACTTTCCCAATTCATTCAGCTTGACCTTCCTTATGTAAATAATTCTCTCTCAAGTGGATCAATACCAAAATAAACCTATAATGAGCATCAATTTATCTCTTTTTTGAGTTACGTTCATCAATCTACATCAACCTACCTCATGAGCTTTATAATTAGCTGGAAGTTTATCTAACATATCAGATGCCATTCTGTAAACTGTGGCTTCTCGTGATTCTCCCCCACCTCCACCAGCATCTTTAGGTTGTATACTCATAATAGTTTCTAATACAGAGTTAGCTAGATTAGTTTGGTATCTACAAGGCAAATGAAAAAAAAATGAAAAAAAAGCTGAAACAGTTGATTTGTTATTTTATATGTCATCTTAGTGAGTCAGGATTTAAAGCCAAAGTTGGAACTAGTTGTTTGCTTGAGCAAGTTCTGATAGTAGATTGGAGAGTCCAAAATGACCTTAATTTTGTAAGTAAAGTAAAGTTATCAAAAATAAGGCCTCAGATCTAGATGCTAAAATATTAATAGGTGTTATAAAGACATACGTTATGTCAGCATTAGGATGGAGACCAAAAGCTTCTGGTGAATCAACAAGTTGCATATCCTCTATATAACTCATGTATTCATCTATCGTACGACATTTAGGTATTTTATAACCAATATAAAACTGGAAATTATCAACAAACATAAACTCTCCAAACCACACCTAAAATATACAAAAAATCATTTACAATTACATCTAAAATATACAGTAGATCATCATTTACAACCACACCTAAAATATTCTGTAGATCATTTACAACAACACCCCTAAAATACAGTAGATCATTTACAACAACACCTAAAATATACACCTAAAATATACAGTAGATTATTTACAACAACACCTAAAATATACAGTAGAGATCATCATTTACAACAACACCTAAAATATACAGTAGATCATTTACAACAACACCTAAAATATACAGTAGATCATCATTTACAACCACACCTAAAATATACAGTAGATCATTTACAACAACACCCCTAAAATAAACAGTAGATCATTTACAACAACACCTAAAATATACTGTATCGTAGATCATTTACAACAACAGCCCTAAAATATACAGTAGATTATTTACAACAACACCTAAAATACACAGTAGAGATCATCATTTACAACCACACCTAAAATATACAGTTTAGATCATTTACAACAACACCTAAAATATACAGTTTAGATCATTTACAACAACACCTAAAATATACAGTAGATCATTTACAACCACACAACTTAAATATACAACCACACATAAAGTAGAGATCATCATGTAGAACCGCACCTAAAATATATAGTAGAGATCATCATTTACAACCACACCTAAAATATACAGTTTAGATCATTTACAACAACACCTAAAATATACAGTAGATCACCATTTACAACCCATCTAAAATATACAGTAAATCATTTACAACCACACCATAAACATACAGTAGATCATTTAATGCATCCAAAAGAATGTGTATAAATTCCCAAAAGTCAAAAGTCGTGATCAATTTTTAAAATACATACCCTAGAAAAAGTATTGAGTAATCTTTTATCATAATCATCTGTAACACGACCACCATATTGTACTTCACCTAACATATACCGTAATGTTGTCCATGATATACCCTATAGATAGAAAAATTCAGTTAATTACTATATAAACTTACAAAGCAATCTATCAGTCTTTTAAAAATGAATTAAAATGAAATTTTAGTCCCACTTTTCTGCAAGTAATTGGAAGTACGAAGGGGATTATGACATGCAGTGTGCAATAAGTAAAATTTGGTGAGGACAGTGACATAAGCCTTATCTCAATCTATGATAGGATCAAATCTCAGACCTTTTGGTTAGTGAGCAAGTTTCAAACTCTATGAGCCACTATTGCTCAATATTATACTTTTAAAGTACAGTAATGAAGCTATCAACTGAAGGTTTTTAATTGTATATTTTATACAGTCATTATACATACGTATATTATAGTATAATAACTATTGATTTTATAACAGACCAACTGTTGACTAGTAATTACGTGGTTGACTGGTAACATCTGTATCATTGTAAAACTCGATAAATATATTGTCATGATAACTTTATTAATATAAACATTAAGCAATTTTGATTTATAATCAATGGCTACTATAAAATTTTACCTTTTTAGGATCTAGATCGTCTAAATGATTCTGTACAAATTGAACACTAGCTGTCCAATCAGAACTGTTAAATTCATACGGTATATTCCATCCCAGTGGTCCAAATTTACGCCTTTCCTACATAACACACAAAAAAATATTTTGTTTAAATCCATTTTAAAATAGGACTACGAACAAAAGAAATATATGACAAAATTTGACAAATTAAATTCTCTGAAATCTTGGATGTATATTTATTAATAATATAGTTAGATTACCTGTACAACTGTATGAAGAAATGATACTCCAAATAACAATGGTTTCCATTGAGTCATACTAGATATATCTAGAAAATCTTGTGTTATTCCAGCATATGTTCTCTTTAAACCAGCTTTTATACCTTGTGGTGGTTCATTGGTAAACTTGATAGCACTCTGAATAAAAAGATAGATAATAATAGAACTATGAGTAGAAAGATAGTTAATAATATAACTCTGAATAAAAAGATAGTTAATAATAGAACTCTGAGTATAAAGATAGATAATAATAGAACTCTGAATAGAAATATAGAATATAGTTAATAATAGAACTCTGAATAGAAAGATAGATAATAATAGAACTCTGAGTAGAAAGATAGTTAATAATAGAACTCTGAGTAGAAAGATAGTTAATAATAGAACTCTGAATAGAAAGATAGATAATAATAGAACTCTGAGTAGAAAGATAGATAATAATAGAACTCTAAATAGAAAGATAGTTAATAATAGAACTCTGAGTAGAAAGATAGATAATAATAGAACTCTGAATAGAAAGATAGATAATAATAGAAAGATAGTTAATAATAGAACTCTGAATAGAAAGATAGTTAATAATAGAACTTTGAATAGAAAGATAGTTAATAATAGAACTTTGAATAGAAAGATAGATAATACTAGAACTCTGAGTAGAAAGATAGTTAATAATAGAACTCTGAACAGAAAGATAGTTAATAATAGAACTCTGAATAGAAAGATAGTTAATAATAGAACTCTGAGTAGAAAGATGGTTAATAATAGAACTCTGAGTAGAAAGATAGTTAATAATAGAACTCTGAGTAGAAAGATAGTTAATAATATAACTCTGAATAGAAAGATAGTTAATAATAGAACTCTGAATAGAAAGATAGTTAATAATAGAACTCTGAATAGAAAGATAGTTAATAATAGAACTCTGAATAGAAAGATAGTTAACCCTCTTAGGCCCGTGCTCGACTTTTGTCGAGCTAAGAAAATGACGTCGAACTCCCGTACTCGACTTTTGTCGAGTTGAGCGTAACAAGAAATATTTCGTTTTCTGATTCCGTATGTTATTATATGTAAATGATGTTTTCTCAAAGTGTTGGTCTATTTATAGGTATGTGTTTCCTCTTCGGATTTTTGTGAAAATATTGATTTTTTGCGAGTGTCATGTGCGTAATTTTGATTTTTCATACTGATGTATGGTCAACGATATTTTTTTTTAAAGAACATAATTTAGTGTGCTTTCATCGGTATATTTATGGACGATTTCATATCGATGTGTAAAAAATGTGAAATCCATGATATTTTATGCTAATGAGATTTTTGTGACGTCATTTGGATTTCCCTCAGGAACTCCGAAGTCGTTTATTTTTTTCACGGTAATAAAGTAAATCAATAATTTTTCATTATTGAAAAGTAAGATGTATTCCTACATTTTGTTCAGTAGGCCTACTATAGAATATAATATTTCTACATTATGTTATGTGTTCAATAAATTTTCGACCGGATGTTGTTTTTCTTTCAACAATTTATGACGTCATAGTCAATTTTTAGTTTACGAAATACCATTTTTGTAAAACAAATCCTTTTCTATTCAATGAATGGAGCCAATAACAATGGAAACGGTCAATAATAGAACATAAAATATTATGAAGCAGGATGATTCATGAGTTACTAAAAGTACAGAGGCACTATTTTTCTCGTTTTTTCGATGAAAACAAGTTGTAAAATGAACGCAACTTGTATTTATGCTAATGAGGTTTACTCCAGACTAGGCTATTTACCCCAAAAAATAAGTCTCATTTACCAAAAAAATACCTGTAATCCAGATAATCAGGTATTCGGCTACAATTGTTCTAACAAGACCGAAGAGATATCTCTGACGGTAAATGGTGTATACGTCATTAAAAATAGCTTACAAGATTTCCACAATTAACACAAATTAACCCGGGCCATGAATGACGTCATTGAAAAATTACGCTGGTACTAAGAGGGTTAATAATAGAACTCTGAATAGAAAGATAGTTAATAATAGAACTCTGAATAGAAAGATAGTTAATAATAGAACTCTGAGTAGAAAGATAGTTAAAAATAGAACTCTGAATAGAAAGATAGTTAATAATAGAACTCTGAGTAGAAAGATAGTTAATAATAGTACTTTTAATAGAAAGATAGTTAATAATAGAACTCTGAGTAGAAAGATAGTTAAAAATAGAACTCCGAATAGAAAGATAGTTAATAATAGAACTCTGAATAGAAAGATAGTTAATGATAGAACTCTGAATAGAGTTTAAGTCATTTGATTGATTTAAATTTGATTTTGAGTTCATTTCTAATTTCCAAACAATCTACTACATTTTATGTTAGTAAGGTTTTAGTGAAAAAGGCCAGACATCTAGTCCAGCCCTGGACTCTGATTTACTACGTATACAGAGTTCAGCTTCACTATAAAGTCATTATAGAAGTAAATAGCTGTGACAGTTCAAGTCAGCCAATCACAGCGCATACATTATAAATAGCAGCCAATCAAATTAAACAATGCCATTATCGCGCTACTGAAGAAAAAATGTCAAATCAACACAAACTGCAGATCGATCTAAAATTTGTAATTAATAAACAGAACTACGTGCTGACTTTAATGGATTTTAGTGTGGACATGTTGGTCTATGCATAAAATGCAAAATTTGCTGATTTCAACTTATAGTTTGTTCACAATTTGATCAAAAACCTTGTCGTAGGAGTGCAGACAGAATACCGACTATCATTGCATAGTGGACGAAGTATACGGACAAGGTAAACCGATGGCTGTATGCGTAGTAAACTAGCCAGACATCATAAGCCCAGTCTGTCCCTTGTCAATATTTCAGGTCCAAAAAGCTGATATTACAAAAAGCATTTATTCATTAAGACAAGCTATGGACAATGTGCTACAAATTGTGACCTGTTTAGATCTCTGACAAATGGAAAAGTTAAACAGTACCCATATGAACTGCTGTCCTGTCAAAATCCTCTCACCTCAATCTATTGTATTTCCATATATAAATTTTTCAACAATAATTTAGTAATAAAATAAAAATTGTTACCTGAAGCAGACTGATAGGGAACCCTGGATGAGGTTCAGTTGTTATCCATACGCGGAAATCATCATGCATAGTAGGTGTGTCTATTAGAGTCTCTAATAATTCATCCATAAAGTTTAATCCTAAATGACAATTCTGTAACATTGCCCATCCTCCCTGAAATCATCAAATATATTATTGAGAATTTCTGGATGCTATATTGCAATGTTTTTCAAACTTTTAAGAAATACAAATGAATAGGACTCTTTTGTAAGGTCAAATTTCAAAATCGAGAAAGGTTAAATCTATTATTTTTATCGTGTTGTATTGCAACCTAGCTTTCTTAAACTGATTTTGATGAGCTTAGATAATCATGTATTTCTTTTAAATCAGTTGAAGTGTAAATTAAAGAATGAGTTTTACAATCACTCAACAACTCGCTCTAAACCAGTCTTGACATCGTTCAAACAAAATACTTACAGATTGCATTAGTTGACTAATCAATTTTCTAGCATGAACTTCTTGACCTTGTCCCATAGAGATAGCTCGGAATTCTGTAATAGAGATATAACAACATATTATTTTAGGTCATATTGTGGCCTTAAACTAACTGTCAAGTAAGCGTTATCTCCCATAATTTCCTTCTCAATAAAACAGAGTTGTCTGCCCTTAGTCATGCGCCAGGATATGTACTTATTGTATTGAAGGCACAATGTAGGACGTCACAAATCCTAAAGTTCTTAACATCTTTAGATATTTCGTAATTTTTGTCACCATTAAACAATTTGCTTCTTTGGAACCATAGACGTCTGATAGAACTTGGTATTGATATGTGCATTGATAGGTGCACATTGATGTTATCGGAGTTCTAAACTTATTTACAATTCCTGAATTTTTGTTGTGAGATATCATTTTAGACATAGATCATAATGTGTACCCCTTTAACAAAAATCAGAAATATAACTTGAGTTCAGACTCTGTTAAGCTAGTAACACGTACGATTGCTACATCAGAACAGCTTAAAAACACTATCTAAACCATATATATTGACTAGGTCTGGAAACTTGTAAAACTTACCAAGTTGAAGTTTTTTAGCCAATGATTCTATCTGATTGGTAGGATCTGATCCCATAGATAACAAACAGATTAGTGGTACTCTATTAACACTCTCTTGATGTGTTAACTCTAGACTTAATATCACAGCATCAGCATATTTCTCTCCTAATGAACTAGCTACATACGTTCTAGCTTGAGCTATAGTTCTATCTGGAGACCAGGATCTAAAAACAACAAGATTACAATGGATACAACAGATATTAGATACAGACTAAATGATTGAACAGTCAAAGAACCTAATCTGAAGGTTTTTTATAAATCAGGATAATAACAGCCTAAGAATAACAGATACCAACAATCCTTTTAAATTTGAATTAAGAATAGAAACCAAACTTAGTTTTCTAAAACATTAATAACAGACCTAATCAAGAGAAGCTTTCTATAAGGATCCAAAGAAGAACTGTATCCATCTGGTATTTGTTCTTCTTCTGGTGCTTCACTATCAAACCAACCTCTCCATCCTTTCTCATTGCGTGGTACCTACAAATACATTAGCAATAGGGAATATACACAGATAGGCATGATATTGATGGGTTATCTGTGGAGCAAAAATGATTGATAAGAACAAATCAAAAACCTAGATACACAAATCACTTATTATCCATTCTCTTCATAGCGTACCGGTAGTACTGATCATGATGTATTACTGCAAACAAATACTTCATCATTTCTGAAAAATTTGCATCAAAATGTCTTACCTGATTTAAAATCTCAGAGAATTGAGATAAAGAACTGAGTTGTACTAAATTCAACCAGGTAATATCAGAAATCCATTTACATGGTTTAGGCGTAACAGCATTCAAATCTAGAGCAGCACCACCTACAAATAGAATTAATTGTGGCTAGAAAGATGTCAATAAATTTAACATTTCTTTATATGTCTGTTTTTTGAAGACAAAAATACTTTATTTATATTTTACAATTTAACAACTTAGTTTCCATCAGGATCCTTTCTCCCAGCTTTCCCTTTGCAAAACCTCCTAATTGGTCTTCCTCAGATTATTCATACAAAATAATAGCTAGGTCGACTGGAAGTGAAGATGACTTATTCATGGTCATCAGACTTTTACACCCGATCATGTTTGTAAAGAACGTTACTCTAACTGACTGTGCTAGAGAACCACACAAGGAACGGACTTAAAGGGATTGTAAAGAGGTTTTTTAAACTTTGTATGTGTATCGGGGACACTGATAACATCAATTTCCATTTCGACATCTGTTGTTCTTGCAATTCAAATAAAACTAACATGTTTTATGACTTCACTAATAGTGATCTACTGGAAGCTACAATTGAAATCTATGCAGATCACTATTAGCAAATTGATGCTATCAGTATCCCCGATACACATACAGAGTTTAAAAAACCTCTTTACAATCCCTTTAAAAGAAACAGACACACAAATGAAGTCTTGTCCAATCATATCATTACAGCAGTCACATGTCCATACACTGAACCACCATTGCTCTCAGCTTTAAAGTAGAATACTCCTTTAAGACTAAGTAATTGATAACCTACCTTTAATGAAGATCTGGAATTCTTCATTTTTAACTTTGCCTTGTTGCATATCAATTTTAAGTGCCATAAGAAGTGTAAATAGAAATTTATGAACCTCATACAATCCACGACAAGAATATCGAAAACTTTCATATGTCAGATATTCTATGATGTTAGCTATACGTTTAGCTGGTACTGGACTCTTATCAGATCTATTAATAGATAATTAACAAATCTCATTAAACATCAGGGCCCAGTTCCTAGCCTTGTGCATAAGATCAATTTCGTGATTAAGATCCTAAGTCAACTTGAGTCTATGCAAGAATTAATAGGAAAATCTCAAGTCAAATATCAAACTTGGACTTACTTATATGCTATGGCTAGGAACCAGATTCAAACTGAAAACTTTTTCAATACACCTGGTCTCACTTCTCATTTAAGGAATCTAAAGAAATATTGTATACCAAGGAATATTGTTTTACTGTTTTGATCAGACTTAATCTTACCTTGCCATTGAGATATCAAAAATACCCAGGAATTGATTTAAAGAAGTTTGATACATTCTGTTGACCATACTCATATCACACATCAAGAAATATAGAATACTTCCTCTGTTAGCAACTACAATAATAACAAAATAGAAATATAGAATACTTTTCCTGTTAGCCACTATAATAACAAAATAGAAATATAGAATACTTACTCTGTTAGCCACTACAATAACAAAATAGAAATATAGAATACTTCCTCTGTTAGCCACTATAATAACAAAATAGAAATGTAGAATACTTCCTCTGTTAGCAACTACAATAATAACAAAATAGAAATAAAGAATACTTCCTCTGTTAGCAACTACAATAATAACAAAATAGAAATATAGAATACTTCCTCTGTTAGCCACTATAATAACAAAATAGAAATATAGAATACTTCCTCTGTTAGCCACTACAATAATAACAAAATAGAAATATAGAATACTTCCTCTGTTAGCCACTACAATAACAAAATAGAAATATAGAATACTTCCTCTGTTAGCCACTATAATAACAAAATAGATATATAGAATACTTCCTCTGTTAGCCACTATAATAACAAAATAGAAATATAGAATACTTCCTCTGTTAGCAACTACAATAATAACAAAATAGAAATATAGAATACTTCCTCTGTTAGCAACTACAATAATAACAAAATAGAAATATAGAATACTTCCTCCGTTAGCCACTATAATAACAAAATAGAAATATAGAATACTTCCTCTGTTAGCCACTAGAATAATAACAAAATAGAAATATAGAACACTTCCTCTGTTAGCCACTACAATAATAACAAAATAGAAATATAGAATACTTCCTCTGTTAGCCACTACAATAATAACAAAATAGAAATATAGAATACTTCCTCTGTTAGCCACTATAATAACAAAATAGAAATATAGAATACTTCCTCTGTTAGCCACTACAACAATAACAAAATAGAAATATAGAATACTTCCTCTGTTAGCAACTACAATAATAACAAAATAGAAATATAAAATACTTCCTCTGTTAGCCACTACAATAATAACAAAATAGAAATATAGAATACTTCCTCTGTTAGCCACTACAATAATAACAAAATAGAAATATAGAATACTTCCTCTGTTAGCCACTATAATAACAAAATAGAAATATAGAATACTTCCTCTGTTAGCCACTACAATAATAACAAAATAGAAATATAGAATACTTCCTCTGTTAGCCACTACAATAACAAAATAGAAATATAGAATACTTCCTCTGTTAGCAACTACAATAATAACAAAATAGAAATATAAAATACTTCCTCTGTTAGCCACTACAATAATAACAAAATAGAAATATAGAATACTTCCTCTGTTAGCCACTACAATAATTACATAGTTAATTTTGTCATTTTTAAAAGTATTTATTTCATATTTGAAACCAAATGAAGTTTAACATCCTACTTTTTTGTGAATTTGAGTTTAGAGTTTTTTAAGCAAATATTTTTAGCTGAATAAGTTCACATTAGAATTCATTGTTTCACCAACAAGCTTGAAATCATAATGTGATTAAGCTTGTAAACATCATAGATATTACCTGGTCTAAATTCTTCTCTAGCCTCGTTAATTTTTATCTCTGTATCAGCAGCTACTGTTAACTTCTCACTGACTTCTGCTGCTGTAACTTTAGTTGTTGATAGTACTTGAATTAAAGATTCATCATCTACTAGAGAACCCTGAAACACAATTTCTTCTTTATAAGCCACATTTTATTTAAGTAATTTAATTATGAAAAGCATTCTCTCCAAGACCAAAAAAAAAAAAACAGTCCTAGTTCACTTTAATGAAATTGTATTTTTTGTAATGAGAGAAATTTCATCATAAAAAGGCAATGGTTCAATTACCCTATTATTCAATGTTGGCTATATTAGGATCTGTATTTATATTGTATATAGTATTTTGAGCTTTGCCATGAAGGTCAATCCTTTTGACGAGGCAGTTCCTTTTCTTATCAAATAACTGTTTGATTATAAAGAGGTCTTCCTAAACTATTTTTATTCCAAGGGCCTTATAGTGTCTTCATATAATGATAAGTTTTAATAGTGGACTGTGGAGCCACAAATTCTTACTGAATGGCGAAAATTGATGTAAATTTTTTTAACTTAGAATAAAAGAGAAAAAAATACAAACCTTTGTACTGGTAAGCTTGTATAACAGATTATCTTCTAATTCTTGCATTTTACGTTTATTAGCTGTCACGTCAATTAATAACTTAGCTCGTTCAGCTTCCAATTCCTACACAACAAAATAAACAATTGGATAAGCACATACATTAGCAAGAATTTCTGCTTACAATTATACAAGAAGTTGTATATAATGATGAAAGCATCATAATCAATAAGTAAATCCAATTTAAAACGAAATGGAATACTCTGCACCTTAATTGAGGTCGACAAAAGCATTAAGATTAATCTAAAAAAAATATTTTTGATGAATTTAAAAAAAACAATTTATACTTACATTTTTCTCAGTCATAATGACCCGTCCTAACAACTGATCTTCTAAACCTTTCATTGTGACAGTAAAATCTATGATAGAGGTCTTAGCACTCACCTAAAATGATTAATATAATTTTAGTAAATAATGTCATTTTGTGGTCTGAAACAATCTTTTCTTTACAAAAGTTATTTCCCTTCTAATGATTGCAAATCTTCTGCAGAACAACAACTAAATTCAAAATTCCAATTCAACAAAAATCTATTCTGAAATTCTAGTTAAATAGAATAATAAGAATAATAAACATAGTAAATAAACAATATCAGCTATGTGGACTCTCTGAATAAACTATAGACTGGATGAATATGTATAAAAGAATAAAAAGCATACCTCTGGTGTATAGGATGGGTTAGGTAATTTAGTTGTTATATATAAATAGAATCCATTCATTACATCACATTCTTTATCTCCTACTTTAACCTACAATCATAAGCAATATATTGGTACATTATAACTTAATTTAGTCAGCAAGAGTTACTGCCCTTCAGTCATGTAACTTTATGCAGGTTAATGCCTAGAATAAAAGAAACTTGGCTGGAATTTGACATTTTATTAGCCTACTTCTATATTATGTTAGTTAAGGGTATCTGTATGCCATATACCACAGTATAGGCTAACAATTAATTGGATTCTATTTCCCAAACATTCCTTATCATGTTAGTCAGCTTACAATACCTTATAAGTAGAACCAGATTTAATAAAGTTTTTCTCCAGTACATTATCTAAAGCTGGATCAAGATCTTCTTCAACATCTTCTATTAATAACGGTCTTCCTAGAGATAAACTATCTTCTAGATGGGTACGGAAATATTTATGATTTAAAGATGTTAACTGAAATTAAACAACTCAACTATTTGAACATATGACTACCATTTGAACATAAATGAAATTGTTTGCAATGTTAATGTTGGTAGAATAATAAATCTGAAGCATGAACCCAATTCAACATGACAGTTTTCTTAACCCTTTCAACCAAAAAACCGGTAGCGGCTTTAATCATTATGCGATATATACCCGATAAGCCGCAAAATTGGCCGTTGTCAAGTGACATCATACAACGTTGACGTAAAAATACACTTTAAGGAATTTTGCTGGGAATTCAGGGTATATGATGTTTAAACCAAAACAAAGGCAGTGTTCAAAGGGTTAACATTTATTTACACTTCTAAAACAAGCGTATGATCATGAACAATGACAAAGAAAAAGAAAAGTGCATGAGGTCAGGTAAATCTCTTAAGTAACAGAAATAAGTAATCAATAATTTAAGCACTGTTTCCAATTGGAGGGCAAAGGCCCTTAATCATTTCTCAAATCATGGTTTTAAATGTTTAAATGTATCTAAAAATTAACAGTGTTTGGCAATTCTACTGAAAGATACCTACCTGGAAATCATTTTCTTTCTCTCTATTTCTAATCCATGATTTACCCTGACCCTGAGGATCTATCAGTAATGGAAAGCGAGTAGCTTTAGTTGTAATAATACCATTCTGTATGGATAATTCATCATTAGGTAAACCTTGTATATTCCATTCACCGATCTAAAAATACAACATGTAACAGTCATTTGGTCATTTACTACGGTACTTTATTTCTTCTTATGCTGTACATGTTTGGAAATGTAAATTACATGTCTTATTCTTTAAAAATTGTAAAAGGGAATAAAAGAGATATATCATTAAACAGGCACTACAACCACAATGGCTGACGTGGTGCTATTTTCATCATACTAAATATCAAAATAAATTACTTATTTTATTGTCAAAGTTGTGAAATAGAAACCCATATGAGATCTGATCAGCACACATGTAGTAGTATGAGATTAGAGATAGGAAGCATTTCATTTCATTCCATGAGGAAAAATGCTTTCTATCTATAATCTCTTAAAAGACATCTATACCCTACATTTCATCAATTCATGCCCAAAAAAGACCTATATACCCTACATTTCACCATTAAATTAACTGTATTTTGGAAGATTATATCATGTATTCCAAATATGATAAAAAATGTAGTCTCTATTGTGTTCACAAGCATTTAAGTGAACTAATGCTTAGTAGCAATATTTTGTAAAACACTGGAGAGAAATGATATTTTGTTAATATCCAATGTGTGTGTATGTAATACTTACTGTAGCTGTATCAACCAACATAGCAGTTGTATTCAAGTTTTTAGTAAATGGTATTTTTCTAGAAGACATTTCTTTTTGCCAATTCTTTTGTAATTTCTGTCTGTATTCTTGATTAAATGGTCCAGAATAAGATAAGAATCCAGTACATAGTAATACATCTCCAACCAATCTAAAATAGCAACAGATTAATATCATGTCAACAGAAATAAAAGTAAAGATGTTACAAATAAAATCATAATCTGAAAGATCAGTTTACAGGAAGCAGACGTTAACTTATCATCAATAACCAATTCACAATCAAAATATGGACAAACAAATTGTATCTATTTTTGTTCAATTCTTCACAAAGGTCAAATTTCTTACCAACATATTTCACAAATTAGGATATTTTTAAGAACTTTTTTATAAAAGACTAACCTCTCTATTTGTGACTTGAATTCTTTACTCTGCGCAGTCCATCTCACTTTCTCTCCAGAAAGTCCTCCAATTAAAGCTGAAGCTGCAATCATTCTCCTTCTACATGATTCAGCATCATCCATCAAATCCTACAGAAATTTAGGGAGACTGAGGAAATTGTTCATTAACCAAGGTTTGATATTATGAGAGCCACTGTAACAATAGATGTCCAAGTAACTTAAACAATTACAAATCAAGCAGATAAAATGAAAAATTGACCTAGTGCTTTGTCCAAGCATACCTGTTTTTCTTTCATAGCTGCATCAAACTTAGCTTGTACTAGATCTAGCTCTCTTTGTTTCTCATCTAGTTGTTCTTGAGCAGCATTCAATTCTCTTGTAGCTACTCCTAATCTAGCTTCCTGGGCAACTAAATTAGCCTATAGTTTGAAAATAATGTAGAGTTAAAAGCTGAACTAGACTCTTAGAAGGTTCTTTCATTTTCATTCATCATAGACAAAGTTTCAACTTAAAATTATGATAAACTAAAACTATGGTATTTCACCTTGAATTGAGTGTTCAGGTGCTAAAATTGATGTTGAAAATTATAACCAAATATCAGTCAAATTACGCCTCTTAGATTTTCAAAAGAAAGTGTTGACCTACAGATAGACAATGACAATAAGCTTACCATACATTATTATTTATTGACACATATATATATCAAACACACTGTAGATCTTTACCTTAAGTGGTAGTACTTCTTTGTTAATGCCAAAAAACACTGACATAGCAACAGTCCATGACAGCAGACCTGCAACATTACCACAAGCTTTTTTAGCTGTTTCCATATTATAATCATCCATGTCTAGATAGGGTTTTAATAATTCAACAGTTTCTTCATTGATACTATCTTTAGAAAATGTTTGTAGATTATGTAGAAAACTGGAATTACTCATTAACTGAAAAGAAAAATTGACATTCTTTTCAAATCCTTTAAGGTCTACTGGTATTTAAAAATATTAGAAACAGGGATGGATCCAGGGGTGGTGTTAACTATATTACAGTTCTGACTACAGGTGGGGTGGTGGTGGCAGGGGCTCTCCCGGCTCTAGTCCCCCCTATTGTTGACCAACTGATGTCAGAGCCCTCTTAAAATTTGTTGTTGAATTTAAAGCATGTTATATTTCAGAGCCCCCACTTTCTCTAAATCCTGGAAAAGACAGTTTTTGGAAACGAGAGCTATCTTTCCAATACAGATTAAGAATTGAACCAAATTATGAAGTATGTTTATTAATAGATTTCTAAGCTATTGATGATTGTTATTACTCCCCAGGTAAAATTAAGTAGAATCAATTCAAAAACAAATACGGTCTTAATTTTTTAAACCTCATGCAAAAATATCATTTTCCATAGAATCTCAATTTTTAGCTTACCTTCAATGATTCACTCCATGATGGTTTTGGACAAGCTTTTTCAGGATCTTGTTGCATGGGCTCCAACTTCTTTTGGAAGAGAATCAACACAGAATCCATAATTCTCATAATCAAATGTGGTGGTTTACCTAATTTCTTTACGGTAGAAATATCACTTGGTTTAATAGTCTACAAAATATAATTGTTATGTTATTCAAAATTTAAAAAATTCAAATATGTCTGATAATTGCTGATTGCTCACAGATTAAGTGCTGAGAATAGGGCTGGGTATCGATTACCAAATAGATTTTGATTATCGAAGGCAAGTGGCAAAAAAAAAATTCAATTTATTACGAATTTCTGCTGAATGACGCCAAATTGAATCCGACAATTTCCTCCCAAGGCGACAGATTCAGAGATTTGATATCCGGATTCAGATTCAGGAAAAACCATTGTAAACGAGTGACACGGACACAGTTTTAGGTTGATTGTAAATGAGTAAGGCCTTCGTATGTGATTTGAAAAGAGATAAATACCTGTAAAGCCATTTCAGCTTCTCTGAGAGCAGGTTTAGCAGCCTCTAGTTTACCTTCTGCAAATGCTTTCACTTCTGCAATTTCATTGACCACTTTCTGTGCTCTATCCTTCACTTTCTGTACAGCAGCTTTTACTTTCTCAGCTGCCTGTGCACTAACTGTCACTTCTGCTAATACCTAAATAATTTTAACATAAGTAGAAATGTCCATTTACCTATTATATGCATAACTTACAAGGGTTTTCTAGATTACTATATAAGGGCCATGTATGACTTGGATTTTCACCATTCAAATATTCCATCAGATTACAAAAACTGCCAATAATATCGGAGGGCCATTACAATACCTATGTCAAGACACCCAAACACATAAAAATATATTAGAAACCACTTTAATAGAGAATTGTAGTCAAATGAATATGATTGAGATGTCACCAGGCATAAACTATTTTAATCAGCAATGATATATACATAAATATATACCTTATCAGCATTTTTATTGGCCACTTCTAAATCGACTTCTTTAACTGCCAGTTCTTTAGCTAGTTGATCTACTGATATAGTGGCTTCTATTAATTTATCTAGACCTGTATTCATACGACCAGCTAGCTCACCAATAACATCTATCTTCTGTTTATATACTGTTTTATAACCATCCAAAAACGACAGATATGATTTTGGTGTTACATGGGTTTGACGACGGAATCTGTAAATGAGAGAGTTTCAATTTTTTTTATTGATCATATATTTTGCGGAAAAATTAATGAAAACATTTATTTGACATATAAGTGTCTTTATGGGATGTGAAATGAAAATTGGATAGAGCTCATGCTAAGATTTCTATAATTTCACACATTCAAAGCTATGTTTCATCTTATTAAAATACAGGATGAATTCAAATTACAAAACAAATAAAAAATATGTAAATAAAGTAAACAACAAGGGCTCTATTTAAAAAAAATGTTGAAGTCATCTGATTGGTTATATTGTCTAAAATTCATTTTAATTTTGTTTAATCATCCAATCAGAAGTATTTTTTAAAATCTGTATTTATTGATCTTAGTTAAGTTTTGAGAGTAAGGTCCTGTTGATATCATCGAAGTTCAGTTTTTGAGAATAAAATCCCAAGAAAAGTAAGTGTTCAGCAGTAAATATACCTTTGGAAATAGTCTACACAGATCAATGCTACATTATCATGTACAACACCCATAGTGTTGACAATCTGTTTCTTAATGTCTGGTGTACATTCCATATTAAAACTATTAAGAAAATGACCAGATACAGCCACAAGAGCATCACGAGGCCATTTACTGAACCAATCCATAGTACAACCTGAGATTAAACCAGGAAACTTTAATGCTCTCGTTCTGAATTTCTCACCAACCTACAAAAAAAATGATCAATCAAGATTATAAATATCTAAGAAATTTGTACAAAATCATGTCAACATATATATAAATTGTTTTTAGTTTAAGATGAAAAGATGGTATTCCAACAATAAAGATAAAGAATGTTTAATATTTTCAGGTAAACCTGGGCCATCAAATGCTATACTTGCAATAACTGAAGCATCTACAAACTTCCATAGCAACAAAATCCTTATTTAGAGATAATCAACATTAGAAAACAGAATTAAAACTTACAGGAGAGAAACAGAGTACAGTATGAAGATTATTTCTAGCTCGTGTTATAAAATAATCATATAAAGTTTCCTGTGTTGGAGGTCGACGAGGATATTCAGCTTTCATTACTGGTATCAATTCTTGAGTTATTTCATCTAATTCATCTCTTGCAAATAGATTAGACACCTATAAAAAAATAATTAGTCAAATTAAATATATATATTTGAATGGACAATAGACATTGACTTATTTGTCTCCCAAATTCAAAGATTTAAGATACCATAGATTAAAAATATACAAAGTTTTGAAAATTGTCCTTTAAACAATGGTAGATTAATTTTGTCTTACGTAAGTCGAACATAAGAAAAATTTGGACATAGGAAGTTTAGTGAAACAGCCCCCAGTTCAAGTTATTAACTTCTGTGAAGAAATACACAATGAATCTACTAACTCACCTCTCCTGAACTCAGTACATTGTTGAGATACTCCAGAAAACCTTCATCTTTGATTTCATTATCAGTAAACAGGAATGTTATACCTTGACCACTTCCACCAGCAACACGATACAGATATTTCAAATCCTCCATTAAGTTACTTACATTGTATGTTCTACAAATTAAAAATTACATTTTTAGAAAAGAGTTGATGAAAAATATGAGGATTCAAGAAATCATTACAGAGTCAGTGTTAATTCCATTGAAATCTGTTTCTAAAATTCTCAGAAATTTTCAACTGTAGGATTTAAAGACAGTAATTGAAACAGATTAATTAAGTATATGTAAGCCATAATAGCTATTGAGAAGAGAGCTGACTAAGACTATTACAGATCAATCACTCTTGTGCAAGCATTATACAGAGCAAACAGTATTATTGGAGCATTATATACAGAAATGAATGTTACAGAGTAAAAAAATGAATACTATGAGAAATAGGTGTTACTAGAGAATGAGAAGTCCTATTGAGAAATAAATATTATAGGAGAAAAGAATGCCATTGAAAATAGGAGAATGACAACTACAGAGTAATGTATGTTATTAGAGAAAATTGGTGCAGTTAAAAATGTTAATGGAAAATGTGTGCTTTAGAGAGAAAGTGAAAATAAATATAAAGCATTCAGTGTCATTGAGAACCAAATGTTATTTTCTACTCAGTGCTTGTGGTAAATGAACGCTATCTAAATCATGCACTTTTGGGAGAATGGTCAGAAATGTGACCAAAAGTGTTCAATAACCTAGAATGCTATCTAGAAGAAACTAGAGAAGTCTAGATAGACGGTATTATATATCCAAACCTGTTACTTTGTAGAAATAACTGAAACACAAACATATTTTTGAGAAATGCAAATTAATGAGGTATGACTTTGTTGGCTCAATGTTTGAGGCTTCATATATGTCCATATGCCCCAGAACCAGAATTCATTAAAGTATATAATTCATCCTGGACACACCGATCTCAAAACCTCTGGGAGTGAAAACAACACAGATGTGAGTAGTGACTTTAGTCTATGGTCAATAAGATATGTATGGTAATATTTAGAAGAGTAAACAGTAAGAACATACCTAGTAAGTGTAATCTGAAAGATTTTATAACCAGCTATATAAGTAGCTAGTCTAGTTAGAGATTGTTTACCAGAACCACCAACACCAACTAACAATGCTGCTCCTCTAGGTGTTCTTATAATACGTGATATCTATAACATAAAATTAATAAAGTTAAATCAACCTCAGCACCATTAAATTGACTATACACTAGTTTGATTTCAGCTTTAAAATATAAGCCCACTGGTAGCTTTGATTGTAGTGCACTCAAGTCAGACACGATATTTCGGTGAAAAATTATCTGATCATCATGAAAATTAATAGGGATCATCTTCTTAATGAAATTGACCCACAAAATAAAAAAAATCTGAAAAAAATTGAAGCCTGTAGAGTGAGCACAAGTTGCACAATAAAGCTAATGGAGTGAAACGTCAAGTCAGACACGATATTTCAGTGAAAAATTATCCGATCATCACGAAAATCAATAGGGATCATCTTCATTATGATATTGACACACAAAATCAAAAGAATCTGTAAAGAATTGAAGCCTGTAGAGTGAGCACAAGTTGCACAATAAAGCTAATGGAGTGAAACGTCAAGTCAGACACGATATTTCAGTGAAAAATTATCCGATCATCACGAAAATCAATAGGGATCATCTTCATTATGATATTGACACACAAAATCAAAAGAATCTGTAAAGAATTGAAGCCTGTAGAGTGAGCACGAGATGCACAATAAAGCTAATAGAGTGAAACGTCAAGTCAGATACGATATTTCAGTGAAATATTATCCGATCATCACGAAATTCAATAAGAATCATCTTCATAATGACGTTGACACACACAATCAAAATCAAAAGAATCTGTAAAGAATTGTAGCCTGTAGAGTGAGCATGAACCAAATGTGAACAGACGGACCGACGGACCGTCAGGGTGATTACAATATACACCCATCTAAGGCCATCTTTCGTTTGGGCGTATAAAAACTGTTTGGTCTCTTAGATTTTCTTTTCAAAATTGAGACTCTGTTCACAAGGTTGAATATAAAACTAAGATTTAAACATACCCTTCCCATTTAGGTAAATAATAGATTACCAGACAATAATAGGCTGACTATCACACATTATAATACATACCTTGAAAAGATGAACCATAGCATCTTTAAAGAATACCAGATCCATTTGTCCACCTCGTACCATTTCATTATATTGTACCATAAACTGTAATAACTTCTCATTTAGAAACTCATAACTTGGTATCTACAATAACAATAGATATATATCAGTAAAATTTATGCTTGGGCTTGGCACGCATTTTAGTCATATAATTTAAAAGACCACCAGTCTCTCTGCCACGGTATTACTTAAAGTCAACTTGTTGCCAAAGGAGAAACTAGGTTAACCATGGATTGAAAGAGAAGTTCAATAGACGATGAGAAGACTTCCAGTCCTATTATATTTCTATGATGTTACATTGTTAGTTGTTTGTTCCAGATTTAATGATTATGTCTCTACAATCACATAAAATTTACCTAAACATGTTTAACATGATGGCTACCATTATAGAGAAAAGTAATGATAAAAAATAAATAACATCGTTTAATATGTACATTTGGTCATAATTTAAGTATGTTAATGTTGCAATTATTTGCACCTGTTATAGGTGTTATGTGTGATGGACATAGACAAAAGCAAAAATTTGTTGGTTTAACTATTTTCTGGTGCAGAACTTCTGGGTTGGAAATACAAGTGTCATTTTGATAAAGTAGATCAAATAAATGGTATTTGAAATGTTATGTTTTCACAATTAAATACATATTTGCAAGTTCATTTTACTAAAAATGAAATCTGGACCATAATTTAACTTGAAAAAATACAATTTAATATCTTATGATCGTACCAGTTACCGGTTAATACTACAAACAAGGATCACTTTGAATTTACATTAAAATATAATACTTTTACAAACAATCCTTTCTAAAATAACCATACATTTACATGATCCATTGTTCTCTTACCATTTCATATACTTTAGGTGCATCAAAATTAGCATCATCATCTTCTTCACCAGTAGGTTCTGGTGCATCTCGTAAGAAATCTACAAAGTATGGTTCATCAGCTAGCAAATTGACCATATCATCATCATCAGACTGGGCCCTTAATACAGATTTCATAGCATCATCAAACCATTTCTTATCTTCATAATTAGTGAACCTAAAATATCAAATATTTTTACATTTTTCAATCAAACTCAGAGATTTCTAGCTAGTCTAATGGATTAAAAATTATTTGGTTGTTTATGAATTTTATGTAATGTTCATTTTTGTTTATACATGTATAAGCTTACATATTTTTTATCTAAACTACTAAAATCATTTTTTGAGAAACCAGTTCTGGAATCATTAGTTTGGATAAGGTATATTTGTGGTATAGGTCAAGCTGATGAAGATGCTTACCTATCAGCAATAGATCTAGTACATTCATGTTTCCATAAAGCCAGGACATAGGCAGTATTTTGACATTCTTCACCACCTACAGTAAGCATTCCCTGCCAAATTCTAGACAAATCTCTTAAGTTAAAGATATAATGAAACTTGGCTGGGGTTGGTAGCATTTTAATCTGAAATGTAAATATGCATAAATGTATAAAGATTGAAATAAACATATAACTGAAAAAAATGAGATAAGTTATGAAAAACAAGCTAAAGTTTTACAATACTTATAAAGGATATGTCCTGGATCTTTTAGGGAACTGTGCAGACCTAATACCAAATAATACATCACTTGCATTAGTGGTATTGTGTAAGTTTAACTGTGGTTTTTGATAGCAAATATACCAGATGATTGAATATATTTGTCCGAAACTTGCTGACTCAATTCCCAGCCTTTGACAGATATTTGGACATATATTATGGTTGGGAGAGAGTCAGAAAAACTAGCGATTTTCCACACCTTTCGCGTGCAGCATTCATAGGCGACCGATAAAGTTTATTTCTCAGGAAATGGACTCGCATACATGGCCTGTATGGTGAAAGGGGATAATGGTGGTATGATTGAACTGCAAAATCATCCATCTTTCCAAATATATCAAAGTTTTGTGGATTAGAGGTAAATAAATACATTTAAAACATTCTTTCACAGTCCAATGGACTATGGGAACTTTCTGGTCAGAATAGAAAATACATTCCACATTAAAGCATTATGCAGCCTACCTTAATCTGCTGCCAGAGTGTTCTTGTAGTTGGAACTAACATTTTAATAGTCTCACAAACATCAGGGTTAAATCTTGATGGACAGAAATATCCTTCACCAATAACACCTGAAAGATACCAGATCATCACCATGGACAATTACTTAGTTTATAGGTTTATTGAATTCTGTTTGTTAACTTTTTACACCGTTGATGAAAATATACTCTTGTTGACCAAGTTTGAGAACTTTTAAGATTAAGGTATTGCTTGAAGAATCCTCTTTCATCACCATGCCTGTTGAAAATTTTAAAAAACTTACCAAAGATTTTATCAATAGAGTTATTAGATGGTAATGTACAGTTAAAGATACAGAATTGACGTTTAAGACGTTCTGGTATATCATTTCGACCACCTCCAGGGTGGATCATGGCTGCTATAAACTGTACATCAACAATAGACAGGAAATCACCAGGTTTATCTACATTATACATTCCATGCATTTCCATCATTTGTCTTGTAATCTCATTGGTTACCTAGAAATAAAATATATTTTAGAAACTCAAGCCTGATATATCACTATCATCATGGTGTATTTCCTTGTGGCAGAGGGATGAGATCCACAGCTATGTATTACCGTATATTTCCAAATATAACGCGCACCCATGTACAATGCGCACCACTTCCTTACCCTTTATCTTTAAGCTGGATACAAATTTCTAATAAGCCTTCTATAAGCCAAATTGATGTGACAGTGAAAATCATTTATTTAATTTATTGATTTGAGAGAAAATAAAAAAACATCTGCAGCTTACCTGATCACCCCATGCATTAATAATAGGCATATTAATATCATCAATAAATATTGTCATTTTTCTACCACCAGGTGGTCCATAGGTACTTCCCATTCTCTTCTCGACAAAACTCTCTATAGTTCTCTATAGTAATAATAACACAATCAATTACAATTCTACTTCAGATACAGTTATATATTGGGTACCGGTAATAGATCTGATGCATTGAATTCATGATCAATTTGAGACCTAAACTAAGTTTACTACAAACAAACCTTTTTCCCACTCATTTCAACTTCGGAACTAGGCTTTACCAGGCAAGATGGCCGCCTATCATGACCGAGTTATTATATAGTCTCGAACAAAATGACAAAGGTTGAGCCGAATGACCTTTTTTCATGTCTAACTATCTAAAGTATGTCTAGTTCTACCACTTTCATCACTTACATTGGTTAAAATTTCAGAACGTCTAAGACAAAATCAAACAGCATTGCAACTTTGTATCTACTAATAAGCTTAGATTCTGATAGAAACAAAACACAATACCTGGAACATAAGTGGTGTAGAAGCAGATGAAAAGTTGAAAGATTTTCCTAATTGTACATCAGGATCGTACGCAGCCATATAACCTTTAATCATGACCGTTTTAGCTGTCCCTTGTTCACCAATTAATAACACAGCCTGAAATATAACATACAGTTCAAAATCTACATTGAATTGTTATATGTAATGGTTTTTTTTTTTCTTTCCTCAAAGAGGGTTTATACAGATCATCTGTGGAATTTTTCCCTGACATATCATGACTTACTAGACAATATTTAATTATTTTCCTTGACCAATTCGATAAAATTTATGGACGAACTTTTTGATCATGTCTTTTATTCAATAATGCAAAAAGAGGCCGGTATGAAATATAATTTTTTAATGTCATTTTGTAAATTTTCATATTTTCATATGTCTGGAAAACTTTTTTTTAAATATCTCTAATTTTCCACGTTTTTCATGACCTGTATTTACCCTGCTAATTTTTAAATAGGCAATAATATTTTCTTTATTCTTGATTGGTTCCTTCCGTAAGATAATAAACAATTTCAGCAAGTTTTATACAAAGCCGTCAAGAATTGTGTCTTATAAAGTGTTTACAAGCAACGGTGGACACATATATATACAGATATGGGTATAAAAATAGAAACGATACCTTATTTTGTTTAGCTATAGTGTGTAGTAAGAAGCTAGTCCTAACATTATCTACATTAGGTACCAAGATGGATGCAAATTCTGGTACACTATCAGAAGGATAGAGATATTCATCAACGCGATTATTCCAGTGATCCCATTCGCCTGAAAATTATTCCAAAAATTTTCATCATCCAACAATCATTTCAGTGTAAAAATATCATTTCAATGTCAGTCACACAAAAAGCAGCTTCACAAACTCATTCCTGTCCACCCTCTGGGTGAATGGGTATGAATAAACGGGTAAAGATCAATACCAAGAGGTTTGGCAAAGGACCATCTGGGAGAAAAGATACTCATTGAACACTATAACCTAAGTTGTTATCCTTGTAAAAAAAAAAAAAATGTATGTTTCTTTCTTTCTTTTACACTTCATTATATAAAAGGCTTATACAGTGTTAAATTAAAAAAACTGAAATCCGATAAGTTTATTGGGGATACATTTAGCATCAGTTTCAAACATTCTGATTTCCCTCCCAACTTAAATACATTGGCTAAAAAAATCTTTTCACATTCTTACCATTATCACCAACAAGGAATTCAAAGATGGTTTCATCACCGCTCATTTCTGGATAATCTAGCTTACTTTCATGTTTTAACATAAAGTCCTGTAATTTAGCTCTATCTTCTAACTCTAACAATGCTCCTAAACTCCACATCACAGCAAATATAAACAGTCTTTCTAGATGTTTGGCTGGTAGACTGCTTTTATCATCTTTTTTAGGTATCAATCCTTCTAATAAATCACATGTCTACAATAACAAACATACAAGTTTTTATAGTATTAAACTAATTGCTAAAATTATTTTCTATCAGAGAAGATCAAAAGAGCTCAATAGACCTTATTCACGCCTCGCTTTTACCGACTAGAAACCGGGGTTCATAACGCAAATGATGTCAACTCATTCATAAAATACGACGTCAAATGAATGAAAAGGAATATGACGTCACTAATCAATATTTGTTTGTTTGCGTTATGAGCCTCGATATGGATCCAAGATGGCCGACACATGAATAAGGTCTATTTCAACTACACTGATCACTTCAGAATTTTCAGAAAGGAAATCAACATGGTTCATTTACAATACCATGTAAGGCTTATATATAAGAAAATATTTTGACACCTATCCCTTGAAATGTTCATGATGTTTCGATATCACAAGATTACATCCTACCTGTTTAATCAAGTTACATTCTAATACCACCATTTTAACAGATGTATTCTGGGTAACAAAAAGGTAAAATTCATCATAGCACTTCTCATAGAAAACATTCAATATTTCAGCTTCTTGTGGATTGCGAGATTTCAACCATCCCTGAAACAAATTATAATGATTTATCTAAAAGATTTCAATAAAAATGTTCCACAGAAGAAGTGTATTTTCTTATACTAACATTTTATTGGCACGCGCTAAAGTGAACTCTTGTATAAATTTTGCATTCTTTTACCGATGAACGCAAAATTTTAGAGTAATGTCTCTTGACGTCGCTTAACATAATCTTAACATGCGAAAATTCTGCGTTCCAATGAACGCAACAAAAATCTGCATTCAATCCTTAAGTATTTGCATGTCTATCCTGTCCAGTTAATAGTTCTCCCCAAATGGAAATAAATTTTATCTTTGTTCGCTCCTGTGTTACCACATTTACCATGTTTATGAGCAGTCCTAGCTCTCTGTATAGACACTATTTGAAGAGGTTATTTAGGTATTATAAAGAAATTACCTGTAAAATAGGTCTCCAATCCAGAGCAGAACTAGACATAAAGACCATACCATTTCTAGATACAGTAGCTGGAGAAGCATTGTCAATATTGTGTACCTCAAATACAATCTTACAATTTGGAGCCATAGGAATACGATCACCATTAGCTAGTGTTAATGTTTTATTATCATCCAATACAGAGTTTAAATTCTCAATCCAGATAGCATCTACTGGACCATCCAATATCAACCAAATATGATCTCCTACAAATAGAATGAAATAGACATATAAAAACAGGATATTTCTATAAAAAGTGGTGCATTCTGTACATTTAAAATAAACTGTCCAGAACTCATCCAAGATATGCTATTAATTTCATTTTAAAAATCTATTTTTGATGGTGAACCATCCAATACCACTTTCAAAATACTAACTTAATTGGAGACCTTATAACATTTTTTATTAAAATAGAAGCTTAAAAAACATGATGGAGCGATTCAAAACAACAAACCTTTTTTAGATTTGAGAGTACGTCTCCATAGAGTAGAGAAAATACCATCAGTCCAATCATTAGTAGCTACATCTAGACGACCAAACATCTGAGGTGCTGTGATAGATTTAGGATTCATTCTCATCTCACGATGTGGTGTACCACAGTCAGTCATAGCTCTCATTAATACCTGTATACAACATGTTTTACCAGCACCACTAGGACCTAATGTCATCATACCGTGACGTACACGCTGAGTTTCAAATAACTACAATAGATCAATCATTGCATACAACAACAACTTAAATAAACATTATTTTTAACACATTAGTCAAATCCTCAAGCAACTAACAAAAATTAACATTTCATTAATTTGTTTTTGAAGATCTCATCTTATGCTTTTTTCTTTCTTTTTTGATGACAAATATTTCAAATTAAGAATAACAATCAAGCTGTGTAGGAAATAGGAGTTATCTTCCAAAATTTGAGGTTACCTATAATTGCTAGACCTGTAACTTACCTTAGATTGATTCGAGGCACCAGATTAAAATAAACTCACCTGAACAACTTTAAGATTCCAAGATGGATGGTTGATTAAGCCGAGATTATTAACCTGGTTATCAACAGCTACCTGGAGGTCAGCATATGAGGCACTATCTAATGTTATACCAGGAAACAAATCAGCTATCAAACTTAAAAACAGAGGTTCATCTTCATCTACCTACAAATATCATAGATTAAAATTAATTAGAGGTTCATCTTCATCTACCTATAAATAAATATCATAGATTAAAATTAATTAGAGGTTCATCTTCATTTACCTGAAGATGAACCTCTAATTAATTTTGATATGTGATATTTATAGGTAGATGAAGATGAACCTCTAATTAATATTAATCTATGATATTTATAGGAAAATGAAGATGAACCTCTATTTAATTTAGATTGAAATTAATTAGTGGTTCATCTTCATCTACCTATAAATATCATAGATTAAAATTAATTAAAAGTTCATCTTCATCTTCCCATAAATATCATAGATTAAAATTAATTAGAGGTTCATCTTCATCTACCTATAAATATCATAGGTCAAAATTAATTAGAGGTTCATCTTCATCTACCTATAAATATCATAGATTAAAATTAATAAGAGGTTCATCTTCATCTACCTATAAATATCATAGGTCAAAATTAATTAGAGGTTCATCTTCATCTACCTACAAATATCATAGATTAAAATTAATTAAAAGTTCATCTTCATTTACCTATAAATATCATAGATTGAAATTAATTAGAGGTTCATCTTCATATACCTATAAATATCATAGATTAAAATTAATTAAAGGTTCATCTTCATATACCTATAAATATCATAGATTAAAATTAAATAGAGGTTCATCTTCATTTTCCTATAAATATCATAGATTAATATTAATTAGAGGTTCATCTTCATCTACCTATAAATATCATAGATTAAAATTAATTAGAGGTTCATCTTCATCTACCTATAAATATCATAGATTAAAATTAAATAGAGGTTCATCTTCATTTTCCTATAAATATCGTAGATTAATATTAATTAGAGGTTCATCTTCATCTACCTATAAATATAGATTAAAATTAATTAGAGGTTCATCTTCATCTACCTATAAATATCATAGATTAAAATTAAATAGAGGTTCATCTTCATTTTCCTATAAATATCATAGATTAATATTAATTAGAGGTTCATCTTCATCTACCTATAAATATCATAGGTCAAAATTAATTTGAGGTTTACAAATATAACAGGTCAATAACTAGAGGTTCATCATCATTAACCTACAAATTGGAAGGGAAGTGAAAATTGACTTACCAATTTGGACAAGTTCATATCTCTCAAAACTCTCATAACAATAGTACTCTCAGTATCATTAGGTCTAGCTCTCTTGTTAGCACCAAGTGTACGTAATACTGATAGAATATTTCTTAACCCAAAATCATAGTGAACCTACAATAAACATTACAAAATTCAGAATTTTTTTTTGAACTTGCATCTTTTGCTATTAAAACAAAACATAGGATATCCACACAAATCTGTACTTTAAGTGTGCATTCCCTGTAGTCCATTCGAATTCAATCGTAGATCAACAAATTTGGTTTTTGATTTTGAACATGTCTAATGAAAAAAAACAAGTAAGATAAGGTATTGATACAAACCTGTTTTGAAAGCTGTTCTTCACAAAGTTTATACAGGGTAAAAAATTTCTGAGCTAATATAATATTTTCTATAAAACCACACGCAGCTAGTTTGACTCTCATAATAATCTGTAAACATATCAAATATATGATGAATATCTATTTCGAATACAAGGTTAACAAACATAAGTTAAACATGATAGAAATATGTTATAGTTTCACATCCTATAAGAACGCACCTGACCTAGTTAACCAGAATCAGGACACCAGGATAATTAGGATACTCGACATTTTTAAATCCAAACTAATTTTTCTACTCGGGAAACACATGATGTTGTGATGTAAATTTGACTGATTAGGTCTGTCGTAGTAATTTAATGGTCTGTTATTTCAATGATATAACAACAATGCTATAGTTTCAGATGAGTTTCTGACATAATATTGATATCATTAAAAAGAATATTCATTTTCTCCCAAAGAAAGAAATATTTTACCTGTCTATCTGGTACCATCATACTGACAGTACGGAACTGAACTTTTAAATTTTCTGGCAATTCTTGACGACCAGCATAACCAGGGTTCTACAATAGAAAAACTATTTATAGTGTCTCATCATTGGAGGATTGATGTCATTTGAACCAAAAACTAAGTAGGCCTTGATTCCACTTTCAACTTTAACAGTTCCAATAAGTATAGTATGTCCAGGTATAAGGATTCTGGAATCAAGTCTCCAGCTAATAAGAATACAACTACAAACTGTGCACAATTAGTAAATTACAAAAGTAACACATACCATAGTCAAGAATATACCAAATTCAGGATTCATATCAACTAAATCACCATCACTGAAGAGAAAATCTTTCTTTCGTTCTTTTTTAGCAGTAAGTACTATATAAATCTGTTGGGCTGCTACAGATAATACTGGTAACTCAATACGATTAAATTCATCAAAACAACCCCATGATCCCGACTGGGCTAATCCTACAAAAAACAGAAAGTTGTCAAATGAAAGTGTTTTATATTTGACTACATGTTTTAAGGATAAATAGTTTCGAATCTGAAAGGTTAAAATGCAAAATTACCCACAAAAAAATCTCATCCCTTGGAAAACATAGATAATTCTAGGTATTACTGACGCAGTTTTAAATAATGTGTGCAAAAAATTGTAGAAATACATTTCCTACAACTTAAGAAAGGGTTACCAGACAAAAAAAAATCTGTGCAACCTATATTGCTCTTTTATCATTTAATTACCATTTCAATTCTATGTTGCTTAACCTAATACTTTTGCTGGAACACTTCTTCACATGATCTTAATTTAATCAGCAAAATACATACCTTTATAAATACGTCCTAAACCTCTAAAATCCATCTGATCAGAACAATTAAATACAACTACATATTTTCCTAGAGCTTTACCCATATCTTTAGTGGTTTCTGTTTTACCAGTACCTGCTGGTCCTGCTGGGGCACCTCCCATTGACATACCTAGAGCTTGTGACAAGGTAATATAACATCTGGAAAAAAATGAAATAGAATGAATGAAGTTTTACGTCTTAATTTTCTGCATCTATATGGGCTAATTGAGAACAGGCAAATGCCATGCAGTGTGCAATGAAGAAGATTTTTGCCTGGACAGCGGGATTTGCCTGCTCTTATTTTCGATTTCCAACCGTCGAGGGATCTTTAACGTGCACAGCCATTAGCACACAGGACATAACATCAGGAATGAAGCACCACAGAATAGATAATGTCCATACTACTGTTATACAACCTGAATTGGTTTAATTTGTCAGTCTAATTCTGAATCAATATTATTTTTCTGAGAGAATTTAAGAGAAAAGTAATATATTTAATAATATTCATCAAACCTATTTGAACAAGTAGTAGATTAAGGTTTGTGAAGGGAAGACAGACTTCGGACATGTCACATTAATATTCTGCATTTCTCTTTATTCATTTAACACAACTTAATATCAAACACAGAAAACATCAAACACAGATAGATTATATAATATCTATAACATACCTATCAGTTAGAGGTGTAATGACCAAACGATCAGTACATCCTAGAAATTCATTTTGATATATAAAATCTACATCAGTAATCTGGACAATACACTGATCTGTATCTTCTTTAAAATAAAATCTAGCTTGTTTTAACCATTCAAAATCAGTGGGTGATTTAATATGCATCTTGACCTAAAATAATTAATTCATATTTTTATCAGGGCTTAAACCTCAATTAAACAGGATTCTATTTCAGACAGTAGTGATTGATCTTTAAATATCAGGGTCCGGTTCCTAGCATTTAAGTAAGACCAAGTCCAATATTCGACTTGAGATTTTCCTACTAATTCTTGCATAGACACAAGCATGAAATTGATCTTAAGCACAAGGCTAGGAACTGGGCCCAGATGTTTACGTGTGGTCATTTCCTTGGTTACATTTCAAGAAAAAAACAAGATTCTGATGACTTTGAAAAAAATCTACACTCATTATTCCAGTTGACCTAGCTGCTAATGGGTAAGGATAATCAGAGAAAGATCAATTCCATATGGTTTGGCTAAGGACCAGCTGGTAGAAAAGAACTTCTTAGGAACCAAATGTGTCATAAAATATAATTTTCCTTCTTTAAATGATGATTTAACTCAAACTCAACCAAATTTAACCGCACAAAAAGGGGAGTTTAAAACACAAAAACCTACCAATTCATCAAATATATCACGTTGATGAACATGAATTGTAACTAGAGTTTCATATTTCACTCTCTCAAACTTTGTTAAATCTTTTGTTGTTTGATCAATCAACTTATTTAACAGATCTAAAAACTTTTGATTGGTAGTTGGCATAATCTTCTTATCAGATCTGGCCAATCGTAAAGCATCTTCAGCTTCACGTGTCCATAACATTTGAATACCCAATAATCCAACCTAGAAAATGAAAAATTGTCATCAATACAAAATGAAATGAAATCTTACATCTTACTTTTCTTCACCTGTTTGAGCTATAGACAATAACCATGCAGTGTGCAATGAGGGAAGCTTTGCCAGGACAGCAGCATTAGCCTATTTTTATTTTCGATTTCCAAATGTCATCTTTAACATGGTCAGCCTGTAGCATACAGGGCCTTGATTTATTATCCCAATGTTTTCTATGTCAGCCCCTCCCACCTGCATCACTGACAGGGGAAAATGTGTTGAAAAACTGATGGTATTATCTTGATCTCGGATTGAAGGTCTGCTCTATAACTATTAGTTTGGCTTTACTTCTGTTTAGAAGCTTCCAAATGTGCAGCCATCATATTTTTTCCGAAAAGAATTTTTTGCATATTTAATAATGTTAAATTGGCTGACCTGTGCTACAGAGCTATTACAGAAATTGAGCAACTCAAAATCCTCGCTATTAATATATCTGAAGGCATCTCGTATAACACCATGTAGTGATCTCATAGCTTCTACCATTAATTCTCCTAACCATATCTCAACATTACCCTTAGCATTTACCGCTTTCTCAAGCTGAAATAAGATGGATAAGTCCAAATTTGATAAATAAACTAAATTTTACAGCAAGGGCATTTTTCTCTAGGATACTTAGAATGGAATAATCAATCTTCCATTCCTACATGTATTAACTCTACAAAATAACATACTAAGTTCCTTCTAAATAAATCATGGATCAGCATAGGCGTATGGGGCGTTTGTTGAGCGGGGGGTCAAAACCAATTTGCCCGACAACTAATGCTAATTTGCCCGACAACGAAATATAAATGCCCGACAAGTCGACCCCCACCCAACCCCTAATTCCAAAAACTTCTCCCTATCTGCCTAATCACGCATTATTTCTGAACGATTTTATTTTTTTAAATTTCCTTCATGAAAATCACTTCATTTCAACAATAGTGTTAATTAATGTTCAGAAAAACAAAAAAAACATGCACACTTACAGGAATTTTCTCTCCTTCTCTGGATACTACAGCTATAATTCTATCATAATCTTTTTCATGGAACTGGACTTCACTAATATTCTCAAAGATACCAGTAAGATGGGCCTGTATAGTATGAGAATCACTGGCTTGACCCAATATTTCTAACAGTGCAGGATCAGATATAAAGAAAAATCTGGGGAATATCAATCTCTTCTTTTCTAAATATCTAAGATGAGAAAAAGAAAAATAAGGAAAGACATGAACAGAAATAAATGTTGTGGAGATTAAAGGGGAATGTTCAGCATTTTCGATGGTCCATTTGGGCCTTGAATATGTAAATAGCCTTCAGAATCACTAGAACTGCACAAAAAAAGCGTATCTAAACATTTATCTTTAATTTTCTGTATTTGTGTTTTCTACATAAGGAATAGTCTTACTAAATGACAAGTCGAATTTTTGACTTTCAGATGCTCATAATTATGGATACCTTGGGATTTGAAGGCTTTATTTTCAAGGGAGAGTTTTGGAAATTATTACAGATTAGATTAGCTAAAAAATTCCAGATTCTGAGACTAAAAGCTTTTGGTCGAACAGTTAGTGAACATATCCCTTTAAACTCTGCAAAGCTTCTCTTTCTCGAATCACTATGACAGGCAGTGTGGCTGTATGTTGATGAAACAGAATTTGACAGACTGTTGGCAAGATCAACAACTGACTGGTTGCAATTTTCAAATGCATCAAGTACATCATAATTTCCAAGATCTAACTGATGACAACTGAGAGCAAATGTGATTCATATTTCATCCATAAAATGTGAAAAAGAAAAATGGAATAAAGCATACCCAGTGAGAGATTTCTGACACAGTTCTAATTGTTCTAATAAATGTGGTAATAGTTGTCCTAATGTTTCATCTCCAACACAACACTGGACAACATTAGTCATTTCATGTGCTCGCAACATAATTTTACCCCAAGACTTATCAATATTCTGAAATCTTTTAGCTTCCTACAAATAGATTAGCATTTTAAAACGTGAGATACCGTAAGCCAAGTTTTACATCCTACTTTTCTGCACTTGTTTGGGTAAATAAACAGTGTGCAATGAAGGGAATTTTGCCATAGCAGCGGCAATGTATATAAAACATATAGCCTCTAGCTCACAGGTCATTGGTTTATTGTCCCATTGCAACACCTTTTTCCATGTCACCCTCTAAAACAGGCATCACTGACAGGGGGAAACTGGGTTTAAAAATCCAAAGTATCTCAAACCATGTTCTAATTAAACCGAGAGCAACTTATTGAGCCACTTGACAAGCTTAATAAAACCTACCTGAGGAAGCTGTTTAGCAATGTCACCACCAACAAATACAGCTTCTAAATATATCCACAGATTCTGGGTTGTTAACCAATTCTCTAAAATATCTGTAGTATTTGATAGTTTAGCTACCCATTCTTGTATCTTCTTTTTAAAAGGTGCATTATATCTGGAATAAGAAATAATATTGTGGTGTACATGGAGTGCATCTATCTTGACAAAGCCACTTGAACCAATAGTTATCTCACATGTGCTATGTGCTGTGTATTTGTATTCATTTGTACTAAAGTACTCAAGAATTGATCTTGTGATGTGATATGACGATATATGCATGTAAGTTCCACTATAATAACTGTTCCAAATAACATTTGTTATGTAATAATTGTTCCATTAGGAACTTATAATCATTTTTTATAATAATGTTTGTTCCATGATGAATATTTATTATGAGGAAAGAATATATAGTCACAGTGTATTGTATTCTTCCTGAAGATTGACAACTCTTTTCGCCATTTTAGTTTCACTATTTTTTTTTTTCATATTTCTTGGTGCAACATAAGATCATTACAACCATAGATTAAATTGTTTTTTACTTACATACAGTTCATATCATGGGTATTTAAGTATTTTAGAACAAATATCCAGAAGACTATACATCCTAAATATAGAAGTTCCTCTCATGAAATGGCATCAAACAAAAACATGGCTACCAACCTGTTACTTAGTAACGAGCTCAGAACCATTAAACTGTCTTCTAATAGAGAAATATTCTCCGTTGTTTCCACTCCTTTTAATAACAATTCACCTCGTGTCTTGAAATTAGCAAAACTTAGAATACGACCATTCCAATCAGCAATACACTGTTTTAGTTTAAATTCTATATCTTTTTCTTTCACAGCAGAGATACAAATATCCTGAAAAAAAAAGAAAAAAACATTTACTTTTACTTTTACTTTGAAATAACCATTTCAATCCAAATGATATGAAATAATTTGTAATTTTAGGCCATTTGAAAATATGTTTTGATATAAAGTTCTGTATTTGTAGAAGTTGAAGTTATATGGTTTTACTTACTATTAAAGGGATTGTAAAGTGGTTTTCTAAACTTTGTATGTGTATCGGGACACTGAAACTAACGTGTTTATATGACGTCACTGATCTATGATCTATCGGAAGCTACTATTGATATCTATATCTGACGGTGATGTCATAAAACGTGTTAGTTTTAATGCAAATTGATGCTATCAGTGTCCCGATACACACGGTACAAAGTTTAAAACCACTTTACAATATATACTTAGCATGGATAGAATTTGCTCTATCATGATTAGAGTATGAAGAAAATATATTAGAAATAATAAATATTCAGAATAACCTATAGGCCTACCTAGTAAAACCACCAGTCTATAATAGTAATATCAACAGAAGTCCAATCTATCCTTATTTATGCCACATAATTCTTAATAAAATGACAATTTTCTTATAAATTTGGTTGTTATAGGATGATACTGAACATATTTACTTATTTTGATTAGCCCAAGTAATAAAAAGAATAAAAATTAACGATACCTCAATGTCCTCTTTATATTTGAGTAATGGTGCCTTCATGATATCTCTCAGAATGAAATTATCTGATTCCAGATCAAAGCTATGACCAGTTATGTTAGCAATACGATCCCAATGTCTTTCTTTCATTGCTTTATGAGACATTAATTCTAATAGAGGACAAGTTTCACTAAAATCATCAATCTTCTTCTTTAAATCATTAAATGCTTGCCATTCTTTAAGAGCTTTAGGTAGCTTTCGACATCTGTAAAATATCAAGATGGTTTAAGGGTATAGATATCAGGGCTTCTCAATTTATTTGTGTAGAGGGCCAAATGCATTTTAAGCATGAAATATAACACAATAGAGTCCTGCCACACCTTTCAGAAAGACCAAAAAAAAAAAATTTATAATCATGATCATAAAAAAAATAATATAATACATTGCTTTTTTTGATGCAAAATGAGTGACAAAACTGTGTAAAACTTTAAAGCTTACGGTGTAAAAGTGTACAATGTCCGACAGTGGGAAATGTCCGGTGGACATTTTGCACTAGTGAAACATGTCCAATGGACATGTTTAACTAGTGATTAATGTCCATAACTAAATAAAGGACAGTTCTATCTAGTGTATTATGTCCAACCCGGACATAAATACCCCCGGACATTATTTTCGCTTACAACGGCCCGTGAACCCTAACTGCTAAAATGCTTTGCTAGCTTAGCTCTATATGAACAGTCAAATAGAGCTAAGCTTTAAAGGGCCATTCTGCATTTTTGAAAAAAGTTTCCATTATCAAAAAAATCGCAAATGCTACCTGAGAGTATTTTTAAAGTATACTTATTGTATCTCTATATCTTTTTGATCAAACTGAATTTGGTTTTAAAGGGTTAATTACAAACAGGGAGTAATTATTGTTAATTAAGCAGATTGACCTATTTTTGGTGTTTGCCCTTTAAATGGCTGAATATTTCTAGCTGAAACCTCTTTAATACACAAGAGGGGCCATTTCTCTACAATTAGACGTTTATTTTACTCAAATCCGTTCAGTAGTTTCCTATCAGCGTCCAAATAACATAACACACTTAAAAACCTTACGTAAGGTTTTTAAAAATTTTAGCATGTTTTAAGCGTTTAAAAATTAACTGCAGGATTTTTTTAGTTAAAACTTCCAGATACATTAAAGGGCACATAGTTACAGATTTTGGTGTAAAGTTTTCACAAATTTGAGCAAAAAAAAATTTTGACCTAAAAAAAATTCAGACTGTCCCAGTTTTGTCACTCATTTTGCATCAAAAAAAGCAATGTAGCCTAATTATAAAAAAAGTTTTTTTGGTCTTTCTGGAAGGTGTGGCAGGACTCTATTTGAGAAAGCCTGGTATAGAACAAATGGATAGATCAAGTGAATAGATGAAGTTGGAGATCAAGTGGATAGATGAAGTTGGAGATCAAGTGGATAGATGAAGTGCATAGTTCAAATCAATCGATACAGTGGATAGATCATGTGGATAGGGCCAGGTCTAATAATTGAAATAATCGATTATTGACACTACAAATTATTTATTTCGATCACAGGTTCGCAGTATTTTCATCTATACCAAAACCACAGGTTCGCGAGGTCAAATTATAACAAAATCGATCGCGATACTATCATAATATGATAATATCGCGATCGATTTTGTTATAATTTGTTGTTATAATTGACCTCGCGAACCTGTGGTTTTGGTATAGATGAAAATACTGTAGACGAATCGACCACGGAAAGACGAAGTGACTGATGACGTCATCTTCGCACCTGCGCAAACTCTACTTCCGTGTTTTGAAATAGAAAATGGTAAAAATATGAAATTATTGTGAACAATCATTGAAATTACTGGATTTATCGAACGTGATTTCAAACAGAAATGACTGATTCGTGAAGAAGGATTATTGGACGACTGGATTCAGCCGCCGTGACAAAGGGTAGTGCTTTATTTATTACAAATTCAGTGGAATTCCGGAGGTGAGTGCTTCACAACAACCGCTGTGAGTTACTAACCTTGTCCTTATTATGATAGTAACGCGATCGATTTTGTCATAATTTGTTATGATTGACCTCGCGAACCTGTGATTTCGATTATCGATTATCAAATTTCATAATCAATTAAAATTCATAGTCAAATTTTCTTTTAATATTATTTGCTACACGCTTATCTTATCAGAGAAGTCACGACCCATTTTGTCATGATAATCATACAAAATTCTGGACATTACTTCAGTTTCAGTCTTCGATACCGAATATTGATAAATAACAAACATTCAGGTACAAAAACGTACATGAACATATGAAGATTAGAAGATTTCCCAATTAAAATATTTCAAGAGTTACAATATCATGGTCATATAAGTATTGAGGATTGTGATGTTTTAGTTAATAGAATCTAAAAGACTTACCTGTTTTGAAAATCCATTAATTCTGAATTGATTTTCTCAATGTCCACCTCAGTCCATAGTATTTCAAAATAACCAGATATAACTGTCATTACACTGTTATACAGACCATAGAGTTTCTGTAACAATCCTAACTCTTTCTTAATTTTTACTAGATTAGGATACTCTGTTACAACTAAACCAAACAACTCTTCACCAGCAGAGTATATAGTATACTTGTTCCACAACTCATCGAATTGACTCTAAGAAAAAAACAAAGACCAATATTTTACAAGGATAACAAGTTAGGTTCCATGAGGATCCTTTCTCCCAACTGGTCTTTGGTCAAACTTCTTGGCACTGATCTTTCCTGGATTGTCCATACCCATTTACAGCTGTCTTTACGGGAATTATGATTGAAGATGACTTATTCAAGATCATCAAACTTTCACACACCTATCAAGAACAGAACTGTGCTATAGAACCCCATAAAACCTTTTTTTCTTTGTATACTATGAAACAGATATCACAGCATATCATATTTTATTATTTATATGATTAATACTCATTGAATAGATAATTCTCTAATTAATACAAAGACAAAGCTGACTATTTACTTATCATGCATGAAATTGTTTTTTTTTTGAAAAATGAAAAGCTCTTGTCAAATATTGTTGTTATGCACAAAGAATCAAATGATTACCTGAAATATCTGTAGTCTATCATTAGCTTCTTGTGGTGAAATACCTGAACACATCGGTCCTTCCTGTAACAATAATTTAATGGTAAGTACAGTAAGTTATTGAAAAAATTGTATTAGTATTACGATTTCTAGCAAGATTTGAATAACAATATTTTAAGGTAGCATAATTTTGAAATTATCATTATCTAAATTTCTACAAATGACAATTAAACTACATATACTCATAATACTGGTATATTCATTTTATCTATCATTTTGTTTAATGTGTTGGATACAGGTTGAAAATAAAATATAATAGTTTAAAAGGTAAAAAGTTGAAATTTTCTTTTTTTGGACATTTTTCATTTATTGATTCTGAGCTCTAGTCGTTTGATAGGTGTAAAAATTATTTCCCGTCTGAATTTGGGCCAGAATGTGTGCTGATAATATACATACCAAATCATATCTATCAGTGAATGATTTCTGACTTCCTTGAAATTCTTCAACTGATGTTAATAATTCTTCTTTAAACAATGGTTGTACTCTTACTAGTTCATCTTGTACATTGCCCTTTAATAACAACATTTACTTATTAACAATAAAATTATAATTTCTATTATTAAAAACTTATTCAATTAATTGCAATTATTGAAAACAAGTCATAAAAGTTTGATGTATTTAAGAAAAACACCTTCTAAGAGCAGAAATTAAAAATTCATTTCCAAGGGCCAATAGAAAAAAAAGTTAAGTGTGTACTTACAGAGACATGACAGAGTTTTTGGAAAGAATATCTGAGTGAATCAACCTTATCAACTTCTTCTTTATCAACTGTTACTTCAAAATCTTGTAATAAACTGTAGGACTCCTGAAAGTTACAAATCATTTCATCAATATTGAACATTGGTCAGTGATTATCAAGGGAAACCTCATTATTTCCAGGCAATTTATGACTTCGATCTAGATTTTCCAGACAATTTTTTTCTTTGATCTAGATTTTCCAGATAATTCTATGACTTTGTTCTAGCTTTTCAAGACAGTTTTTTACTCTGATCTAGAACTTCAACACAATTTTTGTTTCTGATCTTGATTTTCTAGAAATAAATTATAACTGATCTCTAGATTTTCTGGACAATTTATGACATTGATGATCTAGATTCAATAAAACAATTTTTGAATTTAAGATTTATTTTCATAAATGATTATGAAAAGATGTCAATTTGAAAATTTTAAATAAATGTTAAGATAAGATATAAATACTACTGTAAAATACCTACCTCAATAGGAGCTAGAGCCATGTCAATTCTAATATGATTTTGTCTAACATCAGATAAACCAGTCATAGCTTGTCTGACATCCTCTAAATCTCTAATAGGTCTCGATAGACGTTTACTACAATCATCTACAAAGCCGAGAATTTCTTCCATATCTGTATGATATTTCCTGTTTAATTCTTTACCATATAATAACTTCCATGCCTTGATTTCTACACGTAGTGCCAGCTTTAAAGGTTCTAAAATGAGAGAAATTTCAGACAAATAATATAAATAAGTTTCCAAGTTTCATAAATAGGATGTACTTTAGTTCAATTTGTTAGAGTGTTTCTTTATTTGTTTGTTGTCTTGAAGATGGTAGAATTTCCAATATCAAAATATCAACATTAGTTTAGAGAGTAAATGAAAAGAAATAAGTAACAAACTAACCAGTAAATAGTTCTATAGGTCCAACAATATCACTCTGTTTAACATCATCTATAGAATCTTCTAATGTCTTAAACACAGCAACTTTAGATTTATATTCTGATATTATAGGATTTGTAGCCAAAAACTCCTAGAAATAAATAAAGTACATGAGATCAATGATGGTAAACATGTTATGTAAAAGGCTGTTTCAGAAATATATACAATCCCCCTGGGATGGAGATTGCTTTATATGTATACAGGTCATTGACTTAAAATTAATATCTTGATGTTGGTGATCATTATCTTTTTTTATGTCCTTACTCCTGATGATCTTTTGTCTTTCTATGAGCAGTCCATACTACACAAATAAGATTTCTGTAGTTGAAGTGGGGTTAAAACTGTCATCACAGCACCAATTATTGACCATTAGTTAGTGGAATATATTTCTTTACAAAGTATGCAGTATGATACTGAATAAGTATTTCTCCTATATTTTGTCTGATTATTTCCAATTCATATGTTTTTTTTTTAGTTTTCTTTTGATTTTAAGCTGAAATATTCTAGAATCAGTAAAGAGTTGAGTCCATCCCTTAGAGAAATAAAGTCTCATCAATCTAAATGCTGTAGTTTTTTAGAAATTGATTCAAAACTTTTCAGCCCCCATAAGCACAACTTTCTTCATCAATTTATTTAGTTCTATAAGCTTACAGTACCTGAATAGATTCATCTCTATCTTGTTGCCAGAGAAAAGAAAATTCATTATAGCGTTGTAAAGCATCTGATATATCAGGTTTCAGAGTAGAGGCTGCCGTTGATAATAACATAGAATATTTAGCGATATCTTTATTATCCAATATATACTTATAATGATTAAACTTCTCAACTCGCGATTCTGTCACTGAAATCAGAGAAAATATTTTTCACAATTCTTTTATAAAACTTTACCAAATCCTATTCAGCAAGTTTCCTACCATTTATACCACTATCTTAGTAGGCTTCGTTAACATATCTTGACCTTGGAGTTTGGTGGGATTGCAACTTTAAATACATTGAATGTGAACATATTGAACTCAAACCAATGATAAATTTTCAACATTGAACGGTTTTCTGAATAGCTTGAAACACAATGTGTACTTTCGAAAAAAACATAAAAGTGGGTAAGCTTATTCATCTTGATAAACATGCAAAAATCGGATAATCTTGGATACCGTGTAACAGCTACAAGAAATATCTTATAGTAATTATTTAATGTCTATTTTTCTAAATGGAGTCTTTTACCCCTTTCTTTTAATTTGACTAGAATTGGAGAATTTGATGATAGAACATACCATTCTCGGGATTCCAAGGTTCTACTCCTTTACAAACATCCAGAACAAACTGAATAGATTTATTTAAAGCTTGTTGGATATCATCTAAACTAGGTTTCATCACAACTTGTGGAATAACTAGAGTAATATCAGCAATAAAAAATGGCGGTGTTCTACTACTATCGTTATGGGAACCACTATCTTCATAACCACTAACACCAGGACGACGGTTGCTACAAATATATCAAAAAAAGTCAAATATAATGATTAGTAGATGTTTTTAGCAGGCTGATCAAAATAACAAATCTAAATTTCGATACTTTTCATCGTGTTTTCACATTAGGAAACATATTTTCGCATTAGCACACGTTAAAACAATGTGAGAAATATATAAGTAAGAAAGCCCAAAGCTTAAGAGGGTCTTACAGGGGCTCTAGCTCTTTGCCCCCATCTACAAATTCTTACAGACATCCTTTTGTTGTGTTAATTATGCTCAGTTTATGATTTTTGACTGACCTGTGGAGTCAAATGGTTGCGCTCATCTCCCTCTTTTATAAGACCTTGGGCTTGCCACAGATTCAATCAAAGAAAGGCTGTGTCTTATATAAGCTATAATCTTATTTATTTTATCGTTTACAATATCTTTTTTCAAAATTATCCAAAGAAATATACAAGCCAAATCGGCAGCTCATATTCATGTCAAGTTTTCCCAACAATTGGAGATTAATTACCTAGACAAGAATCGTTTTCTCATGGCATCTAATGAATGTCTGGAAGCTTTTAATAAAGCATCTTGTAATATATGGTTAAAATGATCCATTAAATCTTTAGATGCTACTTCCATCTGTTCTTCAACAGTCAATTCTACATCTTCATCTTTTGATCTACCATCACTATCTGATTTACTATTATTACTAACAACTGATGCTGAACTTGGTAGACTTTCTGAAAAAAATACCACAGTAACTTTTTTTAACTGTAAAGTCTACTTTCTTGGAGATTTTTCTCAAATTAAAGAAAACTGTTGTCTAAAATCTGAACAATAATGATTGAAAATATCTTTAAATTTTTGAAAGCTGAAACTATGCTGAAACAAATTGAAGAAAAATATGTCTCTTTTGATTCTGAAATCTCCAACCAAGAATATCTAACATGTAATGCCTGACTATAACTTACCGAATATCAAATCACTTTCAGCAACTATAGGTTTAGTTGTCTTCATCTCTTTATCTGTTTTAACACTGTATTTAAATATTCTGTTTAATTCCATTATAGCAGCATAGATTGTTTTACTCATTCTATTAATGTCTGCTGCTACAACTCCACAGTATTTCTGTTAAATAAAATACAAAAAGACCATGTAATTGAGTACCTACTAAAAAATAATGTAACTACCTTTGGATTATTCAACCCTGTTGCCCTCTGTTAGTGATGCAGGTCGGAGGGGTTGGCATGAAATAAGCATCTAGTCGTTCAGATGGGACATTCAGTAGGTAATTGAAAAACAATTTTTTCATATCATGCTCTTGTTTCATGCATGCAACCCAGGGAAACATGGTTTTACACATCAAGTTACATAAATCCTTACGTTGCAAAAATCTCAAGTAATTAATATCTTGAAACTAATGTATAACCTTAAACCTACCTCTGTATTTTCCAAGAATTTTGTAACAGTCCATGGAACTGATTCAGGCAAATCACACAGTAAACTTTCTCCTATTTCAACTAGGATATTATCAATACGTGTTGAAGAGATGTCATTGACCTAAATATAGAACATGATTTCTTATATCTCAAAATAACATGATTTCTTATATCTCAAAATAACATGATTTCTTTTATCTCAAAATAACATGATTTCTTATATCTCAAAATAACTTATATCTCAAAACAACATGATTTCTGATATCTCAAAATAACAAGATTTCTTATATCTCAAAACAACATGATTTCTTATATCTCAAAATAACTTAAATCTCAAAATAACATGATTTCTTATATCTCAAAACAACATTATTCCAAATATTATCTAATATTATTTTTATGTATTTTTACCAATGTTTTTAGTATATATAAGTCAATTTTTACCTGTTTGACAATAATCTTCAGTTCTGCAAGAGATTGTCTCACTTGATCAAAAAAAGGTGGTAAACTCAATGATGTCCATGTATGACTGACTAATCCTGGTCTAATGGCTTCATCTGCCTGTAAAAAAAAAAAAAATTAAGTGAACATATGATCAATGATTATGACAAAAAAAAAATTCTAAAATATTATTTCAAGTACCATAATTAATTACCTTGCGAATAACAGGACCCAATAACACCATATATATAGGTGGTATACTGGCTCTTATCTTACTATTCTCATCTAACAACACCTAAAATACAAATAATAAATCACATTATTCCCAAGATCTTTTTACACACAGTACAGGAAAGACATTGGATGAATGTATTTATTTTTACATAATATTTTTACATTTTTTATAGGTGAACAATAAAAAAAAGATCGATTATGACTTTTAGGTCAATTGCAATGACCATAGACTGGTGCAATCAATGTTATCATTGTCTCTGATATACCTGGTTACAATCCCATCCAGGAGAGAGAGAATACATCTGTTCATTACCTGTAGAGAACTGATGTGTTGTTTTAAAGTGTCTCCAGAATGGAACAGAATTTTAGCTGCTTCTGGAACATCCATATTTAATTTGACCATATATTCACATTCTCTCAATGTTTCAAATATATAAGGATCAAAATTCACTAGTAGTTCCTTGGTTGTGGGATGACGGCATAATACTGATACTTGTAGAACTGAAAATAAATGGCTTACCACTGATAAATTAGTTCTTAAATAAAAGTTTCTTTGATATAGAACTTGAAACCTTAGTCAACTTTCAAACATTGGAACTTTCTTGCCTCCTCTCTTGCTGTTTAACATTGTCACTTTGAGTCTTTGAGATTGCCGAGTGGAATTTTGTAAAACAATATATAAATTCCAAACGTTATTTTTTAGATTGACTGTTAATGATCACCATGAAATCTGTAACGCAATTGCAATGAGAACAGTTAATATCTGGACAGATTCTTAATCAAAATCAACAGTGCTCAGCTTTATCCAGAATATTCTATAAAGCTAAGAGAACAGTCTGATAAGAAAGAATAAAGCATTCTATAGATTAGACTGGTTAAAACTTATACTTTGATTATGGAATCAGTTTGCACAATTACAAATATCAGACTTACATTCAACAGCTATGTCAACTGTTTTCAACCAAGCTGAATGATATAACATTTCATATTCCACGAGTATTTTAGCAACTTTGTTATAATTACGTATAATCTTCTTAGCTTCATCAGTAGCCAGAGATTTAGGATGTTGCTATAAAAAATAATTCACAAAATATTCAACAGGAGTAGGCAGCCAGTCTTGTTCTTATAGAGAAAAGCACAAGAAATGGCACTAGAATTTACTGTGACCTCAATCTACCACTATAAAAGATCATTCTTTTTAACCTTTCAATGGCAAAGCTAATCAAACTGTAAGGTCTGTTTCCCCTTTCATCACCCAAAACTCATAGACATAAGGCCTACCAGTTGATAAGCATGGACACTTTTCTCAAAATCTCAACTTAATTGAACTTTAGCGTTCTAGTCATCTAATGTATGAATCAATATAATTGATTTTAAATTAGATATTATTTTCCAATCAAGTAACTGTTTTTTAAAATCTAGATTTGAGAATATGACCCTTTCTAAAGATAAGCTGACAATGAGTGAATATCCAATTTGCTTAAAATCAGAACCAAATCTTTTGAAGAAATGCTTCAATTTCAAAACATAAGCTTATACTAACCCGAAAGATGTCCATGGGTGCAATCACTCTCTCTGATAGTTGTCTTGCCCATGACACTTTTCCTGATACAGGAGGCATATTTCTAGGTATTGGTGGATCTTCTCGATATTTATGATACATCTACAAATATTATTGTCATATAAACTAATCTATGTGTGAATCTAAATAATGTAATAGGTTTAAGCTCTGTGATATTGTGTGAAATTGTTTTAAACAGTGTGATATTGTAAGTAAACAGTGTGATATTGTTGTCATCCATGTGATATTGTAAGTTAACAGTGTGATATTGCAGTCATCCATGTGATATTGTAAGTTAACAGTGTGATATTGTAGTAATCCATGTGATATTGTAAGTTAACAGTGTGATATTGTAGTCATCCATGTGATATTGTAAGTTAACAGTGTGATATTGCAGTCATCCAAGTGATATTGTAAGTAAACAGTGTGATATTGTTGTCATGCATGTCATTTGGTAAGTTAACAGTGTGATATTGTAGTAATCCATGTGATTTTGTAAGTTAACAGTGTGATATTGTAGTCATCCATGTGATTTTGTAAGTTAACAGTGTGATATTGTAGTAATCCATGTGATATTGTAAGTAAACAGTGTGATATTGTAGTAATCCATATGATATTGTAAGTTAACAGTGTGTTACTGTAGTCATCCATGTGATATTGTAAGTAAACAGTGTGATATTGTAGTAATCCATGTGATATTGTAAGTAAACAGTGTGATATTGTAGTCATCAAAGTGATAATGTAAGTTAACAGTGTGATATTGTAGTAATCCATGTGGTATTGTAAGTTAACAGTGTGATATTGTTGTCATCCATGTGATATTGTAAGTTAACAGTGTGATATTGTAGTCATCCAAGTGGTATTGTAAGTTAACAGTGTGATATTGTAGTAATCCATGTGCTTTTGTAAGTTAACAGTGTGATATTGTAGTAATCCATGTGCTTTTGTAAGTTAACAGTGTGATATTGTAGTCATCCATGTGATTTTGTAAGTAAACAGTGTGATATTGTAGTAATCCATGTGATATTGTAAGTTAACAGTGTGTTACTGTAGTAATCCATGTGATATTGTAAGTAAACAGTGTGATATTGTAATAAATCATGTGATATTGTAATAAATCATGTGATTTTGTAAGTTAACAGTGTGATATTGTAATAAATCATGTGATATTTTAAGTTAACAGTGTGTTACTGTAGTAATCCATGTGATATTGTAAGTTAACAGTGTGATATTGTATTAATCCATGTGATATTGTAAGTAAACAGTGTGATATTGTAATAAATCATATGATATTGTAAGTAAACAGTGTGATATTGTAGTAATCCATGTGATATTGTAAGTTAACAGTGTGTTACTGTAGTAATCTATGTGATATTGTAAGTAAACAGTGTGATATTGTAATAAATCATGTGATTTTGTAAGGTAACAGTGTGATATTGTAATAAATCATGTGATATTGTAAGTTAACAGTGTGTTACTGTAGTAATCCATGTGATATTGTAAGTTAACAGTGTGATATTGTAGTAATCCATGTGATATTGTAAGTAAACAGTGTGATATTGTTGTCATGCATGTCATTTTGGTAAGTTAACAGTGTTATATTGTAGTAATCCATGTGATTTTGTAAGTTAACAGTGTGATATTGTAGTTGTAAGCGAAAATAATGTCCGGGGGTATTTATGTCCGGGTTGGACATAATACGCTAGATAGAACTGTCCTTTATTTAGTTATGGACATTAATCACTAGTTAAATATGTCCATTGGACATGTTTCACTAGTGCAAAATGTCCAGCGGACATTTTCCACTGGCGGACATTGTACACTTTTACATAGTCATCCATGTGATATTGTAAGTTAACAGTGTGTTACTGTAGTAATCCATGTGATATTGTAAGTTAACAGTGTGATATTGTAGTAATCCATGTGATATTGTAAGTAAACAGTGTGATATTGAAATAAATCATGTGATATTGTAAGTAAACAGTGTGATATTGTAGTAATTCATGTGATATTGTAAGTAAACAGTGTGATATTGTAATAAATCATGTGATATTGTAAGTAAACAGTACTAGGAATATTTATATAACCCACAATATACACAATAATTGTGTGTATAAGGATATGTAACATGACATGTACTGGTTAAACCTAGATTTGAACTGAAATATTACAATGATTCAGAATCATTTGTTTTCCTCTAATTGATTGGTTTTCACATTTTATTTACCCTTTTAAATTGTGTTGACATTAGCTAAAAGCTTCAGTTAATTCATTCTGTACTTATAGATGAAAGGTGAAAAAAATCGAACATATTAATAAATAACAAATTAGACAAACACAATTTAAAACCAATGTGAAATCTAATCTGAAATGTGTTTTTTTTTTCAAATTTTGAATTAGGCCTAGGTACTCAATTGAATTTCAAAATATCCATTAACAGATAATCATTAAATAGCTTATAAAATTATGCTGCTTAACAACTAAGATTTAGATTTTTCAAACCAATTCATAAATCAAAAATAATGCACAAGACAAATATTTTTACATCTAAAGGCTGTTTTCCACGGGACAATTTCCTTCGTGCAAAGCGATTTTTTCGCACTCACACATGCGTTAGGATAGCATGTACTAAAAACTAAAAAATAGTCGCGACGATCGCAAAAAGAGTAGGAATGGATTCAACTCTTTCCCGACGAAATATTTCGCATAAACATTTTTATCCAATATCCAATTAAATGCGCTAACAATATCAACGTCATATTATCTTGATGTCATGACGTCAAAGCTGGTGGAGATCGTGGAAATTAAAAATTGTCGAGCGCTTTTATTTTGCGACGAAAAAAAAGCTTCGCACGCAAGAAATCGTCCCGTGGAAAACAGCCTTTAATGTTGGTTAAGTATAAATATACAGAAATCTAATTGACATTTTCTGTAATTATGTATTAAACAGAGATGATAACAGAACTACCGGTAATGGTTGTATTACTGTTATTATTTAACCAGCACTTTAATTCCAAATAATATAATAACAGCTCACCACAAAGCCTTCTGGTCATTTAACTTTATTGCAGTGCGTTCTAGCGAACGCACTGCTTTGTTTTCATAATGTATGTTTTGTTTTTTTTGTCTACTTCTGGTCACGCTAATTCGGTATGAAGGGAGCATACCACACATTATCTCATATAATTTTTTACTATGCCTAACTGCACGGTATTAGGTGACTATAAAATGATGCATTTTTGTCCAACAGGAAATGACGTATGGCCAATAAGCCCAATTTAATGTTTTTACCATTTTCATCTCTGATTTTCAACCGATTTTGATGGATTTTTTTTTGTTTATTTTATTTACCGATTGCCTTCAAATTGAGGGTTTAAAAACATGCATTTTTAAAACTTTGTCGCTGACTTTTTGAAGCACTTTTTTGACAATTTTTTCAACTTTTGCAATTTTATTTTGATCAATTTGAAAACTTACATATGCATAGACATTTTGATGACAAACAAAATGATATTTTCAAAAATATTAAATCACTTCCGGTTTTGACGTCATTTGCTTGTAAAGTTGAAATGTCAACTTCCGGAATAATGAAGATATTCTAAAAAATCTTTTGCAATGTGCTAGTAATCATTATTCACAAAATATAAAATGATAAAATCTGACCCAGCTGTTTCATATCAGTCGCCATCTTGAACTGACTGAGTTTACTTTAAATCGAAATTCAGAATCAGGGAATCATTCGATTTGAATAAAAATGATGTGTATGGAATCTACAGTCGATTGCTAACAAAACATGGGAAGCCGATTTTTGAATTTCGATTCAGTTTTTTTTTTTTTCCGGTAAACAATTTTCAGTAATAGTCAAAACTTTTAAGGCTCATATCTTGTGACCTTGACCTTGAGTGACCTTGTGACCTGAACAAAGGTCATTGCCCTTGATGATATCTATCAACTGATGTATTCCTTTTCGCTGTCCGATGTCTACTTCCGGTTTTATAGCCATTTGAAAATGTCGAGTTTTGACTTTAAATAGCTCTGTCACGTGACCTAATTCATGTACGTCACAAATTATCTTTTATTATTATCACGCTTTATCTCCTGTTTCCAAAAATGTATAACACTAGATATTTCGATTGAAATTGCTTTTTCGAATTTTGTGCTTTGTTCTATAGTAACTCTGCGTGTTTTTTTGGCGGGAAAAAACACGTGTTATCTTAATTACGGATTTCATAAGATAAGTTACAATTTCTTCTTAAGATATGGAAGAACATGACTAACAAAGAAAAAAAATATGATTAAATCGTAACCGGAAGTAACACGCTGGCCACCATCTTGAAATGAACATGTTTTCTTTAAATTGAGAGAAATGAACAAGGGTATCATCCAATTTGTATAATATTGATGTCTAGGGCATTTTCAATCTATGGCCAACAAAATGATGACAGCCAATTTGCTAATTTCGATTGTGATGTTTGCCTATTTCCGGTAAAAGATATTCAGAAATGACAAAAATTTTCAAAGCTCATTACACGTTACCTTGGATTTGGGTGACCTTATGACCTGAACAAAAGTTATTGCCCATGATGAGATCTACCCAACGGTGTATTCATTTTTGTTGTCCAATATTTACTTCCGGTTTTATAGCCATTTAAAAATTGTTAGTTTGAACTTAGAACAGCTCTGTCACGTGACGTCACGTCACAAAATATCTTCTTTTCTTATTACGCTTTATCTCCTCTTTCCAGTGATATATAACACTAGATATTTTGATCAAAATTGCTATTTGGAATTTTGTTCTTTGTTCTATAGTAATTTGCGTGGTTTTTTGGCGGGAAAAAAACACGTGTTATCTGAATTACGGATTTCATAAGATAGGTAACAATTTCTTCTTAAGATATGAAAGATCATGACTAACAAAGAAAAAAATATGACAAAATCGTAACCGGAAGTAACACGTTGGCCACCATAATTTTGATGTTTATGGCATTTTCAATCTATTGCCAACAAAATGAGGGCAGCTGAATTGCTTATTTCGATTATGGTGTTTGTCTATTTCCGGTATAAGATATTCAGCAACTTGCCATTTGTTGACCTTATGATCCGAACAACAGTTATTGCCCGAAATGAGATCTATCCAATGGTGAATTCATTTTTGTTGTCCAATATTTACTTCTTGTTTTATAGCCAAATGAAAATTGTCAGTTTGAACCTAATTCACGGACGTCACAAAAAAATCGTCTTTTCTTATTATGCTTTATCTCCTTTTGATATATAATAGTAGATACCGGTAATTTAATCATTTTGCTTTTTTTTTAATTTGGAAATTTTGTTCATTGTTTTAAAGTAACTGCGTGACCTTGACGTTTGATGACCTTTTGATCTGAACCAAAGCTATTGCCCTCGATATCAAATGATGTTTTACTTTGTGTATTCCGATGTTTACTTCCGGTTTAAAAGCCGATTGAAAATTGAGATTTTTAACTATAAACAGCTCTGTCACATAACCTAATTTATATGCAGGACTAAAATGCAACCGTTCAAGGATGTTTAAATTGTGCACTGCTCAGTACCGTTATCACGGTTCTAGTATTTACATGTAACTATTAATTTATACATCATGAGATGCTCTCACTGATCTCATCTAAAGGTATTTTCTCCCAAAAAGCCACCATCCTGTCTTTCAGTTCCTGTTCAGCCAGTTTGTCCTGCAGGTGTTGGTAATGACTCTGGGCAGTATGGGATTCTCAGAAACAGGTGTACTGCACTTGTGTTAAAGGGACACACTTACTGAACAGGAACTGAAAGGCAGGTTGGTCTCTTCTCGAGAGAAATTACCTTGAGTGAGATACGTGAGAACTTATCAGGATGAAAATGGTAAATGTGGTAAATGTTTTTCACATTTTTGCCATTATCACCACTACCACCAGGGCCAAACCAAAAACATAAAATTGAAACAATTTGTCCTCTTTAGACCACCATATCATTTGATACTGTTTACATAATAATTATTGAGAACAAACAGTATGCAATTTATCATCAATTTGTAAAAGATAACGTTATAACATCAACTAAAACAATATCAATAGAACCAGAACAATTTAACTTCAGAGTCTATTCTTGTACATAAATCATTGATAAAACTTTCTACACCAGAGTAAGCTTACAGTCGAACAGTTCAATGAGAGGATATTACTTATTTTTACAGTTGCTTGTATCTTCAGTGTATTCAATGGTGTTTTAATATCAAATCAACATGAAATATCTGAAAGTCTTCTTGTTATTGAGCGTACTTATGACATTGGCTGTGAAAATCGTCATTTCATCTAATATAACAGATATGAAGAATTTGGAGGAATTTTTATCACAACAAAATCCAATGAAATTACGACCAATTATAAACCAAAGTAACCCAATAGTCGTGAATGTTGATATATTTCTTGTGTCTTTAATAAAATTAGACAATGAACGTCAGACTTTGGAGATGAGTTATTTCTTTAACTTTTCATGGAAAGACGAACTTCTTCATTGGAACACCAGTGACTTCGGAGGGATTGAAACATTTGTGCCACAGGATGGTTCAGTTTGGTTGCCACTGCTATCTTGCTGGACATGTTTAGAAATGAATATCTTCAAGGATGAGCTCAGTGCAATTACAATATATCATGATGGTCTAGTTGTTTGGCAACCACAAAAGAAAATAGAAGCTCTATGTGATATTACAGTTGCATATTTCCCATTTGATGTACAAATCTGTCGTATGTTGTTCTTTCCAATGCAATATTCATCTCTTATGGTTAATTTGAAAGAAGTATCTGAATCACCTGACATGAGACAATTTAAGGAAAATGGAGAATGGCAAATTGTAGAAGCTCCAATTATTTCATATATTTCTTACCAAAAATCATTACTGGACTTGAAACTCACATTGGAAAGACGACCAAATTTTTTTCTTCAAAATATTGTTGGTCCAATCGTTTTGCTGTCCTTTTTGAATCTGTTTGCATTTTGTCTACCAGATGATTCAGGGGAAAAGATTTCCTTTTCATTGACAATGCTGTTATCACAGACTGTGTTTTTAAGTACTGTCAGTGGTTCATTACCAGCAACGTCTGTAGAAATAGTCTTAATAACAATTTATATGGCATGTCTTCTTGTCATTAGCTGTTTAATTTCTATCGCTTCAATCTTCTTGCTGTATTTTCATCACAAACGAAAGAAGAAACGCCAAGAAAATGAAACACAAGATGTAAAGATTGAAGAGCCTTCAATAAGAGTTCCTACAATTGTCAGCCGATTTTTCAATAAAAACAAGGTTGTTCCTTTACATACTAAGAGTAAGAAATGTTGTAGATGTACAATTGATATGTTTCTATTTTTTGTTGTATTTCTTATCTGGGCTCTGCTAACAGTCAGTTTCTTTTACAACATTATTCATCAAGATGGACAGACTGGTGCCATTTTTAAATTGGATTAAAAAAAAAATGTTTTTTAGTGACTGATATTGATTTAGGTGAATTTTAAAGAGATTGTAAAAAGGTTTTCTAAACTTTGTATGTGTATCAGGAACACTGATAGTATCAATTTGCACCATTCCAATTTCCATTCTGACGTCTGTGGTTCTTGCAAATTTCCGTTTTATTTCATCACTGACAGTGATCTACCGTAAGCTACTATTAATATTTATGCAGATCACTGTCAGTGATGTCATAAAACGCATTAGTTTTAGTGGAATTGCGAGAACCACAGACATCAGAATGGGAATTGGAATGTCGCAAATTAATGCTATCATCTCCTTGGCCTGTTGTCCTTATTTTTACAACTACTGTGTGTGACTGTGCAATAGGACATCTAGAAAATTTATATTTATCATGTTTAAATTAAATATATGTGATGTTTAACTTTTATTTCAAGAAATATTACTTCATTTGATGTTTTTGTTGCTGCACAATATAAAATGAATATTTTTGTGAAAATTGCATTGTTTCTTCTGTTTATTAACTTACTAACTAATGTTCCAAACTCTACCTTGAAATTTAAGCCTTCAAATCCCTGTGTATCCATAATTATAAGCGCTTGAAAGTCAAATATACGACTCGTCGTTTAGTAAGCATATGCCTTATATAGAAAACACAAATACAGTAAATGAAAGATAAATGTTTAGGTACGGATATAATTGAAGTTACCTTTTTTATATATTCTATTTCTTCACTGTATTGTGACAAAATATTAGCATATTTTCCCTCGATATTTAACTTTCCTATATTCAACTTCTCAAACCTACAAATTACCATTATACAATGATAGATTTAACAGCAAATGACAATTTGAGAGAAAACTTTAAAGATGCTCACAAAAGGCGAAAGATTTGTTTCCTATTCTAGTTCACTTTGTGTGACAATTATCTTATTTTATAAATTTTTAATTCAAGGAAGAACAAATTACCTGATCAACAAATTTAAAGAATTAACAGTTGTTGACATTTTCTTGAAACTTGTATCCATAAATATTTGAAGATTATTCTGAAATACACAAAAAAAATATTCAGAGGAATCCTAATCGTGTTGTAAAATAGTTGAATTAAATCAATTTACAAGAAATCTGAAACTGGTTTGAGATTTCAGATAAATTATATCTTTGGTGAAATACAAGTTTCAACTTATTACAAGTTTCTGCTGAACGACGCCAAATTGAATCCAACGAATCCGCCCCAGGAGGCAGATTCACGTATTCGATATCCGAATTCGGATTCAGGCCAAACAGTTGTAAACCAGTGATACAGATTTGAAATCCAGTTTCAAATTGATTGTAAACGAGTAGGGCCTAAGTAGATTATCTGACATTTTGTGTCACATGTGTCACGTTCTGAACTTATGGCCAGTGACACAATTAATGTTTGATTATTCCTTCTTGCTTTCTGATAATTTTTTTTTCAATTTTACCCACGGCAATTACAAATGATAAGTCAGAACAGGATATATTATAAAAAAAACTTTCTATATCTTTTATACCCATCTACAATGTATTGTCAGTAAATCATATTTTGACTGACCTCAAGATCTGCAAGTTGACGACAGAAATCTTCAAAATCATGATCAAAGTCAACTTTTCTTTGATCTAAAACATCATATTGTTTCTTCTTTATACCAGAACAGATTTGTTGAAATCGGGCAGAAAATGACTCAATACCTTCTATTTTAGATTCTGTTAAAGGATTAAATGTATCGATGTTTTGCAATAGTCGCATTATCTGTAGAAAAATAAAAAAAAGGCCGGGTTAAATGGAAATATATACTTAATATTAGGGGACAGGCTTAAACAACTTAAGAACCTAACCCATTTTTACAACCAATCAGAATTGACTAAACTTTTTGACTTATTTTATTGCTAAGAATTCAGGTAGGATTAGGTTTCAAGTAACTTTGATCATATTATGTAAAATTTTAGTAATAAACTTTTACTCCATCTGCCCACTTCTTGATAACTAAAATTTCACTTCAAAGATACAACTTTTACTTATGATTTGATATTTTTATATAAAAATAGTATAAGTAGAGAGAGAAGCCTAACAACGAAAATTTTATGAATACTGGAAACTTTGAGTTTTATTAGTTTACCATAATTTCTAACAATAACCAAAATTTCTAGTTAATAAAGAGGTTCTAACAAACTGTAAACGTACCTTATCAATTCTCTTACAGAATGTCTCAAACTTTCCAAAAATGTACATCTCTGAGAATTCAAATGGTTTTTCTCCTGGTGTTTCTTCGATTTTCTGTTTTGTGCGTTTAAATACTTGTTGATACGTTCTATAAAGCTTTATACAATTCTGTAATTTTTCAATAACTTCTGCTCGGTCTTGATCCCATACTCTATACATACCTTCTTCTGTTATATAGTTCTTACAGGCCGTTACCATTTGATTGGTTACCTAGAAAACAACACAGGTAAGTTACTCGTATCACTTTTCAAAATGAAAATGTAACATATCTACAATCAAAGACAATTTCCGCAAGAGAATACTTCATTTCAAACTATTTTTACCAAATGTATATGATCACAAACAAAGTAAGACCACAAATGTAACTGTGGACATTTATTATCATTTAAAGGGCCATTCTGCTTTTTTGAAAAAAGTTTCCATTATAAAAAAAATCGCAAATGCTACCTGAGTATATCTTTAAAGTATGCTTATTGTATCTCTATATCTTCTTGATCAAACTGAATTTGGTTTTCAAGGATTAATTTCAAACAGGGAGTCCTTATTGTTAATTAAGCAATTTGACCTAGTTTTGGTGTTTGCCCTTTAAATGGCTCAATATTTCTGGCTGAAACCTTTTAAATACACAAGAGGACATTTCTCCACAATTAGGCGCTTATTTCACTCAAATCCGTTCAGTAGTTTCCTATCAGCGTCCAAAAAACATAACACACTTAAAAACCTTACGTAAGGTTTTTAAAAATTTGTGCATGTTTTTAGCGTTTAAAAATTAACGGCTGGATTTTTTTACTTAAAACTTTCAGATACATTAAAGGGCACATAGTTACAGATTTTGGTGTAAAGTTTTCACAAATTTGAGCAAAAAAATTTTTTGACCTAAAAAAAATTCAGACTGTCCCTTTAAATATGCATCATATTTTAATTGGAATAACTATTCAGATAAAAAATTACACAAATTTATAGCTTACTTTTATAAATAATGATGTCATTCTTTCGGAAGTATTGTAATATCTTGATATACTATGTATCATTCTAATAGCATTAATCAATCCAGCTAGACTATCTATCATTGATACCTATTTACACAGAAAACAAATTATTCTAAAATATTGTACAATATTACCTAGTCTATGTAAGCGAAAATAATGTCCGGGGGTATTTATGTCCGGGTTGGACATAATACGCTAGATAGAACTGTCCTTTATTTAGTTATGGACATTAATCACTAGTTAAAAATGTCCATTGGACATTTTTCACTAGTGCAAAATGTCCAGCGGACATTTTCCACTGGCGGACATTGTACACTTTTACATCTACACTACACATTTGATAATCTACAAATCTGCAAAACCATTTTCAATGCAAACCGTAATAAGCTGTGCCAGGAGGTAAAATATTCAATTTCTTTTCTTATTTTATTGGCTACTTTTCCATGCAAGTTGTAAGACTTACTACAGCAATGTGTAGCCTATTTGAAATAACTCAAACACTTATGAACTAATATATCCCCAGCTATCAACAAGCCTTGAATAACCACAACTTCAATTGTTGAGTAGCCATTGGTTTAGTCTGAAACTTGCTGACTCTTTCCCCAGCCTCTGACAGCTATTTGGATGGATATGGCTGAGAGATAGTCAGAAAAACTAGGCCACAAAAACTTGCGATTTTCCACACCTTGTGCGTGCAGATTGACGTGAGAAGAAAAAAAAACTTTGATTGACTTTCTTACATGGCCTGTATGGTGTAGGGGGATAATGATGATTGAACTACAAAATCATCCATCTTTCCAAACATGGAAGTTTTGTGGATTCGAGGTAAATAAATACGTTTAAAAAACCCGCACCCGAAGAGGTGCAGAAAATTTTGGGGGCCTAGGTTTTCTGACTCTCTCCCAGCCATATATGTCCAAACATCTATCAAAGGCTGGGAATAGAGGCAGCAAGTTCCGGACTACCATTGGTTTTGAGAAACTTAAAACAAGCCAGCAACATGGCTAATAATGTTATTTTGGTAGTTTTCTTGAAGAGCTAACTCACAAAGATTAGTAAAAAAATACTTACTGGATCACATCTATATAGTGGTTCACAATATTTCTCTAAAGTATACAGATATTTCACATTATCTTTAGCTTCATTAGCATTGTCTGTAATACGTTTATCTAATTCCTTCCATTTCTTTAATATCTTACATTTAGCTATATTGATAATATTAATAGTCATACGACATTTATGAGACTTAATCTGTTCTAGCAAGGCGTTAAATCTGGCAGTTAGTTGACGCCAATGTTCTAATTCTGCCATGGGTCCTGTATCATCAGCTTCTTTTCTCATCTGATCACTTTCAGCCAGAATCTACAAAAATATATCTTGGGTTAGTAATGTAAGTACCAATGCCTGAATTCTGTATATTTGATTAATCTGCAAGATACATGAATAATCTACAAGATACATGAATAATCTAAAAGACACATGAATAATCTACAAGACACATCAATAATCTAAAAGACACATCAATAATCTACAAGATATGCAAATAATCTACAAGACAAGAGACATGAATAATATAAAATACCTGGCATATGTGAATAAGACACATGAATAATCTACAAGATGTATATTTTTGGTTTTTAAAATTACACACTGATTGTCTTAAACCTATATCCCTTTATTGATAAAGATTGTTATAAAGTCGATAAGCAGGAATGTGTTTTAAATAATTTGAGGCTTAAGTTTTGAATTTCAAACGAATATATCTTCTGACAGTCAGTGCTTTCAAGAAATATAAATTCACTTATTGAAAACTGTACCTGTTCTATCTGTTTACACCAGTTTGAAGTCAATTCTTCCATCAAAGATACTATTTCAGGATTACTGGCAACTTGTACGCAATCATTTACAGTTTTAATACCTCCAAAATCTACCTTATCACCTTCACAATCTACTAATCTTATACCTTCTTTAACATGAGCTTGAGCACCTGTCAAAAAAAAAAAATTATTCATATTATTTTGATTCTATTTTTATTCAATATTCCAAACGTATGGTTGATGTCTTTTCTCAAATTTCATGAGAGAACAGATCAATTTTCATCATAAAAATATGAAAGATTTAAGTAATTTTGTAAAGACAAAATCATTGATAGATAAATAAAGTGGAAAATACACTCAATCATCAGTCGCAGTTTGAATGAAGATTTTTTTTGCAATTTCAATTTCAATTTTCAAACATTTCTTCTTACTTTTCAAATAGGCAATAAAGTTCTCTTCTAAATCTTTGAACTGAGCTTTCTTCTTCCTTCCCTCTGGTGTTTTATCCATTTCACCCCATACTTTCTGTCTCTCTAATGCTGGCTGATAAACTTTAGATAATACTTGTTCAAATACAGCTAATAATCCACCTTGATTAGAGGGATCTAGATACCCAAACTGTACCTCCTAAAACATCATTTCAAATAATCTACTCAAGTTACAATCAATTTTGGAAAGGCAAGCAGGGACACAATGTTCTTTTCTACAAAGCCATAAGAGAGAAATAACCAAGGATAATAACTAAGGTTCAGAAAGATCCATACCCATTCACAGCTAGGTTTTATTGGAATATTGAAAAAAAGATACTTTTTCAATATTATCATAATTATTAGGCTTGTGCATGCCAAACGTCATGAGAATCCACAACCACCATTTGTAACAAAGCCCATAATGTCGTGTAAAAAACCACAACAAAACAATAATCAAATTCATAAAATTTATAATATAATGTTTACCTCATGTATGTTTATCAAATTAAGGGGTTTATCAAGTCTAGATCTTAGAAAATATACACAAACACCAGTCAATGGTTCTCCTGCACCGTCTGTTAGAAATAATCTTAACATCTTACTACCTTTAACTGCACCAGCTATAGTACGACCACTTTCTACAACGGATACAAAAAAAAACAATTGTTAAGACATCTCATTCATTTTAAAACAATTTATTCACTGAATGATGACAATATACGCTCCATATTTCACGAAGAATTATATGTAATATAGTTCGAACTAATTTGTGGTTATCTTGTTATTATCTATAATATGTAATCTTAGTAAGGGGCTTCTCAAAATCATACTGATATGTTTTAAATCATTTAAGCTCAAACACCCATATACTCATAGAAATCTTTGTACCGGTAAGTTAAAATTAATAAAAAAAAATTTCTCCATTCTCAAATTGACATGGTAAACATAAAATCAAAAGAAATGGTGTTTTACATTATCCTTTTTGCTCTAGTTTGCAATTACTGAAGATTTTTAATGTGGCAGGCAAAATTTGCCAGCAATTTTAGGATAGGCTACTTTTATTTGCTTTCTAAGAATGTGGTGAGCATCCCCAGCCCCCATCTAGACAAATTTTTAAACATTTCTCACCTTCTAAAAGAGGAACATCAGCTTCTTGATAATAAAATTTCAAACTTTTACTGGGCTTGTCTTTATTCAGAAATAGTTGAAATAAACTCATGTACTAATAAAACAAATTGAAGACATAAAGAGATTGAAAATATACACTTTTTAATTTTCAATATGTATGTCATGGTAAAACAAAAAATTTCACATTAAAGTTCCTCTTACCAGAACTTTGTATACACACATCATATTAAATCAGATATCTTGAGAAAAAATGGCTCAGGACTTAACAAAATACTTTCCTACCAAGAAACCGTAGTCAAGGTTTTGCTGCAAAATAAAAAAACTACTGTTTTTTGTCTGAATGAAGTTTATTATGATAGTAAGCTTGTAACGAGTGGAATCTAATATCACAGATATATGCTCAAGTATTAAAGTCCGAAGAGCACTAGATATATTCTTCACTTACCTGTGCTGAATCCAAAATGAATTCTTCACCTACAATTTTATCAATCTGTAAAAACTCACAGACTACAGCTAAAATATGTTTATGAAGAGGTGTTAACAAAGCTTTCCTTTCTTCTCTTCTCTCTTTAGCTCGAGCCTTAAAAATAATTACATATTTCTCTACTGCTTGGCATACATTTTACTTTTAAAATTCTTACATTAATTAACAATACTAACCAAAAAGTAGGCTAGTCAATAGTTTTGTCTAGTGCATCATAATAATGAATGGAGTTTTACATCCTGCTTTTCTGCACCTATATGGGCTAATTAAGGACGGGCAAACGCCATGCAGTGTGCAATGAAGGAAATTTTGCCAGGACAGTGGCATTAGTCTGCTCTTATTTTCGATTTCCAACTGTCCAGGGATCTTTAACGTGCACAGCCAATAGCTCACCAGGACCTCGAATTTAGTAGTCAATTTACATAATACATAATAAGGCTTACCTGTTTTTCTTTAACAGTTTCGATAGGGGCAGGAGCAGGGGCACCGGTAATGTTTCTTTTATGTTGTTTCCATACTTTCAACTGTAAATAAACAATTCAGGATTAATAGATCTTGTGAAATACCGGTATTGAATAAAGAATATTTAAATCGAAAATTTTAATATTTCAGAGGGAGATTGCCAAACCCAGTGCCCTTCTGTAGCTATAACCCAAAAACTAATACAAACAGATTTGAATGCTGAAATTTTGACAAATTTTTTATTTAGTTTAAATAAAATGCACAATGTGCCAGCCCAGTCATTAGGGGTTCGTGAGGGCTGGGCACTCACAGTGAGAATAACACCCATTAAGTCAAATTTTCTAAAAGTCTCTGAAGGTGGTCCCCAGACACTAGATAGGAATGACGTCATCAAAACACAATGTCATCGTCCGTCATATTGAAGAGATCTAAAGAATGATATTATAGCTCTCGTCTAGATGCTATTTTAGCAGTTAAAAAAAAAAGAGAAATCAATGATTTTTGTAAGATTAAGGTTACAATTTTTCATCGAAGTGGGTGAACGTTTCCCTTTAACAAGCTTGAAACAAAGCTCACGTAGGCCTAACATATAACGTTTATTACAGTAAGCTTATATAATGAAGGACTGAAAAAAAAATGCACAAGGAGAGAATTCGCTCACCTCACTATTACTGTTCGGTTTAAACGGTATCGCATCGGACTTTGAGTCTAAAGAGCTCATTTTGTTATCCAATACTTTCAAATTTTTTCAAAATAACAATTTATCACAACAATCTGGGAATTAAATCTAAAATAAAAAATTGTATAGTTTTGCGAAAATCTTACAATGCAAAATATTTAAAGGGATTGTAAAGTGTATTTCTAAACTTTGCATGTGTATCGGGGACACTGATAGCATCAATTTGTGTCATTCCAATTTCCATTCCGATGTCTGTGGTTCTTGCAATTCCACTAAAACTAACCTGTTTTATGACGTCACTGACAGCCATCTACATAGATATCAATAGTAGATAGTAGGTAGATCGCTGTCAATGACGTCATAAAATTCGCTAGTTTTAGTAGAATTACAAGAACCACAGATGTCGGAATGGAAATTGGAATGGCGAAAATTGTCGCTATCAGTGTCCCCGATACACATACAAAGTTTAGAAATATGCTTTACAATCCCTTTAAAAGAAAGGACAACCGTAGGGAACTAGTAGGCCTTGATCAATTTGAATATATTCAACTGGATCCCAATGAAATGCAAATCAAAATTATAGGCTACTTGATAAACCAAAACATTGTATTTTGGCTTTATTTTTTTTTTAAATATGAATTGAATCCTGAACTGAAACAGTTTATACTTAGAATATGCAATTTAACTTATAGTCATATCTATAAAGAGAAAATATAATACTTATGAAACTTATGAGTTCTAGGGTCAAAGAAAGTTGTTTGCCACCCCCTTGCCACACTGATTCAACAAATTCATCCTCAAGAATGGCTTCCGTCAGTGCTTCACAAGGTGCCATCAGCGTAAAATGTGTAGTATCTGCGGACTATGAGTGAAGAACACCTAATTATGCCCACAAATGATTTGCAGTCTTTTTTTCAAAACAATCAAATATAATTATTACGGTAGGCCTACAGATAATTTGCTCTATACTATAGCTACTTTTTGATAACCAATTTACTACATCTTTGATTTTTGTGGAAACTGGAACTATAAACCATTTGATTATATGATGAAACTTATATATTGGCTTTGGCAATCACTTTACTAGCATCGTTCTGTACGTTTCACTCTCTTTTCTACCAAAATTCTCAGCTGAGTACCGCACAAATTTGTCCAGATTTGATTTCGCGTGACCATCAAGTTCGACGTTTAATGCCAGAGTGCGCATAAATCGTTCTATACTCGATCCAATATGGCAGGAAGAACAGAGGGAATTATTAATCTCAGCAAATTTTCAAACCAACCACATTCAAACGTCGAACTTTTCATGCTCCAAATGAATCCATTTAATTTGGTGCTTAAAACAGATTGACAATCTTTTTGTTGGGACAGAGAAAAAAAAATTCTATGGAGAAAAGATATTAAAAATTTGCAGCTTTTGGCATACAATGTTGTTTTGAGACAAAATAACCAAATCATACTAGAAGGTGTCCCTTACAAAAATGTTTAATTTTTTAGGGAAAAGATTTTTAAGATTTTCTGTTTTTGCCATTTAGCAGAGTTTAAATAGATTTGCCTTTATTAATATTTAATTAAGTTTTCAAACACCTGCATTAAAAAAAATACGCCTACGCAGTCCTAAGTCTGTGCTTACTGCTTTCAGGTAACAGAAACGTCAGTTGTTAGATCTCTCCAATATGGCAGACGGTGATGTTGTTTTGGTTCAATATCACATCATTGACATAAACCAGGGGCGGATCCAAGGGTGGGGGGGTGTGGGTGGAGGGATGTCAGATCAGAACCCTCTAAAAATTTGACCCTCGCGCCTTTGGCAATCGCAGTGCTGTTAAATTTGAAGCATATTTTTGGGGCCCCCATCCCCCCCTTTTCTAAATCCTGGATCCGCCCCTATCTAGTGGATTATATATCTATAACAAAGATAGCTATAACTCTGTACGACTACCAATGTATAGATAACAACCTAAACTGCACCTGATTGTATGTTTGCAAGCCCCCCACCCCCGATCCCCCCTTAGGAGAAATACTTGATTGGCTAAGAGTCTGCAAGACCATCTTCTTCAACTTGACAAAAAAGTTGCCCCACCACCAATACATAGTTGTTCTCCTATTTAAGTTTCAATATAAGTTATTTAATAATAAGATATTTGTACATAAGCTTACTGTTAATTCATTACTTCTAACATTCTTCGTTAAATTTCTTACTTTTTTCCATTTGTCTGCCATTTTGGTTTCTTCCTGTCTCTGGGAACAGGTATGAACTGAAATGCCAAAAAAAAATTTTAGAGCCAAGGTCAAACGTAATTCACAAGGTCAAATTGCAATACTTCAACTTAAAGACATTAGATCAGATCCAAATATTACCACATTCACAAAGCACATATTCTCGAGTTGAGTTATAAACCTATTATTCATACCCGTACCTAGTCTCTGTGTACTTACGATATGCTTAAAGCAGGCCTGCGCAACCTACGGCCCGCGGGCCAATTGCGAGCGGTGACGAAGTGTCCTATTCATGTTATCAAGCAAAATTTGTTGTCATTTAAAATATATAACTTTCAAAAATATAAGCATGGAATACGGTCTTGTATACGGTGCCCTAGAAGTGATCCAAGTGGCTCTAAAATACAAAATATTCTAGGCGGGTTCACGGCGCCTCCAAACCCCCAGACCGCCGGGCCTAGGCCCTTTTCGTCCCCGCCTCTCACATTTGCCTCTGGCACTCCTGAAGGATGTGGATGTCATGGAAACGCATCCCCGCATTGAACTCAGAGGGTGGTGGCGGTGGTGGGGGTGGGGGGAGGTGAACAAAGGGTCTTGGCCCCCCACATAATTTGGTTCAGATGGTATTTAAGCTTAATTCTTAAAAACCCGTGGTTATTAATAAGCCCAAATCTTTTTCAAGTCTTATCTGTTATTCAAATATTTCCTTTAGATCCGGCACGGTACTATAAATATTCATAATCATAGTTTTTAAATCGAAATAAAATTTTACTTAGATGTAGCCACTTCATTGTAGGCCTAGATTACGCAAATAAGAGTTGTCTCCCTTCAACCACAGTCTGAAAGTTGGCCGAAAAATCCAAACGTCACCATCGGCATCAAACAACACTGTCAACGACATTGGGGAAATAATTGAAAGTAGATTGGTATTAAGATTAAGAATAGGTAGGCCTACAAGTAAATAGCTACCGTAGTATAATGCTCTGAAATACTTTTAGGGGCCTTTCTGAACGGGGATGGGATGAGATTATTGATATCCATCGGTTTAACAAGTGCCGTCGGTATTGACGGTAAAGTTGAGCCGACCGACCGCAGGCATAAAATAAAATAAATTAAAAAATATAGCTTCAATTAGCCTTCCTGAAGTGTGTCAAGGCCCTTGGCCCTGGTGCCCAGCCCCCACCCGTTATTCGCTTCGCCCACAATGTCAATATATTCTGTCGATTCATCTTTACCGTTGCACCCCCACTGACCCCCAGTTTCCAAAACCTGTCAATCAGATAGTCGAAACCAGAACTGTCGAAAAGACCATGTGTATGTGAGGCAAGTGCAGGTGCTAGAGGGCCATGTGATGTACCGTATATAAATTAGTGCGGGTCGACAGGGGAAGCATCCACTTTTAGTAATAGTAAGGTTATAAAAGAAAAAAAGAATAGAAAGAAACATATTATTAAAAGAAAGAAGCTTAAGTTTATTAAGCTTATTTAACAAGGAATCGAAGATTAAGGTTTCGATGAGGATCCTTTCACATTCAGGTTCAGGCTTTCTACCGGCAGCTGATTCTCTTGGCATTGATCTTGCCCGGATTACATTAGCCTTATCCGTACTACGGACCGTAGGCTACCCATTTATGGCCATTTAGCCTAGACTGGGCTATTAGCCTACTAGGTCGATGCCTGTCCTGTGGTATGAATAGGCTAAATAGCAAGTAGTAAGATAATGATAATGTCTAATAATGTCATAATGACGCCTTGTTGTTCAAATTGAAATTGTTGGTTGATGACGATGGTGATGGCATGATCCATGATGATGTCTTCGGGAGAATGAGTAGAAGTCTAACATAAAAAAAAACCAGATTGATACTTTGATGACTCATAGCACCACCACAAATTTATCAACAATAAAAATATACCAACCTATAAAAAGTAATTATATACAATATTTACACCCGAAAAATTAAACCTTGAATCTTGATGTTGCCAAAGAGTGTCCATTTTGGCAAGCAAAGAAGTCAACGTTACAATGACTACGCCAAATTTAAAAACATCATTTTGAAAGCATAGCGACCACGAACAAGGTTATAATCAAACTGTAAAGCTTCAATAACAAATTATCAATTAAGTGTTGTTAAATTCAGTCTTTAAATGTATAAACAATGCAGAATTTCTTTTGAACTATATTCATGCGTAATCGTAAACGTTCTTTGTTAGAAGGCATTAAACGTCAAACCAAACATTTATGACGTCATCAAAAATGTCATACGTCATTGCAGATTATAACGTCATCAAAGAATGAAAATCCATACGTAGAACAAAAAAAAATAAGTTTATAGTTCTATGGTCCATAAATAACAAACTCAATAGCAGATATTGGAAAATCCCGTTACATGTATTTATGCCTAAAGCTTTATTAATGTCAAATATTATAGGCTTACTAATAGACAAAAATTCGATTTAAATCTGCTTCTCGAATGTAACAGCAAAAACTTAAAATTATAATTATGACAAACTTAGCCTAAAATCTTTGATTTCCCAACAGTAAATTTTCCGTAAATGTACTGTATGTGTTTCTGTAGGCCCTACATCAGAGCTTTGTTATTTCTTTGGTGATGTTTTTGGCTACAAACGTAGGCCTATCTTGTCGTTTACACAAATGCTAAGCTGCAATATTGGACGTTTGTCACCCCCACTAAAAGGCTTCAATTAAATGATACTTCCGGTACCATCTAACACCCCGTGAACAACACTAATGACATAGTCACCAATGTTTCTTACATTTCTTAATCTTTTTGATACTAGTCCTACATGTATTAGCATCGAAGTGAAGAACCACAAAATGGAAATAGAAGTTGTTACAGGGTTAGAGATAGCCCCCAGGTGGGAATTCTAGTAGGTACAAACAGTAGGTAACATTTCCAGTGGAATGGGCCGGTCCGGTTTTGATACAGGGTTTTACGTATCTTATTTTCTCGGACTATAGTAGGCCTATTATTCAGTTTGTGCAAGTTGAATAATGTAATAGGCCCACAAACGTATAGCGTCAAACAATGACAATAACGTCATGTCATTATTCAATTTGTTAGAAATCCGAAGTTAAGGACGTTTCTAATAATTGCTCTTAATTTTAAAGACAAAGTCTGACTTTCATAATAATTTGTGAAAATCTATTTACAATATGGACGAAAAACTAGAACAATCGTCTGATAAAGCAAGTTTTTCTATGGTTATGACAGAACTTCATCAAAAGTTTACAGTGGAAAAGACAGGTAGGGGCATAGTATAATAAGTATTCTACTTTTTTGTTTTCGGGTTCATATATTTTAAAGGTAGGTATTAATTTTCACAAATTTCGAAATCTCATATCTGAACTCAAATATATCAACTTAAGTGTGCTCGTTGCGATCGGTGTAATATTTTGTACGGTCTATCTCACAGTTAGCCACCGACTCATTAACTAGCCTCTTGGTTGGTCTTTAGTTGCTCCACATCTCTTTACAGGCGTATATGAAGAAAGTTCCCCTTCTTGGACTAACTATGATTCAGCCAACAGAACAGCAAACGCGTTTACATCAGCCACCTCCAGTTCTGCACCAGAGTTCCACAATTTCACTACACGAAAGCCAATATACGGATTAACCCCTACCATGGGACCAATTTGTGCTGCCACTATTCAACTTGCTCTCATACGATTGCGACCAGTGCCACATCCAGTAGATTTTCCGAGCGAAACCATTAAATCTATTCTATTAAGTCCCACACTTTCACCAATATTTTCTCCTGAGACATCTATGAATTCGGTAGCAAGCGACAATTCAGAGGTTCACAACCAAAACGTGCTAAAAAGTATTCAAAATTCGAAAGAACTTACTCGCTCTATTAGTGCTTACCTTAAGTCAGCCAATTCCAGTGTTGAATCCCAACCAGAACTAGAATATAAATTGACTTACGAAAGACATGATGTATTTCAACCTGCTCCAGAGAAGAATGACGATATTAACAGTATCCACCAAAATGAAGAAACTGCTCTTATCCCAGCAGAAAGACAGACCCCTCTGTTAAAAGAAATGGAGAACTTTGGTTCTGGGGATCAACTTAAGGACCATAATCAGCCACGATCATTTCTAGAACAAATCCTTGAAGCAAAGGAGAATTTGAAACCGTTTGAAAGCATTGATGATCAGGGAAACAATGACGCAGTGGGACATCAAGTCGTCGCAATGAAGTGCGAAAAAAGGAAGAAAAAGGAGGGTAGATTTTTCTCGGTAAGTTCAACGGCGTTTAATGCAATAATCATCTTTTTCATTCATTATCCACATTTCTATTAAGTTTTACTCAACTGAGCTTTTCATGATAATAACAAAGCAATTTTAAACAATAAATCGCTGTAAAGACTTTATATTTCAGGGGTTGAAATTCTGGAGGAAACAACCACACACAACCAAAGATGACATCGAAATGAATACAAAGGACTCAACAAGCAAAGGTGAGCATCTATAACTTCATTCTTTACAGTTAGGTCGTCAATAGAACTGCTCCATGTATATAAGATCCATCCACAGGACAGTTTGGACTAAGTGTGTGAACCCGGATCAATAGTTTGACTATTTCAGTTGTTTTTTCCCTTTGAAATGGCTTTTCATTGTTCTTAAAGGATTTGGGTCCTGTTTACTGTTATTCGTAATTTATTGGCATTGTAGAAAAGAAGACATTCAGTAGATTGAGATTGTTGTGTTGTCTCCAGTCTCTACAAGTTGATGAGTAGGTCTAATGCAGTAACGATACGGAATTTCGGATATGGGGAGGCACACGGTCACAGAATGCATCGTCTGCAAAATCTCTAACGTGTTGGGAATGCGACTTGCTTGTAAAGCTGGGGCGCTGCTTTCGGGCTGTGAAGTAAGGTTGGAACATATTTGGTTAAAACCCACCATCTACAAGAAGATCTAAGTTTGGATCCAGATTCCACTTTTCGTGAGAAAATACACTATTGGCTACAGGTATAGTAATACAAAAGGATATGTGATAATTCAAATGGATGTGATTAGCCTCCAGAAATGGATGTGATGATTCAAAAATGAATGTGATAGTACAAAGATACAAAAATGTTTGCAATAATACCAAAAGATATGTGATGACATGGTGATGATATCATGGATGTGATAATACAAAACTGTATATGATGATACAAAAATGAATGAGATAATACGAAAATGTATGTGACAGCACAAAAATGTATTTAATTTAAAAAAAATAAAAGAAATGTATGTGTAAATACGATGGTGTGTTGATAGCAACCTCATACAATATGACATCTGGTATAATCTTTAAATGGCATTGAGTATAAAGGTGATAGATATAATAAATATTATATGACATCTGGTAATAAATGTGTTGCAGTGGCGTGGTGGCTCCAAATTGGCTGGGGGGCACAAACCCTTTTTGGCGCTCCCTGCAACTCATGGTCCCCACCCACACCCTAAGGTATTCTGTTCAGGTATGGATCACAATGCATGAATGCACTGATGCACATGTAAAACCTCTGGAGCCCTTCGACCGTGGAACACCGCGTCGAAGAGGAGGTAATTTTGATGTACAAAAGCAATTTTACCATTTGTCATAGTGAACGCTTGTAGCGAGCGCGGACCTATGAGAGACCCTCATAGTTGTCTCCCTTTGTAAGTAGTGAAATGTAACATTTCGGCTCACTCCCTTCATTTATCACAATTTAAGAGGCTTTATCCTTGGGTGATTACAAACACTCACACCAAGTTTCATCAATATCCATCAAGAAATCAGCTCTCTATCGGGTCCACAAACAATTCAAGAACGAGGGCAATAATTCATAGTAAATATTGTTCAATTGCTCTTATTTTCAATAGGCTTAATCCTTGTGTGATTACAAACACTCACACCAAGACCCTCGGAAACTTTAAGGCTTTAGCTATTTGAAACATTGCAGGAAGGCTATTTGACGCTATATTTTTGTATTTTTTTGTATGTTTATGTCGGCTCAACTTTACCGACGGATATCAATAATGGGGGCGGATCCAGGATTTATAGAAATGTGGGGGGGGGGGGGGACTCTGAAATATAACATGCTTCAAATGGAACGGCACTGCGAGCGGTGAAGGCGCGAGCGGCAATTTTATAGAGTGTTCTGACATTATTCGGTCAAAAATAAGGGGAGGGCCCGAGTTGTATTGGGACTAAAAGAATAAGCTCGAAAATGATTATTATTTCTTAACTACCGACTTTTTTTCGAAGGGCTTTTGGCGCCCCCTTGCAACGTCGGCGCCCCCTGGTTTCCATCCACTGATGTGTTGTCATTAGCACATCACTAAAATTAATGAAATGAAGATGTTTTCTATACCCCCTCCACACCCCTGATAATGCCATCTGTTTATTTTTGTACTTTCATCGGTTGATAGTATGTTAACATTGATGGGTGAGTGAGTTGCCATGACGTACCCTTGATTAAGTACTGAATGTTATTTTGATTGAAAGTCTTTAATAAATGCCCAAAAATTATTCCATGCAGTATCTATTTCAACCGTGGCTTTCCAGGCAAGGTAACATGCACCCAGATATCAGATGAAATATAAACTGTGGCCTCTACAGTGTCTACAAGCCAAGGGCAATAATTCCAAAATCTCATCTCATCAATATATACATTAAGTAATATTAAGATAAAATAATAATTGTGGCCTTTTAATCGTGAATAGAAGTCAAGGGCAATAACTCGAAAACTGTTCATCTGATTATTGCCAAATTTGAACTTGACTTAGATGGTTTCATTAAGACCAGACAATAATTGTAGCCTGTATCCATAGAGTTATTATACATCTATGTCTGTATTGTGGATACAAGTCAAATTTTACGCGTTTTGACCGAGAACGACGGACGGGCGGACGGACAGGGGCAATGGCGATAAGCGTTCACAGTTTGTAGGTATGTGTAAAATAAAAACTGCTCGAATATTTTATTTTTATTTATAATATATATATGCATCAAAGTGAAACAGAATTACTTCAACATTCAGAAGATGATATATTGGTTTCAGAAGATGCTGACACGTTTTTCATCAGGTTGGCCTTCCATATATTAGATAAACAAATCACAATTAAAACTCTGAAACATAATACGAATGGCCACGTTATATGAACAATAAGATACCAGGCAAGATTTCCATAAAATTCGATCTGAATCGGATTTGTCTCTTCATTTTGTACGACTGATACATCGATTCCTAATAAGGCAACATTGGAAATCAACAGGAAGGTCAAAACTTCGCGTCCTGGTTTCATTCTTCCACCGAGGTTACTTTTAGAGTACATGCGCATTCCACATAAGGTTAAGACGAATTGTAACGTGCTCTCCAAGATCATGATGGAACTGGCACCACCGACTATATCTGAAGACTCCGTTTTAACTTGATGAGTAGCAACGATGCTGAAGAGATTGAATGAATAAACACCAAGTAATGATATAAGGAGAAGAATCTCCTCCACTTCGATTCTCCTCTTGTCTTCAAAATGCAGAGCTCTCCAGTTCCAGAAAGCCAAAATAGCGGCTACGGACAATATGATGCTAACTATAATTTCTGAGATATATTGAGTTCTAAATGCTGTAGTTCGACTAATGAAGTCACCCTTTAAGAGCACCACAAACACAATGGAAATAATCACTGTGATCACTAAAATCACTACACCAAAAAAGAGTCCTTGACTGGCTCCGGTACAGTCTTGCTGTTTCTTTGTCATTGGATCTCTAAAATCTTGATGGCTTTTGTAGGTTTCGGATTGTCCAATGTTCATCCACATCACACAAAGAATTCCTGGAACAAAAATTGTAATTTTGCTAAATTGTTAAACCCGTTAAATAAGTTGACCAAAATATCAGATGGTCAAGATTTCTCCAGTGAATCACTCTCCAATACACAAGAGCTCGCTGTAAAATGTAAAACCTCCCTATATACAGGATCATCGCCCTTGTGTAAAAAATTCGAATTTATCCAATATAGGCTAGGCTACCCAGAAATAGTGCATGCTAGGAATTGAACATTTGAAAAATGGTCAATTCTCGAGAAAGGATCATTAACAGGGTCTTACCTGTACAAATAAAACTGTACTGTATGATACAAGGATATAGATATGAGTTGATACTTTCAATAATATCACCAAGGTTAGTTTTCAAGCCAGATATATCATCAGAAGAGTTCGTAGCAGACTTTGTGAAATTGTGATCTTTTGTTAATTCCATTGCTGACGTCACAGTTTCTGCGAACCAGACACAGATATTGGTCGCTGCTAAATGACCAAGACCGAATCCAACAACTATTTTATTGTGCTTGAAACACGCCTGTAATAATAGATGATATTGTAATTTCGGTCTTACATAATATAATTTTGGCAAAGATTGTCCTCCATAGTGCTATATCAAATGGGTTTAAAACAAATAATGTAACTTTACTGCAAAAAAATACTGAATATTCAACAAAAGCATTTTAGAATATTTTCAAGGTCTACATCTATAATTATAATACGAAAAATAACATACAACATATAACAAATAATAACAACATTACTAACTGAGAAATTGATTGTTGGTGATTCTGATAATTCTAGTTTCATTTGGCAAAGTTTGGCAAAAAAATACTGAATATTCAACAAAAGCATTTTAGAATATTTTCAAGGTCTACATCTATATAATTAATTACGTGAGTGACTGGTGCACTAAATGGAGATTATCCATTAATCCGAGTAAATCAGCAATAGTTCATTTCAGACACAAAAGAAAACCCCGAAGCAAGACGAAATTCAACATAGGCGACGATACGATAGAATATGTCTCTTCATATAAATATCTAGGCATCATAATGGACGAACACCTTTCATTTGAAGACTGTGCCACCACCTTGTCACAAGCAGCAAGTCGCGCACTTGGTGCTGTGATATCAAAAGTACATGGATTCAAATCCATTGGAATAAAATCTTACACTCAATTATTTGAAAGTTGTGTTCTCCCAATCTTAGAATACTGCTCGGGCATATGGGGTTTTAAGACATTTCCAAAATTAGAGCAAATTCAGAATCGTGCAATCAGATATTTCTTAGGTCTCCATAGGTTTACACCAAAAGCTGCATTAAACGGTGATATGGGATGGCTGCCGCCGCATATAAAACGATGGATTAATATGCTGAAAATGTGGAATAGACTAATATCAATACGGTTTGACAGTTTGCTCAAAGACGTCTTTGAATATGACTATCAATGTGCAATTGGAAACTGGTGCTCCGAAATAAAATCGTTATTTCTAAGTGTAGGAGAGGGCCATATATTCAGGAATAAATTAAGCTGTAATATAGACGATATGAAGCAGAAACTTTTTAATCTGTACAAAACGGAATGGACGAAAGAAATATCTTCAATATCAAAACTGCGAACGTACGTGACATTTAAATCCGTGTATGAAACTGAACCATATATTAACATTAACCTAAATAAAACCGAACGCTCCCATCTCGCTCAACTGCGTTGCGGTGTTCTCCCACTGAGAATTGAAACGGGACGATACTCTGGTTTAAAACCAGAAGATAGACAATGTGTATTATGCAATACGGGTGTAGTTGAAGATGAAAGCCATTTCTTACTCCATTGTAACATATACACCAACCAAAGAGAAAATATGATGGCAAAATTGGATCTTGTGAACAACAACAAAAGTGATACTGAGATATTATCAAAACTCGTCTCAAATCCTAGAATTTGTGCCCAGTATGTAACACAAGCATTTGCAATAAGACGTAAAAAATTATTTAAATAATTTACGATTATATGTATATTAGTTTCCTATTTATCTATTCACATACACATTGATCGATGAATTAATTTAACACACTGTATATATAGTATTATCACACTTAAAATCAAAATTATCATGAATTTTACTTGAAAGTTTAAAGTGACTTATAGGTCCACGAGGCCGGGTGTTTGTATTATATTATTTATTTTGTATATAATGTTTATATTATAACACATGTCACTATAATAAACATATTCTATTCTATTCTCTATTCTATTCTATTCTATTCTATAATTATAATACGAAAAATAACATACAACATATAACAAATAATAACAACATTACTAACTGAGAAATTGATTGTTGGTGATTCTGATAATTCTACATTGTAAAAATAGTTTTAAAAAAATACGTATACAAACCTTCGAACATGTAAATATAAAATAGAGTTGTATGAAAGTAAAGATAATTTGTAATGACAATGAAACGCCCTCCATAATTTCAACTGTTTGTAACTCGTTAACCTTTTCCAGAAATTCTCCTAATTTCAACCCCGTCATAATCATACTTCCTATTCCAAATCCTATAACAGAGGTAGGTCTATATTATGAATATTGAATATATAAATAAATGTGTCACAAGATTAAAAACCAGATAGAGAATTTTTACAATTGGTGGCTGAAAACAAGAACTGTGCTTTCAGTATATTTTGAAATTTATAACAAAAGCAACTGAAAGTATTGTATTGTATTGATTTAAATTTCTTAAACGTTTTCGTCACGTATCCTCTTCCATACTCACCCATTGCTGTCAATCGTAAATAAAAACTGGCAGCAGTAGACTTAAAATCAAGAGGGTTCTCTGCTGCTTCATCTAGTTCATGATTATTTGCCTCACTAAAAATAATTTCTTTCCTCAGGAAATTACGTATGCGTGTCCGTAACGGCGTCGTTTTCATTAGGCAAAACATAGCAAATACCAAACAGGCTATTCCAGTTATATACAGGTACAAACTAAATACCTGAAAAAATGGAATGATATAGTATAAAATCAAAATGAAGGCATGTTACGACAGTCTGTCCTCAAAATTATATATCAGAAGGTATAATGAAAAAATACATTATAATCAGATTATCATACGAAAATTCCTTACAAATCGGTAAACAAGACAAACAAAGAGTATAGGTGCTTTCATTACAAGAATCATGCGGAGAATTGTCCCAGACGGTCAAATAATGGTATCAAATAAGCAATAAGCGATATCAAAATATTAACACATAACAAAGCTTACCAAATGTGAGTTGTATGATGAATCTAGAGTAAATGTCCTAGATATGTTGATAACCAAACACAGCAAGACCAAAATCATACCATATAATGCACTGAATATCATTCCCAAATACTCACTGGAAACAAATTGTAGTATGGACTAAAATACTGAACATCGATGGAAATAATATATTGCTTTGGCATTATCATAAAAAGTATCAGACATGACCACAGTACCAAATCGATTTCATCTCCAAAAGAAAAGACTTTACATGTCTGCACCTGGTCCTATCCCGTGAAGATATTACGTTTGAGAAACCTTGGAATAGTCATTACTCCAAGGAGAAACAAGGTATAGGGCCAGATTTGTCAGTCTATTCCGAACCTGTCTAGCTTGGCCAATATGCTTCACACTATAAGTGAATCGCATTGGACGATGATAAACATTTAAAAAAAAATGCAACTTACAAGATTGGTTTATTCAGATGATGAGATATATTAGATATTGTGTGACGTAGTTTGCGCCTCTTTGATTTGGAATCTTCGTGGTCTATTATGTGAAGTTTGCCATCTCTTACTTCTAAAGTATCTAAAATACAATATACAGAATAATCTTGTTTACAACATACATGTATATACGTCCAGCTTTCTTTCACTCTAAAACAACAATTGCCGTCAACATCTTCATATAAAACAGCAAATTTTTAGTAATATCGAGGTATAGGGCATTAACTTAAATTAAAGAAGATAACTCACTAGCACTACTTCAAAACAGTGCTCGTGTTTGATCTTATTTTACGAAATCTGTAAATTAATTGACATTAAAATTTGTTAACTTAGATGATATTGTGAGATTGGATGTGTACTCTTAAGACGTGGATAGGTTAATTTTAAATGATTGGATTTTGAATATATGTTGGTTTAAATAAATTCAATATATCTTACATACTGAAACTATCTCTATAGTGTATAAAATCAGAACAAGCTTACCTTTTCTACGATTTTCCAATTCTCCCAAATCTGTAGAAGCATAGAAATCTCCCGTATCTTTAATAAAGCTGTACTCGTCTTCTAATATCATCCTGTTTCTCATAGAGTTCGGGTCGTTCTCTTTCTCGTACATCAAAATATCACGATAATTATCCTCATTTAAACCCCCGTCACTCATATAGAATTTCACCCTCGGGGAGGACCTGGGCGAGCGGGACATCATGTCCTTTCTCGTCTTCCTGTCTATCTTTACACCCAATTTGACCCCTTCGTCCTCTGCCATCTTCTATTTCTAAGATAAATAAAATACAGTAAAATTCAGATGTCACATATCAGATCTTATCATAATTATTTGAATGTTTTCTAATTGAATCTTACGATTTCTAATTAATTTCTGTCTGTAAATGATACCGTTTTTGCTCATAATACAAGAATGAGAATATTTTAAAGTTTCCAATGTCACGTTATCTCAATCGTAAATCACACACAAAAAAATGATGAGTATTAAGAACGCAAAATATCAAAAACGCAAAAACATACTTGTATAAAGTTGATATAGAAATCTGATTTTGTAACTGATACAGCACAATTTGTACTGTCTTAGTCAAATAATGGCCAATAGCTCGTTTGTAGAATGGCGCAAATGACGGAAATCCACTCTCTACAACTTTGATAATATTCTTATTATGGAATTTAATGACTTTTATGATGGTTTTTAACTATCAGAACCAAAGTTTTGTGAAATTGTACCTTAAGCGTCGAATTCTACAGTTGAACTTGATCGAAATATGAGAACTTGAAATAATCAATTATTATAGAATATTATATCTAACAACAATTCCACCAAACGCCAATATAATTATATCTCCAATTTTGGTTCCAATGCTGAAAATAATGTGATATATATATGTCATTATTATATCTGCATCCAATATACCTGTATAATCGTAATTTAATAGGTCAAAGAATAATATTGTTCACCAATAAACGAGAATCATCCATTCATTCAAATAAACAATAACAAAGTGGAAATACATTTCATTTAAAATATTGCGCGTGTATCTAAAAAAGAGAGAACTTCTAGAACAATTGTCACAAATAATTATTATTTTCTATTTCGTCACAAATATTTTAAACTTTGTGCTCATCAAAACAAATAATAGTTAAAATCTATTAAATATTCACATGTAAAATAAATAATACTATGGTGAAAAGTATTTGACTAAACCACGCTCCATACATTAATGTGTTTGGACGTGACTAAAACTTGGTAGGGAATTTACCATGTATCCTTGAAGCAAAGTCCCAAATTAGAGTTTTCACATTAATTAATGCGTTGTGTTGGCTAATTAACTTTAAATGAAAATTGAACAATAATAATATTTTATTAAAAAGGGTAGTTAAAGGTGTTTATGGAAAAATAAGAATAACTCCATTTATGTTAAATAATATGCTTATTCTTCTTGTACAGTATTGACCTCTTATCGCTACCAAAACAAATATCATGCTAAGTACAGTATTGACCTCATATTGCTACAAAATGAAAATATGATGCAAGTACAGTGTTGACCTAATATCGCTACCAAAACAAATATCATGCTAAGTACAGTATTGACCTCATATTGTTACAAAAACAAATATGATGCTAAGTACAGTATTGACCTCATATCGCTACCAAATGAAAATATGATGCTGAGTACAGTATTGACCTCTTATAGCTACCAAATGAAAATATGATGCTAAGTACAGTATTGACCTCATATCGCTACCAAATGAAAATATGATGCTAAGTACAGTATTGACCTCTTATAGCTACCAAATGAAAATATGATGCTAAGTACAGTGTTGACCTCATGTCGCTACCAAAACAAATATCATGCTAAGTACAGTATTGACCTCATATTGCTACCAAAACAAATATCATGCTAAGTACAGTGGTGCCCTCATATTGCTACAAAATGAAAATATGATGCTAAGTACAGTGTTGACCTCATATCGATACCAAAGTCAAATTTGATGCTAAGTACAGTGGTGACCTCATATCGCTACCAAATGAAAATATGATGCTTAGTACAGTGTTGACCTCTTATTGCTACCAAATGAAAATATGATGCATCTGAGCAGTCCGCATAGATAACAATGTCATACTTTAATAGTTATAAAAATACTTACTTTTTGAAAATACAGTCTCCTATACAGTTCAAACGACAATTCAAATATCGGTAATTTTTTTTTCAAGATATTTTTGTTTGAAAAAAATTTGAACAAATCCAGTATTTACTTTGAGTATTAAATCTGTTAAGAAAACATGTTAGTTTCAACCTGAATACGCTGACTGTGTCAAAATCACATACTTAACGCTTTTAACTTCTATTTTAGAAAAGTAATAAACAAGACGAAGACGTGATATCAAGATTAGTGCACACTGAATTATAATATAAATTAATAAAATAAAATCAATAACGAATATTCTAAAGGAGAGATTAACATACTGATTTTAATCAGAGGCTGTGACGTATTGTTTCCTCTTATTAGGGAGCCGTATAGAGCCATAGCCGTAGGGGCCCACGACTCATAAGGGGGGCAGACTGAGTTTTGCCCGAATTTTACCGAATTTTAATGATATTTTGCCCGATTTCGCGAATTTTTTGCCCGAAAACATAATATTTAGGGGGGCAGCTGCCACCCCCCCCCCCCCCCCCCCTGCCCACCTGTCTCCTACGGCTATGTATAGAGCCGTATTGCATCTTTCATTTTTTTTACAACATGACCTTTCATTGTTAAGATTCAAATAGGAATTTCTGTCTTCTATGGAATCTAATCGTTCCAATGATAGGGACAATAGAATCGAAATGTACAAGTTATTTGATGTTTTTGTAGAGGAGTCACGATAAGGATAAGGATAAGGACACTTCAACCCAGTCCGTAAAGATCAGTGCCAAGGGATTTGGAAGTATTCGAAAACAATCTCTGACAAAACTAAGTTGATATCCTTGCTAAATCAGGCCATAAATACGAAATATTACAAATCTCGCAAAACTCTTTGAATTATATTCGCAGAAAGCATAAAATCCTGTATAGAACAGTGGATCCTAACCTTTTTCTAAATGAGACCCAAATTCATGAAACTCCCAGAGCCGTGGCCTCCATTCATTTTCAAACTAGGAATTCATTGGTCAAATTACAGAGCTTTCAACAGCTCTACAAAGATATAGATATGATTTTTAAATTCAGTTCATATGGCTCCATGATGGAAACCACTGGTATATAGAAGGACACCAAATAAGAGAAGAAATTAGTTTAATGAAAAATAAAATGAGTTAAAAAGAGGTAAGAATTCATGATTAACTATCAATGACTAGAATTATACAAATATGCAAAAATATAAAAAAAAGTGTTTGACTCAAGTTCATATTTGACAAACGGCGGTTGCTTGTGTTACTCTAAAACTTATTTTCACTTTCATCTGAAATTGCGAGTTTTATAAATTTCCACAATTTGTCAAGGATAACATTCGTAAGAAACAATCAAAAACAACATAGTTTTTTCAGTGAACAAAAAATCATGATCTATGATATTGACAAAAACGCATTATTAAGCTGACATTTGTTGGAAATATGTTTTATTGATATGACACACGTTTTAGCACTAATTGAAATGTGACAAAAATACAGCTGGGTCGTTGCTATTTCTCGATATAATAAAATATAGTGTAACGTCTTCTGAAAGGTGTGAACATCAAACCAAACTTTCGGGAAATTCAATCGTTGTACGGCTATTAAAATGTAGGCTATGGTTTTGGATTGCCACGTCCCTACTCCGAAATACGTCGTTCCTTTATACGGGATTGCAAATACATGTACATGATTGTTTTCCATGTATGGTAACACAACACATAACAGTGTATGAGCATGATTTTCGCGTACAAAACATATCTCATATTATATAAATACTATAGTGTATAGATTTCCTATTGATTGTCTACCTGTGCGTCTGTGAGGTAGATGCAATGGCACTGAGGTTAGAATCAAATATTGCTATATAAGTTTTGAAATGCCATTTATTGAAATATAACGATAGAAAGAATATGTCGACTACATGCGTCCTACTCGACGTTTCCATGCGTGTTTCCAAATATTGGCCAAACAAACTGTCGAATGAAAGCGGAAGAAAATGGCCAACGGACTGGAAACATGAGTGAAAATAGTCCATGGTAACAATCCATAAAATTTCATTTGTATCGGATTGGCTTCCGTTTGTTGCACCTCAAAAGTGTTAATACCCCACAAGGCTATATTAGCTACAAGTAAAAACGTCACAAATTCACGTCCAGGCTTCCCTTGTTCGTGAGACTTTGTCTCCGCGAAGCGTCTTAGTGTATTTAAAATAAATAAGGTTTGTAAGGAAGCTTGAAACATGCGCAGCACACTCGATATGATAATCAACAAACTAGCGATTTTAGACTGAGAGAAAGATGCAGAGACGATACTGAGTAACGAAAACACAAATATACCAAATAGTCCTATAACTAATAACGTTTGTTCCAAGTCTACCTCGCGTTGAGAACGGAATCCTAACGGTTGCATTTTATAAAAGGCTATTATAACCGCAACCGCAGTCATAACGTAACAAATAATTTCAGACAAATGCTCCACCATAATCGCATCACCACTTCTAGATTTGATTCTAATCATGACGAAGAAGGCTATAATATTGATTACAACAGCTACGAGTAGAAATATTCCTAGAAACAATCCACGACTAGAATTAGAACAATCCACTCCAAGACGGTTGGCTTTCATCTTTGCCGCCCATTGTTTGTCTTTTTGATTTCGATCACCAACTTTTCCAACATTTCTCCACATTATAAAGATCATACCTGTAATAAGAAAATAAAATGAAAGCAAACAAATCATATAATTTTTCTAAAAACGCCGGTCTTAAACTGACGACACATAAATGCAGTTTGTGGTCCGGTGCGGCGATGCGATGCGTTCATTTCACCGCAGCGTTTTATCGGATCGAAACAAACAAGGGTATACATTTGACATGACACATACATGTGAAATTTCTGCGATGAGACGTCGTTATATAAAGTCAATTTATCTGAAATATCAGGAACCTCAGATTTTAGACAAGAAATATGAATCATGCAAAAGATGAACTACAACCTATATTTTCTACTAAGAGTAACTTTTAACCCTAAAAGTGGTGGATTACAATAATTATTAAAGTATACTTACCAGCACATATAAGACTATATTCTATACTACAGGGGTATAAATATGGCCCTGAAGATTCTACTACTGTATTCATTATACTTTCTTCATTACATCGTTTATATACACCAGCTTGTGTTACTGAAACGATCAAATCATAGACTTTCATTTAAGTATTCATACTTTGTATGTAAAAGTAACTGGCGGTGTGAGATAAGAAGCACTACTATAAAACTGTACTGTAAAATAGTGAGTTCTTCCCTAAACATTTGATTTCTTTCAACTTGACTTACATAATTCATCAAAAATGTGAATTCCAAACATGTATCAGTCCTTTTTCAGTAAGAATAGTGTGGAACAGAATTGCGATCTGTGCAACTGCAAGTACTGACCAATCATGAATTACTTACGTGGTGAATAATTGAGATCAGAAGAATCTTTAATTTCTATCAGAGTTTCATGTATGATATTTTCTAGCCATACACAGATATTAGTAGCTAATAAATGCATCAAACCAAATCTTGATATAAGTTTATACTCCTGGATACACACCTATAATACAAAATTATATTCATCTAATCGTGGGGATTTACTTTCATGCGATCTCCTTGAACATGACCGAAAGTCAATAACGTATTACATTCCAGATTCGGGACTCCAGACAACATGCATTTTAAAATGACCTACATAAATGGAGTTATTTCCCCTTAACCCCTTTTCAGTAGATATGCCCATATCAAATTTGTTTACTCACCTTAGAGTTTAAAAAGACAAAATAAAGTTGTATAAATGTAAAGAATAGATGTAATATAGGACGGAAACCAAATGTTAAATGCTGACAACCAGAGAATGGATCATTTTCAAAGAAAATTCCAAATTGCAACCCACTCTTTATCATACTTCCAATACCAAATGCTGAAAAAAGAACATGTGGATAAATGAAACAAACAGTGACGCAGTGAGAAATTTTTAAGAGGGGTGGGGGGTGTATGGTAGGCTATATAGAACAAATGAGAAAAAGACCGGAGGAACGAATATTCGATTACAATCCAATAGGAACATTTAAAATAAGGCACCATTGTGCTCAAACAAACTGCAGTGTAGTTGCATGGTAGGTAGGTATAAACATTTTTGTGGAAATAACCATTTAAAGCAATAAAGGAACGGCATCTCCTTACCCACTGCTCCTAGTCTGAGATAAAAACTACCAGTATGAGTGAATGTAGAGTTATCATATGTATATTTCTTTATACTTGTAGATTTCTCAATAGCGTTCACAAGCTCTTCTTCAGTTTTACTTCTTTTATTACAACAAGAACAGCACCGTCGTTTACAGTTGGATGATTTTAGAACAAGTATATAAATAAATAATATAAATAATACACTAACTCCATATAAATAAATATAAAAACCCTGAAAATAAAAGAATGAAGTATTATGATAAAATTTATAGACTATAATAATATGTTTAAAATGGACACTGAGACATAATCCCCGAACGTCTCTGTAAACTCTAATGAATGATGCTGTGTATTCCAGTAGATCTTCACTTATAATTCTAGTCAACTCCGTGGTACGGATAAATCGGGAAAGATCAATGCCAAGAGGTTTAAATTGGCCAAGGACATGCTGGGAGAAATAATCCTCAAGGGAACCTAGGTTGTTTCTTTCTTTCTTTATAGTTCATCTCATAGAACCTTTGGAGATAAGTTTGACATTTACTTATGCATTCTATGCAATTTTGGTACTATCGGTTCTACAATAATTATGCATTATATCTTTGTTTACTAATACTTGCAGTCTCATACAACTGGACCAACACGACAATCAACATGTCATTCAATATGGTGATTATATGTTGCAGAGCGCAAGTGTATTTTTCTTGTATCCACTAGATGTAAAAAATCTGCTTGAAATAATTGGCATTGTTATTTAACTAACCTGAAAGAGGTAAGGTCTCTGTATTGAAGTAAAAACCTCTGATATAGGTAATATGGTACCCAATATTATTAATAACATGGCATATAATCCACTTAGATTAACAAACAAACTATCACTGAAATAAGGAAACGTAAAAAAATATCACTGAAATGAAGAGTAAACAAATTATTACTGAAATGGAGAAAAGTAAACAATCTATAACTGAAATGAAGAAAAGTATAAAGCAAACCATTACTGAAATGAAGAGTAAACAACTTATTACTGAAATGTAGAGTAAACAAATTATTACTGAAATAAAGAAAAGTAAACAAACTATTACTGAAATAAAGAAAAGTAAACAAACTATAACTGAAATGAAAAATAGCAAACAAATAATCACTGAAATTAAGAAAAGTAAACAAACTATCATTGAAATGAAGAAGAGTAAACAAACCATTACTGAAATGCAGAAAAGCAAACAAATATCACTGAAATGAAGAATAGTAACCAGACTATCTAAAATGAAGAAAATCAAAGAAATCATCACTGAAATAAATAGTAAACAATCTATCTGAAAAGAAGAAAGGTAAATATTAAATATTTCAGATGTAGTTGCATATCAGCCGACAGTCATTAGATCTTTGGACCATAAACAGTCAAAATAACACACATACACTATTTTCAAAATGGTTTCAATCAAGGCTATTCTTTAGAATTCTCGAGTTGTACTTATATCTGAGAGAGATATCAAGCAGAAAACGAATAGTCAGAGTCTAGGAACTGTCCAGATTACTAAATGAGCAAACCGTTATGGAAAAGAAAAGAAAGTACGTATAGTATAAACGAGAACTGTAATAAAATAAGAATTTAGAACTTACACAACAGGATTATTAAAGATGAGATTATAAGATAATCTTCTGTGTGATTTATCATAACGTTTATTACTAGGTGAGGGAGGTGGTGTGTCTGGTAGAAAAGCTTCATCTTGACCTGGTGAATTATCTTCATTACCAATACCTGAAATAGTTTGACAGGAAATGAAGGATAGGCATTGAATATTATCATTCTCATGGATTTTTCAAGACCAGGCCTTATAATATATTTGCTCAGTTGGTTTAGCATTCTCTGGAAAATGGAAACTGAGATGTAGTTATACAGACAGTCTAATTCTCATGTTTATTAACGGTAATTACCGTCTAAACTTATTTTGCAAAAAGCAGAAAATAGATTCCATCAGTTTATTTACCGTATATATTATGAGTCTTGTTACACCCATAAATGGTTTTTGAACAATTCAAAATGTCAAGCTCATGTTTAAGATTTGAAGATAAATCCGAAAAATCAAAATCATCCTAACAGCCCACTGTTTATATACTTTATTCTAAATTTTGTGGAAAGGTTATCATATTTCTTAACATAAACATGTATCAAGAATTTTGACTGATCAAAAAAGATACATATCAAGATATCAAAATACATGTTTTCAGGTAAAAAGGTTATCAACTGAGTAGATTTATCATTAAATATTTATTTATACCATGATATTCCTTTACTTGACAGATGGACTAACATAACAAACTACATCGTATAATTAATATAACATGGTTTATATCAGGGAAAAAATCTTAAAGTAATCGTGTCGTATTTAAGATTGATAAGAAAGTTTCCAGAATATTATAACTAAATGCATTTTTTTGCGAATGAAGAAAATATGATGCTGCATAATTAATTCTTATAAGAATATCTATCAGACATCTTTTTGGACCCCTTTTCTTAGACATATATCCGACTTTTACGTGGAAATCTACTTCCAGTATAAAGTAACACAACTTAATAAATCCTAGAAACTTGTACAGGAAGCAATATGACATACTGATATTATATGTGACTGGGGCAATAAATTGTGGTTATTTGTTTTGTAAATCAAAATGTCTGATAATAAATCAGTTCCAGGCCATTCCACGTGACAATTATTCCTGGTTTTATTTCACATTAACTGCTGTTACAACGTTATGGTTGGTTGACTGGTAATTTTATGAACGCCATCGAGTACACCATGTGATAGGTTTTAATATATGGCCATAATGCCAAACATGATTTTGATTGTAGGAACTTTTTTGGAGTTGTAAATCGTAAAATGTATCCATTCATAATTATTGATACTGTCTAGTATGTCTAATGTCTACACGACATGCTTGGAATACATAGACTTAAAGGTATATGATCACCATCCGTTCTACCAATAAAATTTCAGTCTCAGAACGTAGAATTTTCCAGTTGATCTAATAATGTGAACAGGTCTCCATCGAAATTTAAGCCTCCAAATCCGTCTGTTTCCATAATTATCAACGTTTGAAAGTCAAAAATACGACTCGTCGTTTAGTAAAACTATGCCTTATGTATACAGAAAATGAAAGATAAATTTTAGGTAGGGGTATAATTGAAAGGATTGTGCGATTTTTGTGCTGTTCAGGTTCTTCTCGTAAAGGCAAAAATCGACCCATGGACGAAAATGCTGAACATTCCCCTTTAACTAAAAAAAAAACAATTAATAATACTCGTAATTCACTTCTGGTATACATTTGGAACCTTGTTTACTCGTTATGTTACCTGTGTTTGAGTCATTTGAAGTCAAGATCAAAGGGAATATATATGTTTTCATGGATCATAAACCGACTTCTATGTTTATGTAGAGAAAATAACTGCATACAGTTGGTAGAAAATGTAGCACCACGTTCTTGTACAGTATTTAATAATATTTCAGTCATCATTCATTTGGCATCCATGTAAAGTTGCTGAAAACCATGTGTGTTATGTTACAGAATTTATTTGATTTTTCTACAACTTTCAGCGTTAATGACCTATCCTCCTGTTTTTAAAAACTTACAAGAATAGGATATTAACTGTGCTATTGACAGTAGACAAAGTTAAAGTATTAGAACAATGCTTCTGACCACAAACACTGTCTTTGATAGAATGGCGCAATATCTTCAGATTTATGTGGATTCGTTTTTACTTCCAAGTGAATTCCAACAATACACCAATAGTATAGGGCCTGCGGTTTCTGAAATATATGTGAACGATTATCTTAAATCATACCTCCATTAATAAAATTTCACCTTGACATTTCTGATGTTAAACAGGTTCCAGAAAAAAACTAACAATCAAATGGTCAGTTATAATTAAATAATTTAGGTCAGTTTATTATTCTACGAGAGTTTCTAGGTTAATGACAATACAGATTCCAGTACGATAAACTATGCCAATTTTACTTCTGATCATTTTGATTAGTTTCAGAGAAGGAAGTGAAACTTTGAAATGAATAAAGTAGCCTAATACGACCTGTATATTTAGCTTAATACGACCTGTAGAATTTTGTGCATCGATGGTATTATAGCTGAGGATTAGAAGGTTAGATCTCAATACAGATTGATATACTTGAGACAGACAGGGCCTTGCTACCATCTGCCGTACTTGTCATTCATAATATATTGATATGATATACATTTAGGTGAAGCTGATATTGGCCCACCTGAGGTGATATTTTAAGAGTTTAGTCTACACTCTTTCCTCTCACCTTTACTGGAATTTAATCTATTTCATTCTTGCCGACGGGAAAATAAAAACATTCTGTTCTGACTGTTCTTACAGATTGCTTACTACTGTTGGAAGAGTGAGTTTGAATTTAAATAATAATTTAGCTCTCTATAGTTTATATTCAATATGGCGAAATTTGGCGTCACTAGATATGGTAGGCCTACCCCCTGCAATGTTTTTGGTTTGGTGTTTTCTATTTTCCAAAGAACCACAGAAAGTGCCAAAGAACAGTACTGTTTAAGTCAAGTCACCCTCACTCGAATAATTTTCAGGAATTTGGCAGAATTTATAAAGAAAACCTAATAAAATGTAAAATAATTAGGAAATGGGATTTTAATCATCAATTTCTCTCGTTACTGTTATACACATATATTGTACAGTTAGTGCACGTTTGCTTGTTAAAATAGTTAACATATTTACACAACAGGGGTTAAAAATGGCATCAAGAATCTGCATGCCACTGTTCTTGAACTCAATCAAAGTACTATGCGGTGGATTCTGACGCCATTCTTAATAGTAACGATATGGGGCCCTCGGAAATATTTTTTCTTATCTGTTGGTATACAAGTTATTGAAACAGTGAGCAAGACATCTTTAAATGCATCCGCTGAAAAGATCAGCACATTTCGAATAGTCTAAAATTCGAAGGTTCATATCTTGACCTTTAATTGACCTTGAACACATTTTCCCTTAACACACGGGGCCCATTAAAAACACAGAATTAGCATTCTTCCACCTGAAAGTAGTTTTAATTCGGTTCGTTAAATACACGTCTCACCAACTGTCAAAATATCTATATATAAACAAATTACTCGAGTCGACTGACTGAAAATACTTTCCCGCCTTTTCAATTTGCACGTGTCGTTATTACCCTCCATTTCGCGCCTTTTCAGATCTGTCTAGCCATCCCTGTTTACGTTCAACTGTCAGATGTTTGATATTTATAAAGCTTTTTGTAACTTGTTATACAATTTTTCCAACTTTTAGATTCTATTCATATGATGTCAAGTGGTCTTTAACAATCTCAGATATCAGTATTCAGGTACTTGAAGGTTGAAGTATCGTCTGATAAACTGATATCATAATATCTCTTGGCTAAAAAATTATCATTGGCTAATTCGTCACTGCATAAATGTTCTTAATGTGCCGTTTTCAAAGAGGTACGCAAAAAGACCCCATAGCGTCACACCAACACAAGACAAAAACCATCCAGTAGCAGAACTTACAGTCCCCGGTTCGATATCAAAGAGGTACCGAAGACAGTGCAACTTAGTCTATACTATACTATATAATATGAGAAATAACTGTGAAGGCGACTTATCCTCAAGTTAGAAAAAAAGTTGATATTTACCAGAATCTCCGTTTGGTAAACTGGTGACTTCACTATCCAACGTTATAACTCTCTCGGCTCGATCTTCTCGCGATACTTTAGGTCTTCTTATTGGACTCACAATACTTGGTATGTAGGAAGCACTGCTGGAGAATGGGGGATATGGCTGTTGACTAGCTTGACCTGGTGTATTGGATCGAGAGTCCTCGGTTAGACTTGTAGACATCCCGGCATTTTTAAATGTTCCCATTGGTCTGATTCTATGAGGTGATGCTGGACTTTGTGAGAAGTCATCACGAGGTGTACTAGGTTCTGCTGAACCTTGGTTACTCAATGAGCTCAAGTTGCTTCTACTGTCTAAAGAACTCGCCTGACCACGTGCTCCTGCTGGTACCCATCTGAAAAGATATACAAAGGGGATCATTAATAGATGATCTACGAGAAAATTAAAAGATGAACCAGACTTATTCAAAAAAGGTGATGTGAATGCTATATATTATATTGAATGAAATTATACTTTGATATTATGAAAGTTCTGTATGGTACGTTTTAACCAACGTTAAATGTTTTGAAATTCTCCTTAGATATTTCAGATATTTATGAAAACCATAAGAACTATAACAGGGACCTCCCAAGTATCAGATTACCAGTAACTAACGCAACAAATCAACTTCCTTTGATGTTGTATATCTGATAAATATTTAAAGTTTTTTCTCTGTAATATTCTTGAAAACTATAAATATTTCACGATTATAAAAAGTTAGTTGAGGGCAAATATTTTGACGAGTGGGGTCATCTGATGCAATCGAAAACATGACCTTAGAATTCATTTGCATATAAATCTGTGGTACCGACCCTTGAACATATTTTTAAAACAAATTTCACACAGACGACGTGGGTGGGAAAGAACTCAGAAGCCAATTGGCAACATTTGTAAATTTCGAAGCTCTTAATCATGACAAAAGTTTTGGTACTTTAAAACTCGTTAAATTCCATCATAATTCTTGAATTAATCACCAGAAAATCTCTAAAAATGTGATAAAACACACATTAGATACAGCAATTTGTTCTGAATGTTGAAAACATACGCTGCTGCATTTCTAAATCTGACGTTGCTTATCAATTTAATTTACACTTTTTAAGGAATAAATAAATTGAAAACGTTTGGTTTCTTCAAAGCGATAACTTGTCTAAATATATTCCCGACATTTGAGTAGTTTCAATCAAGATTTGTCTTCTCAGTGAGTTTAAAAATTATGTACATGTATAACTTTAAAAGTTCTACAGCTGGGATGTTTTGACTCGGATAAGAAAATTAAAGTTTTATGGTCGACCTTTTTAAAATATTTACTGATAACCGCCTGTATTATCAACCTCGGCTTATCATCATCAGGCAACGACTGATATTTGCATACAAAAACCATCAATTAAAACAACGCTGATTCAATGTATAAACTGATTCAATATAAGGTAAAAAATTTATCATTAGGTCGGTTGGTGAAGAAGTGTAGGTTTTCCAGAGAGAAATGAGATAATTTAATGCTTATATTGGTGGCTAATAAAGAAAACGTTGCATTAAACATATTCTAAATTATCTCGAGGTTACAGACGTCATAAATTCTGCTTACAAATTTCATACTTGAAGTAGTTGATATATTTTAATGATTAATAATTCTCGAATGTCCAATATAAAGATCACTTAAACACAAATCACGACCTCCTTCCATATCAATACGATTCTCAGAGATTTCTCACCAAAATATTGAATCGTTCACACACTATATAACAAACTCGATACTTGAGCTTGACAAGATCACCATTGACATGAGTAGGGGTCGAATTTCACATTAATCACCCTATTAGGGTCCTTATAAATACACCCCTCAACAATCACAACAATACCCTAATATTATGTTTTGTTCAAGTAAAAAAGAGTTTTTCGGGCTTATCTACAAACACAAAATCATTCAATGTGAAAGTTTAATCAAAATAAATTTACTGTGAAAATAAAATTATAAGTGTCGAAATCTGATCAACCTAGCCAAGTTAATTGACTACTTTTACTGTAATTTGGATGAAATTTGATATTGGACGATAATTTATTATGAAAAGCAACAAAACTGTCAGCTTCATAATAAAACTTGGTAACAATAGAAATTTACTTAACCGTTTAATGTAACAAATTGGTTATCATTTTGTTCAGTCAATAAAGAGCCTGTCAGACTATAGCGTTATAGATTTTACCTCAGGTTCTTTTCTCAGACTTGACCAGCTTTCAAAATAAAATTAAAGCTTCAATAACAATAAATACTGGAATGATATCAGGTTAGTACCCTAAACGAATAGGGATTTCCATTCTGAAAAGTTATCATGGGGATTGGGGAAACTGTAATAACTGCAATTTTCTGATTTCGTCCTGAGCTTCATTAACATTTCAACAGTCAGTACTGAATATACTGTATATACAAGTATGTACATGTTCAAGTTGAAATTTTGATCACAGTGTTTCATAATGAACGATATCTACAGGTTCGTTCTATTCAATTTAGTAATTAATAATAATGTTCGTCGTTTTTTATTTTGCCGTTTTGTATGTTTAGTGTGGTATATGCTAGTTGGTGTTTTATATCTTCCTATACAAGCCTATGAATACAAATAAATAGTTAAAATAGATGGAGCTAATTCTGATCTAATTATCATTTCCATGTACGCGTGAATATAAAAAGGTAGATGTAGTTAAAAATTAACGATATCTTTCACGTCTGAATGACATGACAGGTGGTCAAATACATTCGACCTGTCTGAACCTGGACCATTCTCGACATATGTCCATCTTATCTTTAATGATTAATCTTTTTAGTTTTTGCCTTTGATTAAAACAGCAAACCATAAGAAACGCCTCACCCCAGCTTGTTAATGGTGATATCAAATGTTTTAAATGCATATGCATAGGTCTTGTACATAGACCAAGTTTTTATATAAAAATTAGGAAAGTCTTGAAGAAAGAAAATTAGACGGCACACGTTGATTTGAAAAAAGGAATAAGGCAAGGTTACCTTTTAGGATCTTGCTTCTTGGTGTAATGCGTACATGAAAATGCTTCTTTCAACTAATAAATGGAAAATCCACTATATCAAATACTGATATACCCCAAAGATAGGAAAAAATGTCCTATAGCTATATTTTATGATGTATACTCTGCATTAGACTGACCCGGGGAAGAGGACAGAAGAATCACGAACAGCCTAAAAGGATGAACAATATTTGCTGTACACGTGTAGGATGCAATCACCATAAATGTGAGATATGAAAAATGCCTGTCAAAAGATATGTGCAGCATTTGGCATAAAAATACATTTAAGAATCAAAATTAATAAATTCATTGAATGAAAGGCAGAATTAATATTAATATGGTAGGCATATTGTCTACCGTTGATCTTTTAATCTACCCAGAAATACTTATCTTTTTCGTCACGTGTAGGAGATTAGAACGATTGGGTTCAATAAAAGATCGCGTGATTAAAAAACCAATAAATGAATATTAAATTTAAGGAAATGAGGGTACCACGTGTACTCACCTACTCATCCCTATAACACACACAAGATCGGGACATATTGACATATACCGTTCATGCCAAGTTCTATAGACTGCAACGTTGACATGCCATCATTTTGTCAGTATCCATTGATTTTGATTTTTGATCTCTAGATTAAATTGGTTTATTTTTTTAGTTAAGAAATTTCAATTCAAACAAGTAACAGCTCGATGGTAAAGGTGGACAAGATTCTGGGTAAAATTTTATTCGAGTGCAGTACACAGAACAATGACTATAGTATTCGCCAGGCAGATGTTAAACTCCCTTGAAATAACAATTTGTAATGTCCTTGAAAACTTAAACCCTTTGAATAATAAATCTCAAGTATGTGAATACAGTGACCACAGGAAATACACTGAATTTTATTGCCCCGCGATTGAAGAGAGTGAAAATTGAAACCAACTGGAAGCTGTGACATAAAGTGACTCCCTGTCAACAGAACAATAAGAACCCCTACCGAGAAAACAATAAGGTCTCGATTGAATTACTCTCTACAAAAATAGGGTCACCCACGAACAGAATTTGTTCTTCTTTTGATGTGGCTCTCGACTGTTCTTTAGTAGAAGTTGCAGAGATTTTTTAGAGATTTTTTAATGATACTATCAGAATCTCGTGTATCAAATATGAGTCAAGTCCAGGTCACGTTTACGAAGTACCTAATTTAACAGACCGTCATTCTCTCATTTTGTTCAGATTTGAAAAAACAAGAAGAAAAAAAAAACAAGGATAACAACTTATTTTCCGTGAGGATCCTTTCTCTTGAAAAAATATTTATTCATGCTGTATAAATATGTAAAAATTATTTGAAGTTACAACATGAAATGACTTAAAATTCTACACAATTAAGAATATTTATTGACAAACTGTAATAAATATACCCCATGCTGTAACAAACAGGTTTGGCTTGTAATCCAATGTTTGATAACTGAAACCACAAACAATACCACAGCTGGGTACAGCCCAAGGTTCTTAAGACCAGATTTGAAAAATAAACAACGAAAAAAATTTAACTTCATCTATTTTTATACTTCATCAGACAAGATGTGTTGAGTGCAAAGGGTTGACATATTTTGAACTAGAACTGGGGAATTCAATTTCTTTCTTATGGCAGACTTCTTATTGCATCGTATTATATTGCATCTGTGTGTCTGTTTTCAAGTTTCGCTAGCAGACGCGGAATAAAGCAGGGTTGGCTGTTGTTACCATATCTCTTTACGTTTTGTTATAATGATATTATTCTAAAAAAATATTTTTCATACAAGACAGAGTATGCAGAAAATTCGATGTTATAAATATCATAAATAATTTACATGTACGTACAACTGAATCAACCAGAAGTGCGCGATTACCTTGGGAGTACAACTCGATAGAAGAAAAAAATCCAAACATTTACATTAGTTCGACAGGGCTACACTTTGCGTCTTTATCTATTAGGCACACGTGTTAATAAACTTGATTTACAGTTTAGATTGTAAAATGTGATATCCATCAAAGCTCAGGATAACATCAAAATAAATTGATTTACATATGTTTACTAATTTTACCGTCTGAAATTTCAATAATCTAACACAAGTAGGCGTTTAAACCCCTTCAAATCTCTTCACATCAAAGTCGATGTTTTTAAGATTTATACTCGGTATAGGTAATTTGATAAAAACACCAGGGTCTCTTTCCGTTCATTGATTAAAATATATTTCAAGCCAAACTTTTAGCAACGCGACTATGTGTAATTTTGCATTTTCATAAATTTTAAAAATACCTCAGAATAGTCTCAGAAACGATTTTTTTTTAACTAAGCAAATCTGTAATAGCTTTTACAGCTCACCGTCATAATGTTATAACCTACAATGCAAGTGTGTTCATATCCATGTTCGACAGTTAGAAATTCAATTCGAGTGATGCAATGTACAAAAAAACACATAAATATAAAAATAATGTGAAATTTTTTTATATGAGGTATATTAAAGGGACAGTCTGAATTTTTTTTAGGTCAAAATTTTTTTTTGCTCAAATTTGTGAAAACTTTACACCAAAATCTGTAACTATGTGCCCTTTAATGTATCTGAAAGTTTTAGTTAAAAAAATCCAGCCGTTAATTTTTAAACGCTAAAAACGTGCTAAAATGTTTAAAAACCTTACGTAAGGTTTTTAAGTGTGTTATGTTTTTTGGACGCTGATAGGAAACTACTGAACGGATTTGAGTAAAATAAACGCCTAATTGTAGAGAAATGTACCTTTTGTGTATTTAAAAGGTTTCAGCTAGAAATATTGAGCCATTTAAAGGGCAAACACCAAAACTAGGTCAAATTTCTTAATTTACAATAAGTACTCCCTGTTTGTAATTAACCCTTTAAAACCAAATTGAGTTTGATCAAGAAGATATAGAGATACAATAAGCATACTTTAAAAATACTCTCAGGTAGCATTTGCGATTTTTTTGATAATGGAAACTTTTTCAAAAAAGCAGAATGGCCCTTTAATTGAAGGGTTTGTCAATTTTCTAACAGTTGTAGGTAGTGCTTCTGAAAACTATTTACCAGACCCAAAACAGCCTCCGAAATACTGACTGTTCCCTTATGTATAACCATAGCCGTAGGGGCCCACGAATCAATGGGGGTGCAAACCGACTAATTACCCGAATTTTAATGATATTTTGCCCGATTTGGGTGATTTTTTGCCCGAAAACATCACTGTCTCCTACGGCTATGTGTATAACCAACCATATATTTTGATGGTATATTTAGTTTCGAATGTTTATAGTCCCAAGTCGTTTCTTATTTTTTCATTAAAATATTTGAACTTGACACGAGCTTAAATTCTCTAACAACAAGTGTATTGAAATAATATTTTCTTTCACATAAAAATTCTAAAGTAAATATTTGTTTTTCAATAAAAATCTCTTATAAGTTTTTAACCCGCTTCCCAGGTTAGGGCTGTACTGTAATGTTAGTTTGAACCCATTACACCGTTTCACCGTAAAAATTTGAAATAATGTATTAGAAAATTGTTATGTTCCGTTGTTGAAATTGTGCACAGTAAGCATGCAAATGCCATTCCGAATCCGAACTCACACAAATTTGTCCAAAGCACTGCCCATGTTGTGAAATCAGGAATAGTCTTTCAGAAGAATAACCATTTAGATAATATCAAAAATTTGTCAATTCCATGTCGGTTTCTTATGTATTCCATGTTATGTAATATTATTTTTCTCTCAACAACGGACTAAGTTCCTACAGAACCTGCTTATGAACGTATGACAACAGGTCTGCTCTATACCAAAATAAATATAGTAATGAATATACAAGATATAGTTATCAAAGTGATGAAAATATCAAATTTATCTATAGGCCTACATCTTACAATCTGAATCTTAGATTTTACATGATATATTCCATATGTACGTACTCAAGCGCGTACATGACATTTAATACAGACACAGGTAAAAACATTTTAACATAGCGCTGGGTATGTTTTATGTTATGTCTTGAATTATAATCTCTTAATATCAGTTTCCTGTCAATGGTGTCTTATTATTTTGTATAGTAGAGTTGAATGTAAAAATACCAAACTTATTGTTTATTTAGACTCCCAGAAAAGGGTGTCGATTTGACAAATAAGAGGTAACAATTGTTCCAGAAGGAAAGCATAGCGCTTGCCATCAAACGTTTACCCAAAATACGAGAACTATCTATTAACATTTTTACCTCAAAAAGTTTACATCGGGTAAATCAAAGAAACATTTTGTCAAGGGTTCAAACAGACGAAGGCGAATCCCCATACTGAACACCCCACTTCGCTGCAGCCACGTCGTTAGGGTGGGGTCCGTGGAGGTTGGGTCCCGGCCCCGGCAAGTTAGAATTAGGCCCCAGAGCTGGCTTCTTACATAACAAAAAAGTTGACTGCTTGATGGCGATTTTGGCATCTCAGAATCATCTTATGTGCTCTATAGGTTTCTATGGGGGAGACTCGCCGCTCAACTTGCACTCAAAACCTGGACACAAGGGTAAATTCAATCTTGGGAGCTGGTTCGCTGTTGACAAATTGAGAGGTATATCAATTTATTTCTGCTAGACTACAATCCTATACCATCTATACCATGCTGACAGACGAACTGACAGATTCCTGATATCTGATAGAAATTTATTATCAACACATGGCATCAAATTGCAGATATACATATACACCTTTCAGATGTGACATTTTAAAAAAGATTTTAGTTAACATTATATTCCAAATGATTAATTCCTGGTTTTTGGTCAAGGTCAAGATGATGCTATTGAAAAGAGGAATCAACCTATAATAATACTGATGTTTCATTATGTTGTAGGTCTACTTGATGATAAAGCATTTATCGTACAGGGAATTTTGAACTGTTTGGAATTATCAGGTCAAGAACAGTCTCAGACTCTTCTTAAGTAGCCTACCCCTTAATATCAGAACTCTTATGGCCTCCTACTCTAAAACAATACTACAGCAGACAAAAATAAACCAACAGTAGTATATTATAAACTCGTTGATATTATCTGTTTAGCCCATCATTATTATCACTATTCTATTCTTTTTACTCTTCATTGACATGAACGAAGATTGATTAAACAAAAACTACCATTCGTTTTCTTTAAAGTGTCATAAAGCTATCTTTTGTGTGTAAATTGGTCTTCCCGAAGACGATTGTAATTTTGAGCCCACCTCGAGTTCTCGTAGCCTACAGTTTGATGGGAAAACAACTTTTTGTAAAGACAAACTTTTAATGAAAATATGGGCTTCTATTTCAGAATTATATTTTGGGCGTCTTGGAATTTCTACATACTTACAGACGTGTTTCACTTCCATTGATATTTTGAGCTTCTAGTGCCACATATTATTTTTAACAATTATATATCGAAATATATTTTTTTCATTCTACAACGATACGGAATCACATTTGAAAAGCACAGCTTTTTTGACAGGACGATTATATTTCACATGCTAACCTCATTTGAGATATACTGTTACAAATTGCAGTAATCATGCTAATAAGATAGTTTTAATGATTTCCAAAACTTACATTTGTGTGTCATCCGATTCTGAATTACTGCTAGTATCATACATTCCGTCATTACCAAAATTGTCATTTTCACCTGGATTTTCATTATTTTCGGTTTCCATGCCGATAACAACGGGACTGGGGGCTACAGTAACATAACCGTCTCTGATACTTCTAATAGGGTTCACATCTACTCCTGAATTACAGTCTAAATCCTCATTTCGGCTTTTTAAATTTAATGTGTCATTTGAATCCTCACTTTCCAAATAGTCCTCTGACCTTGTCCCTACATTATCCGGGGGATTATTTTCGATTTCCATGACGATTTAAAAACTTTTTCCCACGACGATTCACTTTACGTTCATGTTTACTATAGAATCCTACACGTTAAGAAATTCTTGTTCAGTGAGGGCCATAAACAAAGGGAAGAAACCTACCACCCCCGACAGCTAACCCGCGCGTGTATGTATCACGTGACTATAGTCAAGACACACGTTCTGTATATTTAAGGTCCAACACCAGAGAAATTCAATTTTAAAATGAAATATAAGTATAAGTTTCAAGATGTTAGAAAAATGTTGAGTAAAACAGATGATGTATTGAAAGACAGTAGGGCATGTAATAAAAGTTGAAATAGGCCCACGGTAATTTACAGTGCATGATACGTGCGTATCTTATTCAAATATTATAGTGGATCAAATTCATCAGATATCTCTTTTATCTTTTAGAATTATTTGATGAAATGACTGGGTTGTAACTTTATGCATATATGAGTGAAAATTTCGCAAGATTTGATGGTTAGAGATGTTTTGACGCTGTATGTAGGCCTATTAGCCAAGGCTACTTTTCAAGAGCTTTAGTGACTATTTTTTAAAACTATAGTATCTATATATAGATAGGCCTACCTACATTATATTAACAAGAATATTCATTCTGCGAAATTTGTAGGGTGCCAATCGTAGTGATAATAATGAGAGTTTGGCACCGCTGCGTGTTAATTTGATGTTTAGAATAAAGTACTATTTTATCATTAGTCTAATTATAATTATCTCCCCTTATCTGAACGATAAAACTATAGTCAAAATAAAAATTAATTGAAGACTTTTAAAGACTATTCCACAGTGGGATATGGTGATAAGAGATATGCCATGTTTTTAAACAATTGATAACCGTCTTCGGTGGTCTTTTGTAATTTGATTTGTGAAAGAAGTGCTCAGTATTTCTTTGGACCAGATTATGAACAATCATTGCCAAATATTGTCAGGGGGGAGGGGGGGGGGATGCTACCAGCACATACCATCCGTATGTGTAACATTATACGAAATTTCAAAGTGGGAGAGGGGTGGGGTGGCTAAGACCGGGCTAGCCTAAATTCTGGCTCCACCCCCCGTAGAAACGCCACTGAGGTATAGGTGTGCGTATATTAGAGTCAATAAGCGAAGGCCAATATCGGTTTTTAGTTTCCTTGTCAGGACATGGTCTTAAATTGTCGAAAATCAGTTCAATAATTATTAAGATGTTTCAAATTTCACCATCGGAATTGAAAACGAGTTTCTATTGGTGGTATACCTACTTGTTTGGGATAATGTAGGCCTACATATATTCAGCATTGTGTTACAGAAAAGAACAAGAAAGCATCTATAACCATTTCATTTCGCAAGCAATGAATACAACTAGGCTATGTTAGGCTATAAGATTTGAAAATATTTGCCAAGACTATCAGAGACTGACCAGGGAGTTTATTTTGTTGATGTTGTCGTGATGTTGTCAATGAAGAATATTTCTGATAACGTGACCGACACAATTAACCCGACCCCAATCATACCATGGCGGTAAACAACAATCAGATTAATGTGTTTGTTTTTCATTGTTTAATCTGTCTAAAAATCAATAGATTATCTAATAGACAAATAGAGGTTTTATTTCCTCAATGTACTACTGGAAATACATTAAAGGGGAATGTTCAGCATTTTTTACAGTCGATTTGAGCCTTGAAAATATGGAAATAGCCTCAAAAAGTACCAGAAATGCACAAAAATCACATATTTCCTTCAATTATATCAGTACCTAAACATTTATCTTTCATTTTATGTTAATGTGTTTTTTCTATATAAGGCATAGTCTTACTAAACGACAACGACGAGTTGTATTTTTGACTTTCAAGCGCCCTTATTATGTTACACGGGGCTCATATTTCGAGGGAAGGCCATGAACATTATTATGGATTAGAAAATCTAAAAAAAATTGGTTGGTTTAACTGAATATAATATATTTTGGATTCTGTTTTTCAGATTATTCTGTGCGCTTGAAACTATAATTATTTGAGTGAGCGTCTCTTTAAATTTAAAGACCCCCAGTTGTGTCTGGTTATCCGTGTATAAAACTTTGACAGATCACCAGGGAAAGATAACTCTGAATTTATTATTTATTAATGCGCATGTGTCAAGTATCCCAAATATTTTTATTTTTCTGATAATTTACGAAAATCTAGACTTTTGGACGCATTTATGAAGGAACATTCTGCAATGGCTTGAAGTATGTATTACAGGTCGCAGATACACCTTGTGAATATTTAGCAATAATCCGTTGAATCCTCTTGTAGGCATATATCAGCCCCCTACCCTCACTTTGCAATGATTTTCGTTCTCACTAAGTACCGACTCGGCCCAAGGTTTTTTTCTCACTACCGACTCGGCCCACTAGACTTATGTTGTTATATTATATATTTATGTGTATCAAATGATAAAACAAATATCCGTAATTGAATTGTCGGTAAAATATCAATTGATACCAAACGGCCCATCATGGACGACATCAAAGTAGGCATTGTCAAGATATCGTTTGCTGAATCACATTTTGCCCATTATATATTTGATGAATTGTAATATTATCCTCAAAATGTTTTTGAAAGTCAACATAACAACATAAGTCTAGTGGGCCGAGTCAGTAGTGAGAAAAATATCATTGGTCCGAGTTGGTTATAAAATCTTTTTTTTAGGTCCGAACCAGTAATGGTCCGACACAGTAATGGTCCGACCGGTCTGACATTCGTACCCTACTTACTACAGTCTACTACTAACTGGGCTACTGCAACAAGGAGTGCCTCTATCTATCAAAACAAATAAACCATCGGCATCAAATGCCCTACTTAACTTTTTTATAGTGTTGACATTTTGAAAAAAAACCCTAGAATACCAGTTCCAAAATAGCTGATAGACTAAAATGACCTAAGACCTAAGAATTTGAGTTGATAAATATTCCAATAATGAACAAATTTTCTTAAAAAAATATCATTTTACAGTCTAAAATGATGCCATTTACCCAATAAGTTAATTAAGTCTAATTTTAAGTGTAAAATTGCAAAACCTTGTGATTTTATGGACTATGATTCTAAGCCATTGATATGCTAATGAAATATTAAATAAATTGAAACGACAGAATAAATCAACTGAAGCCTTTTTGACTGGACTGAAGAGTGAATGTCTATGTCATTGTCAGTCAGTCAGCCCATTTGATATTTTATTGTACACAAATCATGATAATGTGGAATGATCATAATTTATAATCAATTTAACATCTATGATTTCAGGAATATTGTATATAGCATTTTTTGATAGATAAGGAGATCATGCAGCCCAACAGTCAAGGAACAGAGAGAGGTAAACTACTATTTTCCTTTTCTTGTTAGTCTGAGACATTTCAATCTAATATTATGGTTTTTTGCATAAATAGTCTAAGGTCATATGTCTAAACATTTTGGGAAGCTTATTGTAATTTAATAAATCTATGAAAATTTTTTAGGTGATGGTATAAGACCAAACTCTGAGAATGCTGAATTTGTTGTTAAATTTCCCTGGAGGAGAGATAATCAGTCAGAGTTTGGTTCTTTGGGAAGAGATCGTGATGCCAAACCTGGAGAATTTGTTCTTCAAAGTGTGTTTCTGGAGTTCTGTAGAATGGCAGAGAGAAAGATTGAACATGTTTTGGCTGAACCATTGGTAAAGAACCTTGGTTTTTAAATCATATATATCAATCAATGCTTGAGATGAAAAAACAAAATTCTTTTTAGTTTTAAGAACAGGATTTTTTCATTTACATTTTTAATTTGAAAACACTTTACAAACCATTAACAAATGTCTTTTAATTTATTACATCCCATTGATAAGGCAGCCTCATTCGGCTAAAATTTCGTCATTTTGTTTGAAACTATGTATTGACTCGGCCATGATAGGCTCCAATCTTGCCCAGTAAATGGGCAAGGGAAGATAACTCTATATCTGAGATTGATTCTGATTGGCTGTTTTTACCTCGAAAGAAGGCAACAGAACGATTGTGATTGGCTTACCTATAATTTATTCAACATGACATTCATCGTATAGTGTATAGCACACTAGTCTACATGTATTTCTGAAGTTGATATGAGTGAAAGCAGCCTCGGCTCGTAAATAATTCAGTCACTTTTCCAAGGATATCAGATTTCTAAAATTTCATTTATTATGGAGTTTGATATCCTCTCTGTCTGTTTTCTGATATTGTTATTTTGATTTTTTTTTAAGGAAAAGTCTTTATCTAAATCATTACAAAGAGGTGAAGATGCCCAGTTCGATCAAGTAAGTCATTCTTCAGGATTGAACTAAATATCTTTAAACTACTACAATTGTATGAAATACAACCAAATCAAATAATTTAGTTTATTCTCCTGCAAATGAATAACTAAAGTCAGTAGTATTTTCAAACTGTTGGCCATACTGTTGTTTATCTATAAATGTTGCTAAAATATTATTATTTTGGCGCTGGCGGTGTTATATATGATCTCTGTTAAGACATTAATGGTATTAGGAATGTAAGGAATGTATTATATATGATCTCTGTTTAGATATTAATGGTATTAGCGATGTACTATATATGATCTCTGTTTAGATATTAATGGTATTAGGAATGTATTATATATGATCTCTGTTTAGATATTAATGGTATTAGGAATGTATTATATATAATCTCTGTTTAGATATTAATGGTATTAGGGATGTATTATATATAATCTCTGTTTAAATATAAATGGTTAGATATAATGGTATTAGGAATGTATTATATATGATCTCTGTTTAGATATTAATGGTATTAGGGATGTATTATATATAATCTCTGTTTAAATATTAATGGTTAGATATGAATGGTATTAGGGATGTATTATATATGATCTCTGTTTAGATATTAATGGTATTAGGGATGTATTATATATAATCTCTGTTTAAATATTAATGGTTAGATATGAATGGTATTAGGGATGTATTATATATGATCTCTGTTTAGATATTAATGGTATTGGGATGTGTAGCTGAACACAGTCTGCCGTCTATATTAAAGTCATTATTTATCTGGTATGAAAGACAGTTAGGTTTTGAAGATGGTATATTGTTGGAATCACATAGACAAAGACATAGGAGTAAAGGGTATGCATTATGTGGTTTTTTCACATGGAAGGAAGAAATTTGGTGTAGTTAACTTATATTTACAATTTGACTAGTGACAGTATACTGAACATTGTCCCTCGTCAACCAAGTTTTACTGATTCATTCATTCATTTTTACTCTCCATTGTCATATTACGAGATTTATATCAACGTATTATATCAATGTGGCATTCAATTGAACCAATTATTGCAGAATCCGTAAGTAAATAACTTATATGAATTGTGAATCAACAAAACCCAAAGTAGAGGTTTCTAATCCAACAAAAAACATGTACCGGTAGTCATATAGTCATAGGTATTTTTGTGTGTGTCTTGTGGTATTGAAACTGTCCTGAACAATGATATTAATATATTTTCTCATTAGTTCTATTTTACATTTCAGAAATAAAGACTTTCTAAGTGAAAGGAGAGATGTAAGTTCAATCATTATTTTTAAGACGTGTGGTGTAAAACTGTCTCTAAAGATTAATTGCAAGTGTTTCAATAAGTGTATGCTATAGCTTCTTGTATGAAGTTCATAATTGTCTAAGATAATATTGTAAAATATATATTTCAGTTAGCTGTTGAGTTTGTCAACTGTTTAGTTTTAATAGAGGTTCTAACCAAGGTAAGTTATATCAAATATGTTTATAGAAGATAAATGAAGTATGTGCCTGTTGATAGTTCTTTTTGTTATTAAAATAAGTATCTATTTCTCCTTGATTTAAAATAAGAGACTACTGATTATTGATTGTATATTTTCAGAATTCCTACCATCCTGGTCATGATGATATGATAAACTATATTATTAGTTCAGCTTTTAAACATTTTAGATCTAGAGACAGGTCAGTATTCTTTATCCATTTATTTCTTTAATTTGGACCTTTACATTACAGTCGGCTAATTTGATGCTCATAATCATCATAATATACGTATTATCCTTGACCTGTGCAAAGTCTAATTTTTTAGCAGACTAAGACATAATAATAATGATTACTTTGTTTAGATCCTCTATCTTATTTTATTCCATTTATTACAATGACAATAATCTATTTCAGTAATCCAACGAATCCTAACTCGGCTAATATTAATACTATAGCTGATTTATATGCTGAAGTTATTGGTGTATTGGCTATGTCTAGGTAGGTACTGATAAAAGATTTATTTAAACAGTATTTCATTATAGATCTATCAAATTTTGATAATATTCATGTATTAAATACTAAAGCAATAAGTAAATCACATAAGCTTTTTGTTTGATTGTGAAACAATTGTAGTCAACTTTGACAGTTTGTATTTACTGTATTTACAGATTCCAGGCGGTAAGAAAGACGTTTATGAATGAATTAAAAGAGTTAAAACTAAGAGATCAAACACCTTATACAGCTCAAGCTATTATAAGTTTATTGATGGGACTCAAATTTTTCAGAGTCAAGGTAACAATAATTCAATTTAATTTTCTAAATTTCATCTAGTTCATACTAAAAAGTGACTTTCAGAAATGTATTCAATTATGTCAGAAATTGTGATATTGCATTAAGATGTGGAAAGATCAAGTCAATTTTCTGATTCTGATGAGACAATACTTTCAAATGGGTCCATTCTTATTTTCTGGTAATTGTTCTATTTATCAAACCATCAGATTAAACTACTCAGAAACTTATGTTTTGTAATGTTTTGATATTTTCAGCTTCACCCAATAGAAGAATTTGAATCTAATGTAGCGTTTCTACATGAATTAGGGGTGTATTTTCTAGAAATAAGAGATAGAGAAATAAAACATGCTCTAGCTGGATTATTTGTAGAGATTTTATTACCAGTAGCTGCTGTAAGTTTCACACATAACTTTGATCTTTTTTATCATTTTAATTTAGACTGATAAAAAAAGGGTTACATAATACGTGATATGTAACAGACTTGAAAAACCTTCATAAGTAAAAGATCCTTATTTAGAGACTACATTGTCATCCAATCAAATTACTAATTTTGGTAAAATTTGGATTTTATATTCAGGTTTTTAAAGGGAATAAGAACACTGGCTGCACCTCAAAGTGAATTTTGTTCAAGATAAAGCCTAGAAAATTTTATTTTTATGTTAGAAATAAAGAATGATTTGAATTCTGTATTTGCAGACAGCAAAGAATGAAGTAAATGTACCAGTACTAAAGAATTTTGTAGAATTATTATATTCTACTACTATTGATATGACAACGAAACGTAAACACACTTCAGTATGTAACTTTTAACTATAAGCTATGGTGCTTCTTTAAAAATAGAGCCAATTAGCAAAATTCTGAGATTGCATTAAATATTTTAAGAGACAAAGCTTATGCTGCTCTTAAGAATTTGAAATATTAATAGGAGAAGCGTATTGAAAGTGTTTGAAGGTGAAACTGGACAGACTTTAGGAAGCCTGAATTGGGTGCGTCATAGATGGCACCTCATTGCAGACTGAGATACATTCATTTAAGAGTCAAGCTTTGACAGACGCTGGAATTTCGCCATGGTTGCATTATGTCTGTTTATGGTGTTTTGAATTGGTATATATTATATATTTCAGCACCTATTTCCACTAGTAACATGTTTACTGTGTGTTAGTTATAAAACATTCTTTCTTAATAACTGGCCATATTTCCTCTCAGCCTGTTTATCACAGTTAAAAAACCGAGATGCTAAAATGTCACGTATAGCTCTAGAATCTCTCTATAGACTTCTATGGTAAGTTAATCTTTTCTACGACAGTTTGATATTTCCACAACTATAAACCCATATCCAATGAACATATCTCTGGACTTTGGTCATATCTATTCTGTGAAACATTGATGAAACAAAGTTCGCAGGTCCATATGAATGCTTTGGCTGAAATTTGATAATTGCAGTTTCGTTCTTTATTTGTATCTAATTTTGAGTTTTGGTCTGTATCAAGCATGGACTTAGTGTCATGTGAAACTTCAAGTTAAATGAAATATTGGATATCTAGCCAAGTAGTTATCCAAGGTGTGGAAATAAAAGATCAAAGTTAAGAATGTATAAGTCAGTCTTGTGAAATTGATAATTGAATATCATATTGTAGGGTATATATGGTGCGTATAAAATGTGAAAGTAATACAGCTACTACAAGTCGACTACAATCTATAGTTAATAGTTTATTTCCTAAAGGCTCGAAAATAGTCACACCAAAAGATACACCATTAAATATCTTTGTTAAAATCATACAATTTATAGCCAAGGTAAGTCATTATACCAATTGAAATTGTAATCTGATATAAAAATCATTTGAATTAAAAGATGTTTCATGACAAAAAAAGGCTTTCTCGAAAGTCTGAAACTAGATCTTAGACACTTGTAAATAGTGGGGAATATTTTTGTTTTTATTTTTTGTTCACTGTTTTTGATTTATGTTGTTTTTTTGTTAAATTACAGGAGAGATTAGAGTTTGCTATGAAAGATATTATATTTGATTTATTATGTGTTGGTCGAGCTATTAAATTAAATCTTACACCAGAGGTACTTACTGCTTATTTTATTATTATATTATCTGAAATTTAAATATCAAAACTGGTATTGGCAAACTAAGATACAGTCTTGTTTGTTTTGGATTGGAATTGATGTATATTCATTGCCACATGAACTAAGATTGAGAGGTCATTATCTAGTACTCACATTGGGCTAGCACTTTAACCAGCCGTGTCAGAATAATCTTCTTTTTTATTCATTGAAAAATATGAACTAGGTTCAGTACATCAAAGTGACATCGTCTTCATATTCAATCTATAATATCATCATTTTTTTCTTCAGAGAATGAGCGTAGGATTGAGAGCCTTTCTAGTTATTGCTGATAGTCTACAACAGAGAGATGGTGACCCTCCTATGCCCCAGTCTTCCTCCACCCTACCTTCTGGTAGTACAGTCAGAGTCAAACGTACCTTCTTAAATAAAATATTAACAGAGCAGACGGCAAAACAGATTGGTGTTTTACCATGGTACTCTCACATCTTAAAAACATTTGATGCCATGCTACGTGCTTTAGATTTACTAGTTGGACGGCCATTGTTGATGACCAAATCTGAAAATGCTAATAAAGATGCTGATGAACTAATCATGTAAGTTCTCTATTTTATTATTTTGAAGCATTTTATCATAAAAAGTAAAAAAAATTCATTTTGAAGCAATTTTCCTCAGAACTTGTTGTTTACAGTAGTTTAATTAACATTTTATTTAAATGTAAAATTCTTCTTTTATTTTGATAATTTTAGAGGAGATCGGAAGCCAAAAATAGATTTATTCCGTACTTGTATTGCTGCTATACCTAGATTAATACCTGATGGTATGTCGTCTGGTGAAGTAGTAGAATTATTAACCAGACTTACAGTTCATATTGATGAAGAGTTGAAAGGGTAAGTTGTTTGTCTAGTTGAAGATTTATAAAGTTTGGTCAGTTTCTGTCAAAACAAGCTTTTTTTTGTCGCTTTATTGCATGAATTTGACAAAAAAAACTTAATCATCCAGTGGAAATTGATTTAAAAAAAAAATTGTTTAAAATGAAAGTTGTTTTCTTGGTTGATATAGATAAGTACTGGTTGTTTATTGAAATCTTTAAAATCTTGATATGTGAAATAATATAAGTATTTTACATTTCAGGTTGGCGTTCCAAGCTTTACAGAATTTAATGTCAGAATCTCACTTATGGAAAGAATATGTTTTACATGGTAAGATAACTTATATAATCTTAAGTGAAAGGTTTTCAAATCACTGATATGAGCATCCAGTTGAAATAGTTGAACCAATGGTGTATTTTCTGATTTTTAGGTTTTGTACAGTTTATAATGAAAGATATCTCAGATAGTAATACTATACTATTGGATGGTGCATTACGTATGTTGATGCAGTTATTAGTACAATGGAAATCATCAAATAATACAACAAATAACACTACTAGTAGTAATAATACAGGTGGTGCATCTAATAGACAGGTAATAGGTCAAATTTATACAATATTTTCATAAAACATTAGGGCTGCAACGATTCCTGAAGTGGCGATTCGATACGCTAAACGATACACATTCAACGATTCGATTTATTGCGATTACAAATCGCGATTCTTGAGTTTGAAATCGGAAAGAAAAAAAAACCTTTAATCATTAACATTTTAACACATTTTTGACATAATTTTCGTAACAAATTTATATGCTTAAGATCATCATCATTAATAACAAAGATTTAAGATGATAACAAACAAATTGATACGTAAAAAGCAATTTTCGAATATTTCAATACGACATAAATTATAAAATGCATGAGGATTTCTTGTTCTCAGTCAATAAAAGAGTTAATTAAATGAATCAAAATCGGGGCCGATGAATCGCGATTATTTTTTTCTTATACGATGCATCGATAAGGAGGAACGAATCGCGATTCATCGATTCTACGATGAATCGTTGCAGCCCTATAAAACATTGATGTAAAATTTCCTTCATTGCACACTGCATAGCATTAATTGACAATCCTCATTAGCCCAATGAGATGCAGGAAAGAAGGAGGTAAAACTCCATTTTATTTGTCATTTGTCAAAAGTCATAATATTTAAATAAAAAATGTATAGTTTATTCCTCATATAGATAAAACTGTAATATATAATATATCATTTATTATAGGAGAGACAAGAAACAGTTTATACTCAACCATTACAACCTATAGTAAATCTAGATGTTTTACATGAAGTAGAAGGTCTAGCTCTAGTTATGATGTGTAGTTGTCGAATGATGACCAGAAGATTAGCTCTCATATTATTGAAAGAAGTTCGCAATATTTTCAACACATATAACGCTACTCAGGTGAGGTGTTCATTGTTTATATCAATTTGAATAAACTCATATCTTCACTCAAAACAAGCTCAGATCTATGAGGGAAAAGATAAAACGGCTCACCAAAAAGCATTGTCTGACAAGTTTCAAGGCCATGTGCACAGTCTTTTTTGTGTCTATCAATTCTACTTTTAGTTATTTGGTTGGTCAATCAAAGATTCATAAGATTTTATATTAGTATCCAATTAGATAATTGTAATTCTTAAAATCTGGATTTTAACTAAGTAAGTTTTTTCGAGAATAAGGTCCATGGTTATTTAAATGGCTTAAGTTATGTATGCTGTTATGATTCAAACTTGTGGCCAAATGTAAACTTATAAAAATATATTTTGTATTTAGGTGTGTAATCCATGTTTATTAGATGTGGTAGATAAAGCTTGTCCTACCATACTAGAAAAATTACAACAATATCTTCCTCCAGCAGAAAAGGTAAGTTATATTTGATCCATAATATGTGATTCAGATCAGGAATACGCAATTCTTGCTGGGTTTTTATACGCCCACATGAAAATGTGGACGTATATTGCCGTCACCCCTGTCCGTCCGTCGGTCCGTCGGTCCTTCGGTCCGTCCGTCAACAATTTCTTGTGTACGCGATAGAAACCAGAGTTTTTATCAGATTTGAATGAAACTTGGTATGTGTGTTCATCTTGATAATATCTCGGATGAGTTCGAAAATGGCGCAATTCCAGTCGTCGGTTTTTGAGTTATTGCCCTTGACTTATTGAAAAAACGTTTAAAATTAACTTGTGTACGCAATAGAAGCTAGAGTTTTTATCCGATTTGAATGAAACTTGGTATGTATATTCATCATGATAATATCTCGGATGAGTTCGAAAATGGCGCAATTCCAGTCGTCCGTTTATGAGTTATTGCCCTCGATAAAGGCTAGAGCTTTCATTCGAATTGATTAATCTAAATTTCAGCTCAAATAACTGTGATGGTGCAATCAACTTTTTCAAATATTCAAATTTGCTGAAGTGGGCGTATGTTACCTTGCCTGGCAAGCTATCTTTATATATTCAGAACAAGTTACCAATTGGTAAAGCAGGATGCAAAATTTCTAGTACCTGACATGGCATTGTCTTAAGGTGTAGGACATAGAACTGCACATCAACTTGTTTTCAAATCTTGTATTTGTTTTGATGTTTTATTGTTTCAGTCAGTGTACCTAACATTATGTAATATAGACTTTGCCTGGGTAGTAGATAAAGCTGCTACAACCTGGGCCAGCGTAGAGGGAAGTTCTCAAGATGGCAACCAAGTCAACTATAGTTTCCATAGAATTGATTTATGGATAAGATTTGTGGCAGCTATCATGTCTAAAGATTTTGCGTTGACAACCTGCCCTCATGCTATAGGTCATGCCTGGCCTATTGTCTACACCAGATTGACAACTTTATTTCCATTGGTTGATCCTAAGTAAGTGAATCAGTTACAATATTTCCTTTCTTGCATCTCTGTTGGTTCAATAAGAAAATCGGAAAAAGGCTAATACGACTATCATCTCAAAATTTCCCTCACTGCAAACTGCATGGCGTTCATTATTTCTTTTCACATTCAAGCACATTCCTTGATTAAAGCAAATAAAAAGATGAGCAGTATTAAGATCCTGTATTGACAATAATTTACTCATTGCACACTGCATTGCTTTGTCCATTTTTATACGCCCTCATCTCTCTATGAGGACGTATATTGTAGTCACCCCTGTCCGTCCGTCCGTCCGTCCGTCGGTCCGTCCGTCGGTCCGTCCGTCGGTCCGTCCGTCCGTCCGTCCGTCAACATTTGCTCGTAAACGCTCTAAAAACTAAAGTTTTTGACGGAATCAAATGAAATTTGATATGTGTATACATATTCATAAAACGAAGATCAAGTTCGAATTTGAGCTATTTTCGATCGTTAGAAGCAGAGTTATTGCCCTTGCCCCAAATCTTGAATATGCTATTACTCTCTTAGTTTTCAACCGATTTTGATGAAACTTAAAATAGATGTTATTGGACCTAAATCGAAAGGTTTGAGAAAGTTTAGTTTTCTCCTGATAATTTTTTCCTTTTTCGACTTTTTCGTTAGGCGTATATGGCCGTGGTCCACTATCTTTTAGATTTGCTAGGTGGAGAAAAGTACTGTTAATCCATTTTCTAAAATGTATTAGATGTGTTCTTAGAAAAAGCAAATTTGAAATTCTTCAATTTATAATTTAAATTTATTTCAGTACTCAAACTAATGATAATAGAGCATCATCAATATTACGAGGTAGTAAGAAATTAACAACAGAGAAAGATGTTCACATGCAATTATGGCAGAACTATGTGGTAATGGCTTGTAGTATAGCACAACAAGGGGCTGTTATACCCCATAGATGTTCTAGTCCTGAACTTGGGTAGGTCAAACTGATATTTTCTGGTTGTTTATTGGCTAGTCTTTGAAAATGTTTGATTTCAACTGTTTCTGTCTCAATACATGATTATGTAATACTGCTTAGTTGTATTTTATTCTTTGCCTTTGATGAAAAAGATCTCTAATAGTCTTGCATGGTAAAACATTTTGATATATCATAAAACAACCTTTTACATAGCCATTTTTTTCCAATTTGTCACAATGTCCTTCAGTTCACATAATATTGCAGTATCTGTCTTTAAAAGTTTTAAGATTGGAAAGCTATCTAATTTTCTGTTTTTCAAAAATTTCACACAGAAAAACAATATGTATTTCAATTTGATTGGTGTACTCATAAAGATTTTATCTGTTTCAGCAGTTCATCACCAGAAAGTATTACAGAGAAAACCGAATCTAGAATAACAGTCAATAATAGTACTGCTACTAATCTATTCCATCTATTAGTACCGTTGTTAAAATGTGAAAACTCAGATATGAAAGATATGGTAGTTAATGGTTTGGGTTACTGTAATCCTGGTGTTTTCAAGTAAGTCTTAGGTTAAAAATTTATTTTGTCCCAAGTCTCTTTAGGAATAGAATTTATAACTAGGTTTTCAACAATTTTGATTGTCAATAAGCAATTAGATATCATAGAAATAAAGCAAGAAACTTTTGGAAATTAGCATTCATGGCAATAAACTAAGGCCCTATGTGCCCCAATATATTTGCATTGAACCTTTCTGAACAGTTGAATATTGAAAAGAAAAGAAGTAGTTTAAGTTTCTGTCCTTGTAAAATTTTCTCATTGTACACTGTATAGTGTCACTATTAATGTAATGATATAAATAACTATGATATTGAGAGGTTATGTCTATTTAATTATAGAGAGTTAGCTGAAGAAATGATTCACTATATAAAAGAAGCTATTGATAAGAAACAAGATAATTTAAGACGAAGAAGAAAAAGAGACATGTTACGTCTACATTTAGCTCATATCTTTGAATTAATAGCTTCTAATAAAACATTTGCTCAAAGGTGAGTAAAAGAAAAGCAATGATTTTACTGAGTTTATAAGGACTCATAAGAGATGTCTTAGACATTTTCAAGATTTTTCAACTCAGTGTTGAAGTGAAATGATATTAATGGCCAAATTTGTCAATTACATGTAGATGAACTGAAATGACTAAAAGCTTTCAACAAAATCTTGGTTGTGTGGTAGACCACCAACGAAAACTTGCCCAAGTCTGTGTAGCATTCAATTCCTCTTTCATTTTGTTGAATTTGGAAAGGAGTCAGATGACAGTACAACTGAGAAAAGAAAAATTGAAAGTGGATCTGCATTATAAAACCTGGTTCATTACAGTGTTATAGTTTCAAACTAGCTCATGTTGGAGAGACATAACATCAAGAAAAGAGATTATTATTTCAATGTATTTATTTTACAGTGAAGCTGGAGTAATAGATAAAGAAAATGGTTGTTTAAGTTCTATGTTTGTAGACTATATTGACGGTGCCAGACAATATCTAGAAGGAGAAAATGACCGAGATTTACCAATACTACAACAAATCAGACTACATTTTAGTGGATTTATACAAAATCTTATTTCAAATACCCCTTGTAAGTGGAAACCTGATTAGTTTAATACTTCATATTTGAATAGAGTTTCCGCTAAATGAAGCCATATTGTATCTGATGAATTGGCCCCAAGGAGGCAGATTCACGGATTCGAAATTGGGATTCTGATTAAGGGCAATCTGTTGTAAGCAAGTGATACAGATTTGGAATCCAGTTTCAGATTGGCCTTATATATTGAAAGTAGAAATATTTAGTATTTATTAATTTTACTTATGTCACAATGTTAAATATGATATGATTTCAACATTTCTGTTTCAGTGGATTTGAGAAAGACTATGTTATCTAGAGAATTAAGATATAGTCTGTTTCATTTATTTGCTAATTGGAGTGGTCATTTTAGTCACACTTTTGGTGCCACTGACAGAAGGTAAGTATTTTACAAATATTCTTTACTATATTGGAATCTGTCTAGTTTCAATATTTTAAATCAAATTTTTAATTGATAACTTTTAAAATGTCCTCAGTAAAGACACATCACCTTGAGGTCTTAAACGCCTCCATCTTCAACCCAACTAGCTTGAAACTACTCAAATTTTACATCGTTCAAATCGAAATTAATTACACTATTTAAAAATACTTTCAGATGAAGTGTTTCTTCACATATTTCTAAGAAAAGGGTAGAAAAGGCAGTTTTTAGACCATTTTCTCGCTGTTGATATGGTGATAAGTGACGTCATATTCCTTTTCATTCATTTGACGTCGTATTTTATGAATGGGTTGACATCATTTGCGTTATGGGTCAGAGTGAGGCGTGAATAAGGTCTATTATTGAAGCTGTCTGTTTATGGACCACTTACAAATTAAAGAAACTAAAATGTAATATTATTTTGCTGTTTGTAGATTATCAGCTAAAGAAGAGATATGGAATGAACAAGAACTGTGTGCAGTAAAGGCTATGTCTGCTGTATTATGTTGTGGACGTATGTTTGACTCTAATGGTCTCAATGATGATGGTTATATATATAATTGGTTGGACACTCTACTTAGCTCTCATGATGAAAAGGTAGGCACAGAACCATGGTATAATATTGTCTTTAATTCAAAAGAAAAATCATTAGTTGGAAAAAGAGTTCAAATTTCCATTAAAGGATCATTCCCATTGTGAACTTTTCCATCACTAATTTGGAATTGAGATTGTATCCGTTTATAAAAAAAAGTTGTGAAAAAGATTATGTCTGCGTTCTTACTCATACACTTAAATCAAGTAAGTTTTGGGATGAGAAATGATACGAACTGTATACTAATTGACGTATGTTATATTTTCAATCAGATGAAGGAACAGGTAAGAGATATGTGGCATGTAGTGATTTGAGTGATAGTTGGTTCTACTTCATCATTCATACATCATTTATCATATATCATACAAACAATTTGATCTCATACTCAAAAACAGATGGGAGGAGTACATTTTTTGACATTATTGGACACATTCAATCATTCTGTAAGAAGTAAGAGAATGTTATAAAAGTAAAAAGTTCTGAAATATCATTTGGTGTAAAAGGGGAACACTCAGCATTTTCAAGGGTCGATTTGGGTCTTGAATATATAAATAGCATTCAGAATTACTAGTACTGCCAAAAAATCGCACAATCCCTTCAATTATATTTGTACCTAAGATTTATCTTTCATTTTCTGTATAATTATGTGTTTTCTATATAAGTCATAGCCTCACTAAAATCCAAGTCATATTTTTGATTTTCAAAGATAGATGGTGAACGTATCCCTTTAATCCACAAACACTCATTTTGACAAGAAATGTCTATGCATTAAAGATTAAGAACTGAACAGAGCCCATGAAAATATATAGAGTAAAATCTAAAAAAGACATTTATATACTGTATACATTTCTGGATCAGGATGATTCCGACATTAGCAGTCCATGTTGTTTTTTGGTTTTTTAGTCTGGTTGACTGCTCTCGATTATGTCTTGAATTCGATCATTAGTTTCATGTATAACTCTCAGGGTATTCAATAGGAACCGGCACCCGGCGAAATTTCGCCGGTTTGATGGACGCAAATCGCCGGCTCGAATTTCCTCACAAACAAAACTTGATAGGCCTACAAGTGATTTTCAAGTGTTACAAGTAAAACAAAATCTCACTTGTAGCATGCAATAAACCAAAACGATAGATTAAACTATTAAAGTTTTAAAAACTGAAAGTACTGCGTGGATGAGCTGTATTGATTTGTTTATCTTTCTAAAAAAGAATTCATGTTCATCAAGTCTTTAGTTTCAGCTGTGTTTTATGTTGTCTGATAATCGTGACTACAATAATTACTTTTTATTACCGAAATATGCCTAAACTACCTACCACATGTAATTTCAATGAAAAACACATAAATAACAATAGATCTATATCATATTATCTCATGACTCATGTCAAAAGATAATTAATTGGTAGATTTTGAAACAGTTCAATTAACTAATCTCAATTAAGCCTTCTTAATTAAGCCTATCAAATCTCAACTCGAAATGAACCAGTTCTTGGGATTAAGCTATTTTCAGTAACATGACCTATTTTCATGTCCCACTTTTTCTCATTCAATGGTGGCTGTCAAGATTCACTGAAATTCGATGTCTTTACTTTTAATTTGCAACTTTTCTGTAACATGTCGTCATTCTTTTTATTTGTCACAAAATATTGAGAAAAATGTTAGGAATACAATATATTTAATGGTACAGGTAAGGTCAACACATTCTTACTCTTAGGCCTACTTTTAAAAGAAAAAAAGTAAATTGAAAAAGCCGACGTGTTACGAATGAGAAAAACCGGAAGCGTTACGAATATAAACAAATCCAATGATATGAAGCGATCTCAAACATCTCTATCCAGTTTCTTTGCAAAGATATCTAAATCAGTACAAGATGAAGTCAATAAAGTACTTAAAGTCCTCAGACTGCCATCTGTTTCAGCTGATGAAACTTTCGACACTGATTCTGATTGTGATTATTGAATAAAAAAAACTAATGAAAAAGAAAACTAAACATTTATTGTTTATTTGTACACAAGAGGACCAATTAAGTATAATTAAAATTGTCTTCCAGATAGCTCCAGAATGCACCATTTGCAATAATTCTTTTAAAAATTTTCCGGGGGGGCAAAGTCATCCGCCTCAAATTTTCAATTCACCTCCTCACTTTATTCTTATTGAATACCCTGACTCTGTTGGACTATATTTGGACTAGTTTGATTTTGATATTATCAAATTGTTTGAATGAAATCATTGCCACATCATCTTCCCATCTTGTTATATAAATTAGTTTGATATTGTTTTGTCAAATTTCAGGTTTTTATTTCTTAGTTGTTTTCCCCTGATATTTTGTTACAATAAATTTTCCCATTTTTGTTTTGTTGGTTATTGTTAAAATTACTTATTCAAACAATCTATAGTTTTATGATTTTTAACCAAGACTGCTTTGAAATTTCAAAATTTCTCATAAAATTTGAGATTTTAACAGCTGAAAACTGATTATTGGATATCAGTTGCTCATAAAAAGGAGAAGAAAAAATCCCTCATTAAACACTGCATGCCTTTGCCTATTTTTTTAATTAGGTCCTGCTGTATGGGATTTTAAACGAGATATAATTTCATTTTAAAGCTACAGTTCTAAAGCTAAGAAATCCTTTTACCTGTACAATTATTGGATCAAGTTGTTTCGGTTTTGTACTACCCATTTCTGATTTAAATATTTATATCATTTCATATTCCTGTATTATATCAAAAATGACCTGGAGGATTTTAAAGATTAAAGCTTTGATAGTAATATTCTCTACTCTAAGTTCTAAAACAAACTTTGTTATTTGTAGATCTATGACCTAGCTAAAGAAACAGTATTTTTACTATTAGAGTTTAATACTGATGTACAAGGTTTATTAGATTGGGTAATAGATAGATGTTATACTGGTGATACAGAAGTTGCTGATGGTTGTTTTAGTGCTTTAGCTGCCGTCTTCCGAACTAGGTGAGGAGTATATTGTTTTCATAATCATTTCCAACCAAGCATTGAAATAGTTTAAAAACATATAGCAATAACGTCAATCAGCTGCAGTACAGCCAGTTTTAAAATCATTTGCTTGGTTACTATGCTTTTGTTCAACTAACAATGTGAAGGGAAATCATTCTTAATGACCACAATCATAGCCTTTTACTTGATCATACAGCTGTTGAACTCATACTTTTATAATTCCAGAGAATATCCCTGTGACCATGTGGCAATGTTAAATTTAGCTGTGTTAAATGTTGGAAATCCTAGAATACAAACTCATGAAACAGCACAGCAACTCCTTCATCTATTAGATACAAGATTCTTCCAAGAGGAACCAATCGTGATGGAGAATACAGAGGAAGAAGTCCCTCCCATCCAACCATTAAATGACATTCTATTGGCTGTTTCCTACTGTCATTCACAAGTGTACCTGTCAGAGCAGTTGGCAAATGTACATCCTGATTTGACGTTACCTATGATATCAGGTAAGAAATTTCGGGATTTACTTCCAGCTTTTGTCATTTTATAACCATGTACTAATTGTTCAAAGAATATCAATTAGCTATGAGGACTCCCTAAGAAATTGGCTGGGATGTAAAATTCAAAACAATAGATTGATATATGAGCCTTTTTTTTTTTCTAGAAATAACCCACAGATTTCAAACGGCACGACCTTCAGTCAGACAAACATTGCTGAAAAATTTGTTACCGTGGTTACACAATATGGAATTAGTTGATCCATCATTACCACCAACCAATCCACTATCTTCATTTTTAACTCGTCTCCAAGACAACCAGACTGAGAACTATGTAACTACATTACGTGGTGATGGCTGGGGGTCAACACAAGCTACTGAAATGGTGTTGAACAATATTTTCTTTATAACTGTCAAGGTATATTTTAGATTTCCTCATTTAGAATTTGATATGCAAGAATGAATGGGACAATAAACGTAGGCACATAAAAGATCTCTTGACAGTTGGAAAACAAAACTTTGCACACAGTATGGTATTTCCTAATTCTCATTAGCCCAGACAGATGCAGACTCACATTGACACTTTTAAAAGGTCAACTACATTGAGATGTTTGTTTTCTTTATCTAGTTTGTAAAATAAAAGACATCAAAACTCAATCCTAATCAGCAAAAGCGATAATGTAGTACATGTACAGTATATGTATACATTTAATTGCAGTTTGGAGATGAACATCCTGCTGAAATGGAAGCTCTATGGTCATCTCTGTTAACATGGCCTAACAATCTTAAAGTTATTATACGTTATTTAGTTATTATAACTAATGTAGCAGCTTCAGATTTATTAGAATATGTAAGTATCAGTGACATCTTTCAAGTCATACCTTTCAATAAACCTTACTTCTGAGCATAGATTGTTTTTAATGTAAATTTACCAATTTTCCTTGTCAGCTTATTCTGTGACTTCAATGGTGCTTTCATAAGAGCAGTTGAAAAAGAAAACTTTGTCTATCTATAACTATAGTTCCCATGTGCTACAGACTGTAGGCTACTAGCTCTATAGACAGTTGGAAAATAAAAAATATACATGTACTCTGTAATTGCACACTCCATTCTATTCTAGGTGAAAAGAGTTATGAGTTATCTGGGTAGATCAAAACCTGAGAAGTTAGTGGATGAATTAATGAATGAATTACAGGTGATTTTACTTCTGTATTGGATACTCATAATGCATTCCCACTAGAAAATAGTTTGATGTTTTCATTTTTCGTGCATCACTTGATAACGAAGAAGCTAGTTCTTCTTTGTACAAAATGGCACAATTTTGAACAATACTCATAGTGCTAACAACGAGAGAAGATGAAATTTACCATCACAATAAAGAAAGGGAAGATTAAGCACAAGGCTTTATATCATGTGATATTCCAGTAGATGGCGTAATTTGTGATATGAGTCTCGTATTTAATCTATTAACGATAATATTTTTGTTACAGAGTATAGAAACATTGAATATGAGTATAGAAAGAACTCAGACACCTCCCTACTATCGTTTATCACCAATGAGAAAAATACCTAATGTTAATAATACTACTGATGATGAGAAGGTAGTTTGTCAGTCACATGATCAGTTAGAGAAGGGTATACTTCATACTAAACGTCACAGTACTAATGAAGACTTACCTAGTGACAGGTTAGTATTGAAGGGAAATGTTACAGATGTTTATGTGTGTGAGCTAGCATTTTAGCTGAAATAAAACAGTTTGAAGTCTTTACATTGGACATTATGACACTGAGATGACTAGTGTTTCTCAATTTCCCCCCTTACTGTATTGCCCCTCACCTCAAACTTGTTTTCCAATTTTCATCTCCAATTCCTCTGTTCTTTCTTGGGTCATTTTCCCCTCCCCTCAATTTCTTGATTCCACCCTTGGAGAAGAAATTCCTTCCCAGTGAGAAATGATTTTCAGAAAATGTGAACTGCAGTGAATGCAACTGGAAGGTTTGACTAGTATGATAGAAGATGCTTCATTAAGCTAGTGTTCTGGAGAGTGAAGTAGATGGGGATTAGTAGAATTTAAGTAAATAGTATCTTATTCTTTGTTTCTTACAGTACAACAAGGACTAACTCAACTGTATCATTAAGAAGTATAACTAGTACCAGTTCTACTCAAGATCAAGTTACTCTTACAACAGGTAAATAAATCTTTCCATATGATATACATTTCCATGCAATTTAATCCAATGTAAATGAGTAAACTGCTTTCTATACCAATTTCTCCCATTTGACACACCTTGAATACTTTTGTAAAGGCTACCATAAAAACTTAAAACATTTTATTTTCTATAATATATTTTTTTAGAAGAAGAACTGAGGGGACAGACACCAAGTCATGTATTTTCACGACCAGGAGAACACAGACGCAGTGAATCACCAGCACCCTATCCATTACCCATGCCAGCTTATGGTGGTTACTTTGCTCCATTGAATCAATTTTTACCAGAGAATCTGCCATCTAATCCAGGATTTCATAGGTACGGTATTCCCATTGAGTACCATACTAAGGTCAGAATGGCAAATAAAGCTATGATGTCTTTGATGTTGTTCAATGGTCATGCCATTTCAAAGTATGTACAATTTTAGTTGAATCTTTGCCAATTGCCATCAGGATTATGACTTCTGTTATTTGACTTAAGAGTCAAAATGAATCTGAATTAAAAAAAATCATGTTTTTAAATCTGATGAAAGTATTTGCCTTATGGCTCTACGATTCTTTATTGTATTTTTAGGAGTAATATAGCTATAATGTTTCTATCTGATCTGGTATTAGATGGTTTAGAGATAGATTGGTCTCCACATTTACCACTCATGACCCATGTCATTTTCTTAGGTAAGCAAAATCAACCCATTCTATTTGTTTCCAGATTGATTTTGTTTTATTGAACAGATATATGGATCAAATTAGACTACTTAAGCAAATGATTATCATAGTGCATCAAAAATTTATAATTTCTATTCTTGATTTTGTATTTGGGTTTAAGCAATTAATAAGTTAAAAGAAGATGCCTCTTTTAAACTGACTCTTTAAGAAATTAGATAATTTCGATTAAATGCACCTATTTTTTCCCATTTGTAAGTGAAACTAGGAATGTTTTTGTGCATCAGCTATATTTGTATTCTCTTTTGCAGGTTTGGATCACGGTCGACCATTAGTCTATGAACATTGTAAGAAATTGTTGATTAACCTACTTCTGCTGGCCTCATCACATGATCACAGTGATATAGCCCGTCTGCTACTAGAGGGTAGACATAACCCATCAGATACACTGAAAATTATATCAGAAGATAAAGATCCATCATTAAATATGGGTATGTTTTATAGTGTATAATATAATTTGTTTTGTAACATCATATCTAAGGTAAATCATACATATGCAAAAAAAAACAAACTCAATCATATTTCTCTGCTGTTTTGTTCCTTGTAGGATGTAAAACTCCATTTCATTTCATTGAAATTCTCAAAAGCACAGCATGTTGTTTGCAGTTCTTAATGTTAATCATCAATTTTTAAATAACTATCATCCTATATTTTTAGATACACCACCAAGAGAGACTAGTGTATCAAGTCAGATGATAGCTAGATCAACATTTAGTATTGATAGTAGTGCTACCATCACTCCTGAAACTATGAGTATTATGACAGATCCTGATAGTTTTAACAGTGTAGAGGAAGTAGCTAAAGCTATCATTAATTTTATGGACAACAAGTAAGTCTTTCAATTGTTGATTTCTTCTTAAAGGACAAAAGAAAGCAAAAGTTGAGAAATTTATTGGATCAGCAGCTAGTGACTTAAATCATGCTTTTCATTGGATAGTCAATGTTTGTTTTAATTTCAGAAAAGGGAGACCACTATGGAGCTGTGATGACATCACACCAAAAATGTTAAACACTCAAAGTGCTTCACTATTAGAATATTTTCTGAAATGTGTGGTTCGTTGTTTTAAAGAGTTGTCACCCTTGGCATTGGTTGAACAACGCTGGTCACAAACAGCTCTTCAGTTAGCATTGTCTTGTTCTTCCAGACATTATGCTGGACGCTCATTTCAGGTTTGTTTTAATTTCAATATATTAGTTGTATGATATTTTGATCCAATCCTCATAAATGTTACAATTGATTTGATTCTGCCTTCTGAAAACAGCATTACAGCAAGTTTTATCCTGCATAAAATAGGGTTCTTATCTATCAGCAATGCATATTAGGAGAGGGAAAGGCATATGGCAAGAATAACTTCTATGGATATGAAAAATTCTTATCATTATTGGTAATGATATTTATATTGTAGATATTACGAGCATTAAGAATTCGACCGTCAACTCAGATGTTATCTGATATATTATCTAGACTAGTAGAAACTGTAGCTGAACAAGGTGAAGACATGCAGGTATTGTATTATTTAATACACATCACACATGATGAGTATTCACAACGGGTAAAGTATTATCGAAAGAGTGTTCTTATTTTAGTTGTTCATGGTAAAGTTGAATGTATATAACAGTTGAATAAGCTATCTTTTATTCTTAAATGTCTATGAATTACAAAAACATCATCAATATCCCCACAATAACAGAGACATTAATTAAGAGTTGATTTTTTTCAGGGCTATGTGACAGAAATCATGTTGACCTTGGAAGCAGCAGTTGATAACCTTGACCTAGAGTTCCGTCCTATAGATTTCATGCGAGAGATATTCATGTCCACACCTAATCTTGCCAAGGAGAATATTGAACGAAGGCCTGGAATGACTGCACCAAAACAAGCTATACCCCATCATTGTCGTAGTACAAGTTATTCTGTAGCTGTTGTTACACAGAGAGCTAAAGCTGGCATCAGTAAGTTAACAATTTAATCACTAAAAATAATGGACGCATCAGTAATGTCCAATCAGATACATAAGTAATTCATGAGTTAGTCTCAACTATGATGTTGGTGATAGCAACTTTTGAATTACAAATAGACACTTTATCTTAAAATTTTATAAAAAGAAAAACAAGAATGAACCATATATTTTACAAGCTTAACAGCTTAGATTCTTAAGAATCCATTCTACCAGCTGTGTTAAGGACCTCAATTTTTTGGGTGTAACACAGAAAATGACATCATGTAAATATCTTACTGTGTAACGTCCCCCTGTTTATTTAACACAATCTCCTGGTGCCCCTTCAATCTCCTGGTACCCCTTCGGCCATCCTAAGTAACAATAAGAGTCAACATGGAAGTCATAGGATATGGTTGGGAAATGAGGGTGTAACAGATCACCCTTTAAGGAAAATATTTTGTATGTTTTGTTATTCTTTATTTTAGTTGATCTACGTAACAGAAGTAGTACAGACTCTGATACCAGAAGATCTAACTTAGCTAGGTCACGTAGTGCTCAATCTTTAAAAAACCTAGATCAAGCTGGTACAGAAGATAAAGTTACTTTATTAACTCAGATGTTCTGGATCTGTGTGTCTTTATTAGAATCAGATTATGAATATGAGTTTCTATTAGCTGTACGACTACTGGATAAGGTTAGTAGAAAGCAGCTTGTCACAAGTTTTTCAATCCACATTCTACCAATTATAAAATGTTTATTTATTTCCCTAAATCTTTTGCCAGCTGTACCTTTTTCTTTGAAATAATATTATGTTATCTGTGGACTTATTTCTCATATTTCCAGTTTTTGGAAAACCTTATAGGCCCTACCTTGTAAAATTCTTTTAGTGACCTTTTGAAAAAATATTTTTAGATTCTTTGTCATCTTCAACCAGAAAGACCAGAATGTAGAGAGAAACTAGAAAAACTACTACAACAGATAAAATGGCCGAACTTCCCTGGTGTGCAGACGTTATTGTTAAAGGGTTGTACATCACATATGGCATGTGAAGCTACATGGTCTCTATTGTCACGTGTTGTGTTATGTATCAATGCACCTATTATGGATCCTTCTGGAGGCTATGGTAAGTGGTAAATTCTTCTCATTAAATTCAGACAGCAGATTTATGTTAACAACAATTTCTTTTGTTGGAACATATTCTGACAAATCATACATTACTCAATCCACAAATGACCAATATTGTTCTCAAGATTGCCGGAAACCATCTCACCCATTCTTAAACCAATTCCTTTAAAAATTCTAACATATATTCAACATGTCCTTGTTCAACCCTGAAAATACTGAAGTTAATGATTAAAAATTGTTCAAAAACTGCCCCGAACAAAATAGAATGCTGCAAAATTAATATCAGAGCACCACCACATCAACCACCAATATCAACTATTTTTTGGGGACTTTTTTTATATGAACACCCCATATATTATACATATGTAATATAGTCCGAGCAATGTTTGGACTACATGGAATATAAACAATATTGTTACAGGTTTTCCAATGAATGTGATGGCGATGTTACCATACTTGGTTCATAATTATGAGAAAAATAATCAAACTTGTAGAGATGCTGCTGATCATATAGCTCAGGTTAGTTCCTCAATATAATCTGGCAACTAGTTCTGCATGGTTCTAAAGAATCCTTATCACTGTAACTGACACTACAAGCAAATAAATCTTGACAAATGGATCAGAAAACGGATATTGATAGTCTTAGGAACCTTAATTATTGAAGATTATAAAAACTTATTTTCTTGGTAATTGTCATTGTAGATGTGTAACCAGCAGTCAGATAGATTAAATAATCTGGCCACTGTAATGACTCTCTATAGTAGAGGTACATTTGGTAAAGACAGTTTTCAATGGACTAAATGTGTAGTTAAATATCTACATGATGTTTATTCATCAGCTGTAGTTAGTATGGTCTCCTATCTCGTTGAGGTAAGTTGCCATTTCAGTTCATTTACATTTTTTTAGAACAATCTTATGCATTCATGTATTCTTTTCTTTGATTTTAACTCCATCAAATTAACAACCATTACGATTTTTGTATTTAGATAATCAAGACCTGTTTGCTTTCTTTAAGCCAAAATTAATTATATAAAGCAGATTCCATTGATAATCATGCATCTTATTCTATATTTAACATGGGTTGTCATAACATATTCTTGACACCATTCTTGGTTTCTTTCTATTATAGATTTTAGAGAAAGGTTCATCTAATTACCAGTCAGCAGTTTTACAGATTTTACATTGTTTAGTTCATTATATAGATATCAACTCTACACCTAGTAGTTTACTGAATTCAGAGTTGTTTCATTCAGCATCTAAACATGTTCAGGTATAAATACATTATATAGATATCAACTCTACACCTAGTAGTTTACTGAATGCAGAGTTGTTTCATTCAGCATCTAAACATGTTCAGGTATAAATACATTATATAGATATCAACTCTACACCTAGTAGTTTACTGAATTCAGAGTTGTTTCATTCAGCATCTAAACATGTTCAGGTATAAATACATTATATAGATATCAACTCTACACCTAGTAGTTTACTGAATTCAGAGTTGTTTCATTCAGCATCTAAACATGTTCAGGTATAAATACATTATATAGATATCAACTGTACACCTAGTAGTTTACTGAATTCAGAGTTGTTTCATTCAGCATCTAAACATGTTCAGGTATAAATATGTCATATAGATATCATCTCTTCACCTAGTAGTTTACTGAATTCAGAGTTGTTTCATTCAGCATCTAAACATGTTCAGATATAAATATATTATATAGATATCAACTCTACACCTAGTAGTTTACTGAATTCAGAGTTGTTTCATACAGCATCTAAACATGTTCAGGTATAAATATGTTATATAGATATCATCTCTTCACCTAGTAGTTTACTGAATTCAGAGTTGCTTCATTCAGCATCTAAACATGTTCAGGTATAAATATGTTATATAGATAACAACTCTACACCTAGTAGTTTACTGAATTCAGAGTTGTTTTATTCAGCATCTAAACATGTTAAAAATCCACCTAGCTAAAAATATTTGTCATCTGTTGTTTATTTGTAATATACCCTGAAAACTAGTTTTACATGGTACATGATTTTGAAGTTCAAATTTTTTGATTTTCAGGGAGCCAATTTTAAAGAAGCATTAAAGATATTAAAGTTAGCTGTAACAAGATCATCTACTCTAGCAGCAGCTCCACCACCAAGTTCTAGTGTTAATAGTGAATTGAGTGTTTTCTCTCATACTTCTTTTGCCGAGGCTGAAATATTCACTAAGATTCATAAAGAACTACCAGGTAAGTTATAAAGCACCTTCTGATTAGTGAACATGTCATCATTAAAAGTACTATTAACTCCTGGAATTTCTTTAAGACATCAGCAAATAAAGAAATATATTTTTCACATACAAATTTGCAATTTCACCCAATTACAAGAGGCCTGTACATGTAAAATGGTTTTATTTGTTTCAGGTCGGACTCTAGATTTTTCAGTAGATTTATCTAAAACACCAATAATTGGTCGAAAATATTTATCATCATCTGAGGCATCAAAATCCATGGAAGAAACGAGTCAATCTAGTTCTTCAGCTTCATCATCAACAGTTTCATTATCTCGTAAACCTTCTAATAATCAAGATATAGATTCTGTCTGGAGACGACCTCAAGCTTCACAGGTAGGGTAGAAGTCATTTACAATCTCTAAAAGTTTTAGTATGTCAGATAAAGATCTGTTACATCCTACAGGGTCAATTTTGTGAATTTTTGGTTTAGTCCATCCACAAATTAATATCATTGTATGATAAAAAATTTGATGATTTTTTATACTATGATCTAATAAAGAGTATAATTTTAATTGTTCAAAAAAGTAAATATTTATTAAAATTAGTTGTAAATTTATGAATTTTGATGAGTTGCAAAGAAAGAGAATTGGTATCCATCCACCAATATATTTCAGGCTAGAACAAGAGAGAGGTTGGTGAATCTGCTAACATGTTTTGGACAGAGAGTTGGTTTACCAAAGAGTCCATCAGTAAGTTTTTATCTTATTTATCTGTTGTACCATACACAAGCAATAACTTGAACAGAACACAAAATAGGAACATGTTTCCCAAAATCTTTATCTCAATCTCAAGTCTCAAATTCTTTCGAATCATCTGGGAAATTTTTTGAAAATTCAGCACTTTCCTTATCTTAATGTAGCCCCTCCAAAATACTCGACTTAAGTAATCCAATCATTTGCATGAAGCTTAATTTTTAAGATCAGTTGCAGCAATTTGAAGCATGGCTTACATCATATTCAAATGGCCATGTCTGATAAGTTGCTAAATTGTCTGCATGTATGGTAGCTCCATATGGTAAAAGGGTTATAATGAGTCAATGAATGTGCTACTGCTAAAATTTTAAGTCAAAACAGTCAGAAATATGTTACTTTATTTTTACTGGAATTAGCTGTATAAATGGCCCCAGATCAGTCATTAGAATGTGACTGCTATCTTGACTAAACTGTATGTATTTCTATGCTACTGCTAGGATACAGTTATAAATAAGGTACAGTACAAGGGCTTGCTTTGGTGATATCTTTTATTTTTCTCAAAGTTGGGTTTGTAAAAAAGAGACTTTGGTGATGGAATCTTTTATTTATTTTCATTGGTTCATTATGTTGGATTTAAACTATATACCCTTGATCCCCATATATGATCTACTCCATTGCCATACCCTTATGAAAAGATATTTGATTTAAATGTGATAATATTTGACTTCCATGTTTTGAAAGAAATAAATATCAATTTTCTAAACGTGCTTATAATTTTAGTCGGTCAATCAAAATTATGACCACGCCTCCTCTGTATTATTTCATTATTGCTCTTAATTTCTACTGTATAATTTTTTTAGAAATTTGTAAGAAATTGATTATGCTATTTTTTGGTGAAAATATTACTCTCTACATTAATTTTTAAGACAAATATATTACGCTATGATGCATTTTTCCATGGCTAGATTAAACCATAGAAGCTTATTTATTATATCAGCCCATATTACCATAATAAAATTGAGTATCTAAATTATTTAAAGTGCTGTTCTATTATTCCGAAAAAATTAATTGAAAGATCTGTGAAAGAAAATTGAAACAATTTGTCCATGAAATTTAGCTTCTTTGAGTAATTCAAAATTTATGAATTGAACAGATATGTGAAAGAAAAAAAAATAATACATGAAATTCCATGAAGTTCACAAAAAAACACAATTCAGTTTACGAAGGTTCCAAGTGGATAAAATCTGCTGCATTTTCTCCAACAGAAGACATATGAGGTTAAATATCAAACTTATTATTTTGATTACAGGTTATATTTAGTCAGTCCAGTGATACATTAGATCATCAACAGAGTGTAGCTTCTAGTGGAGAGGAGACTTCATTACCAGAAGTTCCTTCCAGTAAGTTGACTTATTCTTATACTCGAGGGTGATAATTCCCCTTTCTGTTTTACAGTGCTAATATATGTTTACACACAAACTTGGACATGATGTATCATCAAAATCCAATTGATTGTGATTATCACTGAAAAAAATATGGAAATTGTTCTGTCTCGGCATGCAGTACAGTATTGAATACTCAATAGAATAATTGCAGAACACTATGACATATTTTTTACAAATCATTAATTTTGTTGGTTTTTGTTTTCAGATGAAGGTTTACTACATGATTCTAGTGGTAATGAATTAATGATGACATTTAAAGGATTTGATTTCTTAGATAATGAACTGGAATCAGAAGTGAGTATTGACTTATTTCTATATTAATATGAGGCAAGCTATTATAACAGTGGAAAATCTCATTGTTCTTGTTTCTTTCCTATTAAATAAGATCCTGATTCAGCTAATTTATTGTCATCTCCTTTAGGTTATTCTCCATTGTTGAAAATTAAAGTCTGTTATTTTTTCTATAATATTTATGTGGGAAGCTAGGAACCAAATTTTAATCTTTTTATTTGCTCCCTGTTAATAACTAGTCAAATTACCAGAAGATTTTTCTAAAGAAGAACAATCTGTATAAAACAGCAAAAATCTCTTAACCATTTTTTTCTGTCAGGGTTTCAAAACTATTTGAAAAAAGTTCAGCTTTATGTTTTGCTTTCATTTTTTCCAGAATGAAGATTTCTTCTCCCAACTTGATCGTCGTACATCAATCAATATGGACAGTTCACCAACATCTTCTGGCAGACGTCATTTTGGTAGTGTACCAGATTTAAATATGATGCAAGAGATAGCTATATCACCTAGTGATAGTATTAGTGTCAAAGAGGAGGCCATGTCTAATGATGAGGTATGGAATATAATATGTTAAAGAAAGGCTGCTGGACTGACTAAATGAAAAATTTAGGATTATATCTTAATGGGGAATTCTTTGAGACAATTTGTCCTTCAGAGATCTAATTTGGGACTTCTAGTGTACGAGATACACATAGCTATATGGAAAGGTGGTCATTCATACAATGCAACTGAAGATACAGTTATGATATAGAGGGTTACTTTTTATAGAACTTTTGATATTCTGTTTGTAGACTGAGAGCTCTGTAGCAGAAGATAATGTTGTAACACAAGATTTAGCTGGTTCTAATTCTATTATGGTACAAAATGCTACATTAGAACGAAGCAGACGTCATTCTAGTCCCCTTACAGCATCTACGTAAGTTTAATTATATTTGAGGACATTCCTTTGCATAGTGATCAATTATTACAAATGGCATCTTTCGTACCATAATAGAAGATTTTTATACGCCCACATGAAATGTGGTGAATTAAATAATAAAATTGACATCAAATACCATCCTTTAATACCCAACGTTTCGTCAAAAAAGTTTTGACTTCTTCAGGGGAAGAACTAAATTACAAATGGTGGAAGGCAGTTAGATTAATGACAATATGACCTCATAAAATTTATGACGTCATAATCTTAGAAACCTCAAAACAAGAGTTAGATCAATGACCCCATGACCTCAGAAGATTTATGACGTCATAATCCCATAGATGCCATATATAAAAAATCTGAAAAATGACTCCAGAAAAAACATGATATAAAACATGATATAAAACAAGATAAAAAATCTAATCAGAAAGATCCCATCAGAAAGTCTTCTGTGATTGGTTATTGCTGCCTGCTTTTTCTCTTTGGAATCACCACATGAAATGTGGAGCGTATATTGTTGTCACCCATGTCCGGCGGTCCGTCCGTCCGTCCACAATTGCTTGTTAACACTCTACAAGTCACAATTCTTTACGGATTTTGACAAAACTTGCTGAAATTGTTTATTATCACCCAAGGATGAACCCTATTGAAAATCAAAAGAATCAAAAAATATCTAATATGAATTATTGCCCTTGTTCTTTAAAACGTGTTCGATTTTTACCTTGTTAACACTCTACAAGTCACAATTCTTTATGGATTTTGACAAAACTTATTGAAATTGTTTATTATGACCCAAGGATGAACCCTATTGAAAATCAAAAGAATCGAAAAATATTTAACATAAATTAATGCCCTTGTTCTTTAAAACGCGTTTTATTTTTAGCTTGTTAACACTCTACAAGTTACAATTCTTTACGGATTTTGATGAAACTTACTGAAATTGTTTATTATCACCCAAGGATGAACCCTATTGAAAATCAAAAGAATCGAAAAATATTAGATATGAATTATTGCCCTTGTTCTTTAAAACGCGTTCGGTTTTTATCTTGTTAACACTCTACAGGTCACAATTCTTTATGGATTTTGATGAAACTTGCAGAAATTGTTTATTATCACTCAAGGATGAACCCTATTAAAAATCAAAAGAATCAAAAGATATTAAATATGAATTATTGCCCTTGTTCTTTAAAACGCGCTCGATCTTTAGCTTGTTAACACTCTACAAGTCACAGTTCTTTACAGATTTTGGCGAAACTTACTGATAATGTTTATTATCACCCAAGGATAAACTTTATTGAAAATCAAAAGAATCAAAAAATAATATTTAATATGAATTATTGCCTGTGTTCTTCAAAAGGCGTTTGATGTTTAGGTTGTTGTCACTCTACAGGTGACGAAACTTACTGAAATTGCTTATTATGACCCAAGGATGAACCCTATTGAAAATCAAAAGAATCGAAAATTATTTAAAATGAATTATTGCTCTTTGAAACGCGTTGATTTTGAGGTCGTAAGTGCGCTAGAAGGCACAATTCTTTTTTGATTAGATTTTAATGAAACCTATTGAAATAGTTTATTATCACACGATAAACCCTATCAAAAATCAAAATATATTGCTCTTCTTGTTCAAAATAGGTTTTAGTTTTTAGCTCATAAATAGAGAAGGATTTTGACTGGATGAATGCCTAAGCCTTGATGAAATTGAGAAAAAAAAATGTTTGGACGACACTTAATTTAAGTTCTGAACGAAATGTAGGCCTATGACTACAGGTTGAATATCTGATGGTTGTTGTTTTCTGCCAAATGTTCTTTTTTAAACAAAGCTACCAGTGGGCGTATGTTACCTTACCTGGCAAGCTATCTTAACTATCTTTAGAACTTTCACAATGATTTCCTGAATTTGTTTTATTCCTAATTCAAGGTACATCTGCAACAACAGAATTGAGTCCAGTTTACAACTTTGCAAGGACTTAAAATGGTCTTATTTCTATTTCAGACACAGTCTATGTAGTAACCATAGTGAAACAGATATAGTAGAATCTAGTGGGTGTACATCCTCCCCTAGTTTTAGTCATCTAAATACCCTATATTTTAATCTACAATCTGATGAGGTAGAAGAGATATGGAGAGGACATGCTCAGAAAGTTCTTGGTGAAGTTTCACTCTCACATGCTGTCAGTGCTTGTCAGATCTTCCCTAGGTTATTCAGGGTAAGTTTCTTTCAGAATAATTTGTTACAGGATTGACTATAAGTGACAGATAAGTTAAAGACAAATGCCAAATGTTTGATTTGCGCTCTAAAATGTCTGACTCTGAATTTTGTAATTATATACACAGTGGAGATTGGAACTCAGACTAAAGTTACCATGAGTTCAGTTTTAAGACAACAGAAGTGAAATGTTGTATATATTATTATATTGTAGGAAATGAGAAGAAGAGTGATGACAATGTGTAAAGAAGCTTGTTATTATATCTCTAAAACAGATTCCTTGAAATCAGTTGCTAGCCAAATATATATCCTTTTACTAGATTTATATATTTATTTCTAACAATTGCTATTATTTTCAGTGTTCAATGAGATAAGTTATAGTTACTGATATGCCAATTTGTTTACATTACTGATTCAATTTCCAATTGTAGAATTATTTAAATTATGTCCAGCTTGTAAGAAATCTTGCAGGGAGAAACCTTATTTGGTAAATTAACTAGCAATAGAAGAAACTGATGAATGTTTAGTACATAAATGATTGATGTGGTACTACATCAAGCCTTGCAAACACAAATAGATTATTTCTGCTAATTTTTTCTTAACTATTTTGTGTACTACAAGTATTGGATATGGTTGATGTTTCTATGGAATGTCCTTTTATATATGTAGAATCAGATACAGTAAGTATGGCAATTTGAACTTGAATATCTCAATAAAAATTGAGAAGGTTTATATATGTGTTTTTGAAGGAGCAATATAATAAACCATTTTGTTTTAATGACTTATTTTTAATATTTTGTAGTTATTAGGTAGCCGTGTGGTGGAGAAACATAGATTTTGTGTGTTAGAAATACAGGAATGTTTTGAGACGTATTATATGAGAAAAAGTCATGCTGAACAGGTTAGATTTCATTTCTTAAACAAATTTGTTAAAGCTTTTAAACATAAGACAACTAGACTCATTTACTTACTTCTGTTGTCCATTTCTAGGTTGAGTATTTGAGCTGGATTTTGGTAAGCTCGATATTTTCAAAATGAAATGAATAATATTTAACTTGTAAAGTTTCAGTCTAATATAAGAAACTGAATGTTATTTCAGAGTTTGGAAGCATTAAAATATAATATAAAACAACAGTCATTATTTGATGGTGGAACTGTGTCGTGTAGTGGTGATGAACAGGTAAATTAATTCTTTTCAATAATACTATTTTTATACGCCCACATGAAATGAGGGGGTGTATATTGTCGTCACCCACGTCCGTCTGTCCATCCACAATTGCTCATAAACACTCTACAGACCAAAATTCTTGACAGATTTTGACGAAACTTAATGTGAGTGTTCAACCCTGGTCTTTAAGTTCTTTGGATGGGACAATAATGAGGCACTTTGTGCTATAGGTTGTGCACATTGAAGATCCCGGTTAGAGATTCACAGCTGGATATAAAAAAAGACTTATGCTGCTTTCCAGAAAAATATTTCCTTCATTAAACACAATCATCTGAAATGATACTTTAAAAATTATGTTTCTAAATTTCAGTTTTCATTGATTTATATTATGATTTTCTTAATTCTTTTGTAGAAAGTAGACCTGTGTCGTAAATTATATAAACTCATCTTCCAACTAGTTCAGTTTTTTGAAAATTATTTAAAACTATTAGATGTCTTCCGATCTGTGACTAGATCCCCTCAGGTACAGTTCTTATTGATATATAATTGACTCAAAATACACTATTAATAGTTCAGGGCATGAGTATTATGAGTGTATAAACACAATTCATCACTAAATAATTTGAATAAATATTGTTATTTGTATTATTACTTATCTCATTATTTTATATGAATAATTATTCTTATTTGCCATAGATTTTTTACATATAAATGTAAATGCCTTTATGTGTGATACATTACAGATTATTTACTTTAAAAATAATAAATGTTGATTGGTCTTGAGCAAAGAGAATCCAATTAAAATATGATTCTTCCATTTTAGGTAGTGGATATGTCATTACAAGCTACATCAGTACAAGTTGAGATGTCACAGGCCTTACAAGAGTTAGAAAATGGCCAGGCATCACCATTTAATGTTGATAATAAAGTGGTAGCCAAACAAGAGGCCATCACTAGTTTAGCTGAATATCTGCAAACACAACAATATCTTAAAGCTGTTCAGTTACTCAGATCTTTTAGGTTAGTTTTTGTTTTATTTTTTTGGTATGTTTCCATTAACAGGAGATATATTCAAAATATTAATATCATAAAGATAAGCTATTGACGAAGAGATAGCCAAAAAAATAGAAAATATTAAACTGATTATGACAATATTACAACAAACAAAATCCCATAAATTATGAATCCCTCCAAGTAGATTAGGAAACATGGTAAAATTTACCAATTCTGATAATTCCCATTTACTGAAGTCAATGTAGAATTTACATAATCCATAATTCTGACCTGTTATTAATATATATTTCAGATCAATCTGGCCTAATGATGTATTTGGTATGACATCAGAAGATGATATTGTAGCTCTACTTAATATTTATTGTAGTAGTTTATCAGACAAGAAAACAGGTATAGTACTCAATTTTTTTTCTTGAAAATTACTTAAAAGTTTTTGACTTATATTTGATTTAACTTTGAATAGTTTGAAATCATATTTGGATACTTATAGTCACATTTTTAGATCTGATGAAGTTTTGTGAACAATAATACGCAGAAGTAATATTCATCAAATTCAATTCTTATTTACAACTTAAAAACTGCCATTTGCTTTTCTTGATCAATAATGATTTCACTACAACATTTTGCTCTAATATCTTTAATTATTTTATAATGATTATTTTCAGGAATTTTTGTGTTAACCAGAACAGAACTAGATTTAAATCATCTTCAATCACAACTAATGGGAATTCATATGAAATTAGCCACTACCTGGCCTCCAGTCAATATAAACCCTAGTCCTACACGACCAACTGAAGTTATTATCAAACAACCTGATTCTAGTGTTCTATGACTAGCCACAGAAAGTCCCAAACTCTCAATTTTCCAAAATGAACTGTTTAAATTCTAGTCAGTGATATATTTATTGTCAGATTTCGTCCCATTCCGGTTGTCTCAATTCTTGTTTGTCTTTTACTGAATCAAGTTTATGTTGTAGACTCAGTGTAAAGCTGTCTTGATATCTATTATGACTATGTGGTTTGATAAAAATTGAAGACAGCATTTAGGGGTTTTTTGGTACTCTGACATTGGCATTTACTGTAACTTGATTTCAGATTCATAAAAAAAAATAATCAGAATTATACTATACAGTTCTTTCATTTCATATTAAATCAATATCAACCATAACCAAAATTCAGATAAAATATTAGATTTGTAATATTTGATAATTTTATACTAAAACTTCATAGAACTTTTAGAGTGATACTCAAAGCAATAGCTGTTTTTATGTTACAATTTTTTAACCAAGAATAATTACCTTTAGTAAATTGTGGTATCAAATTCCATTGATTTTTCAATACCGGTACTTGATATTTGAATTTAAAAGATATCAGTTTTGAATTTCTTGATAACTTATATTGAAAGCCTTGTGTTCAATAAAGTCAGTGCTTAATCTTATTGTTTTCTTTATTAACAAAATGGGATTGTTTTTTGATTTATCAATTTTCACAATCGCAGTTAACAAACTTATTTATAGTTGAAAATAAGAAACTTTCTTAAACGGCCATATAAGAATAAGATAATTAATAGACTTTACATTATCTTTAGGAAATCAACATTTTTCTTTTGATTTTTGCTTTATTTATTTTGATTTATTCAATATATGTTTTTGTATATTTATTATAAACATTTAGTCAACGTATAATTTTTTATTTACCACCTACATTTGTACTATAAGCTTAATTAATCTTAGCAATATCTTGGATTGTTATAAACATATTTTGAAGTATAGGTTCTTAATTGTTAAATGTGGATTATAATTTTGATTGCTGAATTGTGTTTTTGGTAATTTATTTGGAAGTGTTACTGAATGTTCAAATTAAATTTTGGCAAACATATTTCAAAACAAAATCAAGAGCATTCCCAATGTATACATTTATTTGTTGTTGGCATGGCTACTTTTGGTTTGCCTGTAATTCTATGATTATGTTCATGTTATACTTTCTTTGTTATTATTATTTTTTTCTCTATAATTTATTTCTGGATAAGAATTAAATTTTTTGTGCTAATAATTTCAAATAATCACTCGAATGTCAAATTATTGTTTTGTTTACAATTCTGTTTTGTTGAGCTAAAAACGTATTCAACCTCTTAATTTTAAACAGGGATTTCACTAAACATTTTTTATAGTTTATTCTGTAAACTCAAAACTGAAAAATATATAACAGATTTGATTTGTTTTATTATGACCCAAGAATTTTACAGGATGTCAAAATACAAAAATATTTTTCAAAAATGTTGAGAGTAAAAGTGGGACAAGCACTTAAAATTAGCAAACTTTGAATCATCAAAAATCTCTTAGAATGAGTCATGTATTCAGGAGGTTATCAATAAATACTTTAATTCAACCATGGTACATATTATATCACAAATCATGGTTTTCACTTGGCCACCAAGATGGTACCTTTGTTGTACAAACTAGTTTCTGTTCATTTTTATCAATTACAGTTAATTCTCCCTTAGCTTCGGCTACACGCATTAATCCTAGTCCATATTGATTTACATTATTTTTAAATTTACCAACAGATTTTCCTTTTTCTGATGTTACATTTACTCCTGCCTCTACTTCCACTTTATCACTGAAAATAACAATTAAAATCATATTGGAAACAGAAGAGTTAATCCATCATGGAACACAGCTTAAACAATTAAATTCTCCTCAACTATTATCCATTCAAGCACCAATAAAGAGACTTAAACATCATCAAGTTGCTTGTGTCTTCCCCTAGCTATGACATTTTTCTATAACGTTGTAGGACTATCCTTTGGTACCCTTCTTATAACTTCAGGGAAATGAAGAATCACAAATATATATTACCTACCTGTGAAAGACTAAAGGCATGAGACGTTTTCTTGTAACACCAGTATGATATGTACGAGCTGTTAGTTCTTGTCCTATATAACAACCTTTATTAAAACTGACTGAAATAAACAAACAACCTTTATTAAAACTGACTGAAATAAACAAACAACCTTTATTAAAACTGGCTGAAATAAACAACCTTTATTAAAACTTTATGAAAACTGGCTGAAATAAACAAACAACCTTTATTAAAACTGGCTGAAATAAACAAACAACCTTTATGAAAACTTTATGAAAACTGGCTGAAATAAACAAACAATCTTTATTAAAACTGGCTGAAATAAACAAACAACCTTTATTAAAACTTACTGAAATAAACAAACAACCTTTATTAAAACTGGCTGAAATAAACAAACAACCTTTATTGAATTAAAAAAATCCTCATTAAAACTAATTGAAATTGTTTGGATACCGTATATTAATTATTAATGATTTGAAAAACTTACCTCCCTTTAAAAAGACTAGGTTACTCTCTAATGGGAAGGCGTTTCCAGGTAGTATATCTACAATCCCTTCTCCAATACCTAATTTATATCGTAATTCTCTATATTTTATTTCATCTTCTATATTAATACTGTCGTCTACAAGAAATAGTTTTAAATAATTGATGACTAAATTTTTTGTAATCCCTTGTTGATTATAAACTCTGACTCCAATGAGGTCAAAATTAAATCTTCCCTCTTTCTCAAAATATTCAAAACAAATTTTTCAATTGTATAGAATAAAATTTTGACTATATATCATTCATAGTAGTTTAGTGCAAAGTGGCACCTAGAAACTACTGAATATTAAAATCACATATGACATACTAGTTCGACATGTTATTTACCTGTGTTAAGATTACTGGAAGCTAAAATTCTAAAACCTAATTCTGGTATTCGGGGATCAACTGTAGCTAGTTTAATATTATTATTATTATTAAGTTCATCTGGTAGATTTTGTGAGGTATAAATGTTGAAATCTTTACTAATATCACTAATGGTCACCTGGAATATTCAATTATTAGGCTACTCTTATTACTGGGTACCAAAATTAGGAAAGATACCAAGTTTGGGCTGGGGATTTCCAACAGAAAGGATGCTTTAATTTCCTGAAAATCCTTTTCAAAATAACAATCACGATAATTGCCATAAAAAGATCTCTAACAGCAAATCACATATAGAGCAACTGTTTCAAATATTGACTCACTTTACAGGTATTGCTATCCACTAAAAATTTATATTACCATAACAATATTGTTGTACTTTTTTGATAAATACCAGTAATTACAAGGCCATAAATGATCAGTTATGGGTAAAATTGATAAATCCCATAAAGATTAGGCTACATTGACTAACCTTTTTTCTAATTTTGTATTTTTTAATAGTTTGAATAAGTTCATCTTTAACTTGACTATCACATTCAATCCAAACAGTAGGTGGGTGTCTATTTTCATCACAAACTTCAGTTGGTATATAGTATATTAACAAATCATACAGAACACGACCCTAGAATAGAACAAATACGACCCTAGAATAGAACAAATATGGTATAGAATATTCATACAGTGAAGATATTAGTTGAAACTAGTATATATATATATATTATATATACATGAAAGCCTACTAAGTCATGTTAAGAACTGTCTGCAACAAAAGGATATGACCCAAACCTTGTTTGTCAAGATAGTTGAGCAAGCCACTGTAATGGTTCCATGCAAAAAGAATTGCACCCACTTTTTGCAGTATTCCCATTATTGTGAGAAATATGATCTGTAATTTTATTAAAGTGTTTCATGTTACCGTATGTTTTAACTATTACAAATTTTTATTTGCTTAAATAAATTAATAAAATGTCATCTTTCAATTTATGAATTTTACCAAGTTTTGACAATGACAATAGACCTATAACAATTGGTTAAATAAGACACAGTAGGCTAACCATGCCGTAAATGATTTAATCTATAAGCTTTATACCAACCTGAACATTTAACATCATGGAGTATTGAGATAAATTTTTATAATTTAACAATGAGACATCACTAGTTATTAAACCTTGTAGTAGATCTGTTGTATCTCGCCCTTTCAGTTCAACCAAACTCCTTGATTTTAACGAGCAAACATTTAATTTCACTTGGGCTGTGTCACTGAATTGTCTTGATATATTGAAGAAACTATTTTTACAACTGCATTTTGAAGGGTGGTATAGTTGCCTGGCCTTCAAAATGCTAGCAAAAATTTGTCTGCTAACTTTAATCATGTTGACAAAAATCTGAAATGAAAAATAATATAGATACATTTGTTTATAGAAATATTATTGCAAACTTCATTTCATAATCGTTAATGAATAGACTCATTTCATAAAACAAAATAGTCAGCAAAAATTACGCGGTAGGTTACAACCCTGAACTAGAATTAATAGCTCACAAAGGTAAATTGGTGAGACCTAGAATAGATTTACCTAGCAGGCAGGGACATCAGTACTCACTAGTATTTTATCTTCATTTCATGTTATTTAACCAATAGTTCGAATGTGTAATGTCCGAAAGGAATGTAACATCAAGTTCAAAAATTAAAATTTTGTGTTGCATTATTATATTTGAAAAGGTTTATCAGAAATTGGATTAAATAAATAGATTCACAAACTCATCGAGCACAAATCTGACCAATATTATGTGATTTTATAACCTTAAGTTATTATTGCATCAGTCAAACACCAGACGAAATTTCATCAACTTCATTATTCGAATGTAGAACGGTAGGTCAACTTCAAAGATGGCTGCCTTCTATGTCGTGGCGGCTATTATTTCATGTTTTAAGTTACTTTTTATACCTGCCTAGTAAGCAACAATTTTTATTTTAAGTGCAGTGCTAATTTTCAACAAGGCCTTTCATTTGCAACCAAATTCAGTCCGCTTCAATGTGTAGATTTTCTTTAAAAGGGTTGGAAAGATTACAAAAATGCTTATTTACTTTTCTTTTTTTTTTGAGTGACTTGAGTTACCTCCCCTTTTTAATACTACTCTTGTTGGATTTTGTCATAATCAGAACTAATCTACCTTTTGTCACAATTAAGACTATTCTTATTAGATTTTACTACACTATGACTAGGCCTACTATTGTATTGATAGATACAAGCACCTGTGTGTCAGGGGCCCAGTCATTTTTTTAATAAATAAATGTTATGATAATAGTGCTTAGACCTAGGGTGTCAAAGATAGGCCTATATTGCTTTTGCATTGGTCAATGAGCATACCTTAGGCCCTAATCTGTGCAATCTTTTTTTAGTCGATCAACAGATTTTGAAGTTCATAGAAACTGGCTGGCTATAACTCATAGTTTACCTGTAAATAAATGGTACACTGAGGTAAGTAAAAAAAAATCCTTAGTTGGACAATCCAGCAGCTAAGTAGACTGGACTATAGCCTATAGTTTGCACCAGTGAGATTTAAATTTTTTACACAGTTATGAAAATACCAAATCATATCTGCATATGCCTAGTTGGTCTTGAGTCTAGACGTTCATTTGGTTGATTAAAGACTTATAGTAAATGTACCAGTCCATGGAATCTTATATTTAATATGACTTTTTTTCAGGCAACATCAGAATGGACATTAGATTATCCTCCATTTTTTGCCTGGTTTGAATATGGTTTGTCTCAAATTGCTCAGTATTTTGATAAAAATATGTTGAAAGTTGAGAATCTAAAATATGCCAGTGAAGCTACCATTTTATTTCAACGATTGTCAGTGATTTTCACAGATTTTATTTTTATTTATGCTGTCAAAAAGTAAGTAATTCAACAAAATAAATATAAAATCTGATATATCAAATAGTTAGTTTTGCGCAAGAGAAGAGAAATCATCTAGTCATTAGTCAAAAGAGAAATAAAAAGCCAAAATTAAAATTAGATGACTACTTTTAGGCATTGTTATATTTCTGTATATTAACTATGTCTTATCCTTATGTTTTTAATTGTTTAGTCTACTTTGTCATCTGTTATGTTTATTATATGTGTTATGTTTCAGATTTTGTGATGTATGTATACTAAATAAAACTGGAAAAAAGAAGGGAAGACAGCCCAGTTCCAATGATGTCTACCAAAATCCCTATTTAATTATGGCTATATTATTGATAGGAAATATAGGTCTACTCATTGTTGATCGTATCCTTTTGATTCTTATCAAAATTATTACCAATGTTTCAAAATATGTTAAAAAATAAAATATTATGCTGCTTGATAGTTGTGAAAAGAATTCTTATCATTCATAGTTAAGATTTGGTGAAACAGATCCCTGATGTTGTAATTTCCCAACTTCGACTTCTTGGTGTAATGAGCAGAATAATTCTCAATTCATTTAGTTGTTTTAAGCAATTTTATATGAGTTCTTAACTACAAAAAGATATCCATTTTCAATACAATGGCTTTTTGATGGGAATTTTGGTATTGTCCATAGTTAAAATGTATGAGGTATGTACTATCATAGGGATGCTTAGTAAGTTTTGAATATCTTGACTGTATGATCTGAATTGAATTTGATCAAATAGACTAAGATATAAAAAAATATGTTCATAGCATATGATACCATTTAAGAATTGGTATTTTATGAATGAGTCTAATGTTGTGCTATTTGAAAGTAACTGAATGTTGTAAATGATTTTAGAATATCTCGTTTCAGAACAAGTATCTACAGTCAGCCCTGTTATTTTGTATATTGTTAAATTTAAAACACATATATCTATATGTAGCTCCAGTATATTTCATATATTTATTGACATCATACTGTTATAATCCAGGTAATGTATAGATCTACTTATTTCCCTTGACTTGATCAAAACATGTCAATATCATAATCATGAACGATAGACGCTATAATTTAATAGGGTCTGCATGCATCATAGTCAAGAACTGTCGGAACAGGATTTGAGTAAACTGGAACACTGTCCTGGACAAAGATTTTCTGTCCCAACTAGGAGGTGGTGCGGAACAATGACAAAATCAAGATGGCGGCAAATGTTACCACCTATTTTCAGTGCAGTGATAGCAGTCATTTCCTGTCCAGAACCTGTCTGAAAATGCTCAGATTTTAGTTCCGTACAGAATTTTCCACTTCTTATTTATCCTGAAAAATTCCAGAACACCTGATTCGTGCAGACCCAATTTGGATTATCCTGAAATTATCTATAAATTAATTCAATTTTCATTTCTTGTTTTTGCTACTTAATCTGACTTTGATTTTTAATCATTAACCGATATGACTCATTATGGTTTTATTCTAAAATGAATTGTTTTTTTCTATGTTACAGGTGGTAAAATGGTGATTTTCCGTATTTCTATTCTAAGAATATTATATCTTGGTGTTATAGTGATATCAGTATTCAGCTTATCATTTGCACCATTTATACACATGGTATGGAACTTTCTTTAGTCTCATCTCACATTGGGAAGGAAATCGGTTTCTGTGTAATATAACTTTACTAAATTGTTTGCCCTACAGAACCATATTATTGCCCAGTTTATAACTTAATTGAGCATACCCAGTTAGAGTTCTATAGTGATATATAAGATCCATCAGATGGATAAAATAATGAAAGAAAAGAGTTGGTGTTTTATATTTCAGGGTCAGTTATCTCAAGTTTTATCCAGATTATTTCCTTTTAAAAGAGGTCTATGTCATGCTTACTGGGCACCAAACTTCTGGGCCTTATATAATATTGCTGATAAAGCATCATTCATTGCAGGTAAGTCTGTTTGTTATTTCAACTTATAGAGCTCAATATTAACTCTCTGCATCACTTCTCAGACTAAACTGTTGTCTATACAGAATTAATCTTTGATTTAGTATGACAAGTACGGTATATACGATGTACCAGTACCATGCTCATTTCAACTTAATTTATTGTAAAAGAAAGACACCATTTTCTCAGATATTTAGACACAATACAATTTAAATGGTGACATTTTATTTAGTCATTTACAATTTTAGGTCGTAAATTAAAACTATTACCACCAATATTATCTGACTCAGGGTCTATGACTGGTGGATTAGTACAGGAGTTCAGTCATGCAGTTTTACCCTCTATAAAACCAATCTACACTGTTATACTCACATTGATAGCTATGTTGGTTAGTAATTTTATATCTACTACAGACAACAGTAATATCCAAAGTAATGTCATTCATTGGAGCTGTCTCCCTTTACATCTTCAACTTTATCTTAACATTTCAGCTGATTGATAAAAAGTCACTTTATATTATTTGAAATAGATTTAAGCCTCACAGACTACAGTTCTGATGAGGTAATGATATGGTCTCTCAATTCAGTTAGATCAGATTAGTTACGAAACTAACGAAACTGGTTCCAAAAGCTTTTAGTATATTGCTAACTATTACATGTATTTTTTGTTAATTTCAGCCTGCTTTGTTCAATTTGTTTCTGAACCGTAAAAAAGGACCTGTGGGTTTTGTGAGATGTTTGATATTATGTGCCTATGCATCTTTTCTGTTTGGATGGCATGTTCATGAGAAAGCAATTTTACTTATTATTATACCAATGACGTAAGTACAAGGCATATTGTGTAAGATTTAAATGCTGGCTTTTAAGCCAACGTTTCATAATGAAATTGCAAAGGTTTTTAATTATCTGGCTTAACCTTTCTCTAATTTTCTGAATTAATGTTTGTTTTGGTTTAATTGGTTCAATAAACATATTGTTTGGTCTCAAATATATTGACTAAGAGAAAATCTAATTTTTGATAAATTTCTATTTCAGATTATTAGTATTTGAAAGTAAAGAAGATAGTAGATTGTATTTAATATTATCATCAATAGGATATTATTCCTTATTTCCCTTATTATTTACACAATTTGGTAAGTTGTTTGAAAATAAAATTTCTATAGGTCTTTTTCTCTGAGCTCTTCCAGCAAATAGAATTTGTCAAATATATGTTCATAATATCTTAAATCTCAAAAAATAATACACATTAAATATAAGTCTTGATTTTGAAAAATAAAAAACATTTGGCGGATGTGGTGCCAAGAAGGCTAACACTTCTAGACACCTGATACCACTTTTCATTATGAAATATTTACTCATTTATTGAATTACTTCCTCAAATGAAATGTTCATTAGCTGCTACCAATGTATTGCCAATGTGTTTACATGGATTTCAAGATATGTTTTATTGCTGGGATTGGTTGTGCTTGGGTTTTATTATTGTTATCCTAACCCAGACACTGTAGAATTCCAAATATGATACGCACACCCCTTCTTGCCCTCAAGTTAATCTGGAGCAATTTCTGTCACTGTCAATATGTGCATCCTGTCCTGATAAAAATTGAGAAGGATCAATATAGGTTTTGGAACCTATTATCAAATATATCCCCTTAAATAGTTACTGGCACAAATCTTTTTGTTTTTCAGAAACACCAATAAAAATGTTGTTTTTGTTATTGCATTGCATTTATTCATTTTATTCCTTATCTAATATTTACAAGTAAGTATTGACCATTTTTTGACTTGATAGCTATTTGTTACCTGAATCTTTATTTGTGTCAGATGTGTTCAAGATGTTCTCAATCAGTAAAAGTATCCACAGCTAAGGGTCAATTTGAGCCATTCAAATACATGTTTATCCATCATTATTCCCATTTGAAAGAATTTACTAATGAGACTGTCCCATATATACAAAAGACAAAATAATATAGAGACATAAAAAGTGTGGGGAGTATATGATAAAATATCAAAACGTATGTTCAGATCTAGTACTTCCTATGCTATGAAAATGACAACTGTTCTCTTTTGATAAGTATTCAATGATGTATTTCTTTTTTTCCAGATCTTCTGAGAAATTGTTACCAATTGTGTCATGGTTTGAATCAGTATATATATTGGGAATAGTGCCTTTAGAACTTTATAATTCTGTCATTCATTCTTATTTAAAATTAGATGAAAAATTTCCTTTTATTCCTCTGTTATTGACATCAACATATTGTTCCATTGGAGTTGTTTATACATGGTTACGATTTTATTATTTATTTTTACAGTCAAACAGTCCCAAACACAAAATTAGCTAGCGTGATAATAAAATTGTTGAATTTACATAAATTGTTTTCATTTATGATTTTCTTGCATTATTTTCCCCTCAGAGCTGCTTAGAGCTCAATACATCCTAAGCACACAGACTGATATATATACTTTGAATTGATGAAATCATCACATGTAAGATAGTTTTTGGTCATATTCAGCTCTAACAGGTTGTGAGCTGTTGAAATGAAACTGCTGGTTAAAATGTGAATGTATAATGCCAATTCCCTTCTCCATCTGTTGAAATTTCTTGTTAAAACAATATTGGCTACAGTTTTTATCCAAATTGATATGCATGTAGGCCCTACATATTGGTCTAGATCAAATTAGTCAGTAATTTTTAGATTTATGGAATAAAAATCTGTAGAAGTAAAACAATTCCATTAATAAAAATTGCATCCAAATACATGGCAAAATTAAGAATATTAGTTGTATAGTAGTGGACTCCCAAAAAGAAGTACCATCAGGTGTTTCGAAAAGAATAAGCATGACCTGTGATATGTGCGAAACCCTCCACTACTGTAAAGGTCAACATCATGCGATACAATCAGATCAATTTATGCCTGACTAAACAAATCAGCTAATATTTGTTTTAACAACCATAAAATTTATTAAAAGTTTGAAGTCTATGGTGTCAAGCAACCCTGCTAAAGTAATTTCAAAGTCAAGATATCAATACATTTAAAGTTCTTTAAGTATAGGATATAGAAAACCCGCAAAGGCCTTGCTTTTCTCTTTCTCGGGTTTTCTAAACTCGAGTAAAAACTCGTCTTCGGTTATTATCCGACATATATACCGTTTCTTTCAAAAATTAAAATTTCACTATTAAATGTACAGTACTATATTATAATTTTATGTTATATGTGTCTAATTTTGAAATTAGACCATTCGGACTAACTTCGTTTTTATTAAGGATTGGAAGTGGAATTTGTATACCATCTAGGAATTTTTGTAAATCTGTTGTTATTTGGGTATCTCTATTTCACATTCAATCCGTACGTTATTCTTACTTTTTTATGGAAGGACAAGAAAGAGATTATTTGACGAAAATCAAAATCTAAAAACATTTCAAAATCTGTTAAATAAGATTATTTTAAGTCGTGCCTTACAAGGCTGAAAGTATTCCTCTGATCAAGTGGAGGGTAAATGAAACAATATTATATTTTGATAAAAATTTTTTTAGGACAATGAGCAATATGGAGAACAATCGCTGACGATGTGTAAATTCGGTCATTTATAACCGTAAAGCCGTAAAATACTTTAATACTTTATTGTTTGGCTGCCTGAGTCCTAATTTATAAATTCAAATAACTTATTTGAGTAACACTTAGTAATTGGGGTATGAATAAATTATTATGCCATGGATAACAACAATTATTACTGATGTTTTATTATATTATGTCATCAATGCTTGAAATATATTTTCATTTTTCTATTTCAGTAACACAGAAATAAAATGAATGTGTTGACAAATGAATTGAAATCTTTCATAGAATCACATGATGACAATGCCTCTGTCGACTCTGATACATTTTACACTGTAGAATTATCAGCAAGAATTAAAATTCCTCATAGTCTCAAATATAGAGTAAAGAATGGGTTGAAAATCTGGCAAAGGTTTATTGAAATATTGGATATCAGAATTGGAGAAAATGAAAACTCCTCATTAAGTAATGTTCCTCTGGAAGATGTAAGCTTACCACATAAAATCATAACTGTGAAGCCTCCAAAACAAAACAGAAACATATCAACAGTTTCACCAAAGTTGTCTGATCAAATTGGCATTTATATAGACATTCAAGATACCGGTATTGAGAATGAGAGTGATTCCCAAGATGTCAACCCTACAAATTTTTATGATAATGAAAACTCTTCAAACAACATTGATGATGATGATGATAACGATGATGATGATTTTATACTAAATGATGACAGTGATGATTCATGGAGTCCACAAAATGAGCACAGACAAAATAAATCTCAACCTTGTAGACAGGCAACCAGTTCTCGACGATTGTCATCAAGAATTAAAACAAAAAGTGAACTTAACCAACAAGCTAGTGAGACGGATGAAATTCCATGCGATACAAAAACAGACCAACACAAGAAAAAATTTAAGGGACCTTCCAACACCATAGCTATGAATGTTGAGGATGAAGTCTCCTATTGTGACACTGAACAAGAAAAAAGCCAGTTAAAAATTAAAGAAAAACCAAAAAAAACTTATAAACGAAAAGCTAAAGCTTCCACTGAAAATGAAAAGAAGACACGCAGACAACATAAAGCTTCTGATAATAGGGTGAAACATGTTTTAACTTGTAAAAAATGTGGGGAAACATTTAATAAAATCAGGAACTACAATGTTCACTTGGACACTCATGAAATTGATTATCTGAAGTCTAAAATGGAAATTGATCAGGACCAGAACAATTGCTCATCAACTCTCCAAGAAATGAAAGTTTCACCAGAAGATCTTAAGGAAGTTCAGTTGCTTGAAGACCAAGAATCAAACATCCTTCCTGAGATTCATTCGGATACCTGTGTTACTTCTATTACAGAAAACATTAACCAACAAACTTTGGTTGAGTCATTTGTGAAAAATTACTCCTTAACAGAAAACACCTCAATGGAAACTATGATAAAAGTTGAAGAGTCTACAGTAAATTTGGTTGATCCTTCTGTCAGTTTTGATACTGATGATATGGTGACAGAGGGACAAGATACTAGCAATAAAAAGGATGAATCCATGGACCAAGTAATATCTCCCAAGAGTAAGAAAAACTATGATATACTGACCTGTGAGCATTGTGGAAAATGGTTTGATCGAATTGTTGTGTATGCTAACCATATGCTTACTCACAGTACAGAGAGACCCTATCAGTGCAATACTTGTAACAAATCTTTCAAAACAAGACCAACTTTAAATTCTCACCAGCTTCTAGCTCATAGTGGTAAAATGTACCAATGTAATATTTGTAACAGATATTTTACTTTGAAGAATTCTTTGAAAAGTCATGTTGCTACAGTTCATAATGGTGAACGAAATGAAATTTGTCATATTTGTGGCAAAGGTTTTACTAGGAAAGAACATTTAAGAAAACATATTTCTCTACATTCAGACGTTAAGCCTTTTAAGTGCAATGGTTGTGATAGGCATTTTCAAACTGAAGTACTTTTAAAAACTCACTCAAAACATCATTTATTGGAAAAGAAACATATCTGTGACATTTGTGGAAGAGCTTTCAAAACACAATCAAATTTAAAATCACATCAGCTTTCTCATGCAGGGGTACGCAATTTCTCATGTTCAATTTGTAATATGGCCTTCATTCATAAAGCATCTTTGAAAAAACACATGCGTACTCATGACTCAAATCGCAAGGTAGTACAGTGCAATTTATGTAGTAAAATTTTCAAAAATAAAACTAACTTAAGTAGGCATAAGATAACTGCTCATAGTGACTTGAAACCTTTTCAATGTGAATTTTGTTCCAAAACTTTTAAAATAAAATCACTTCTAGATCAACATGCTAATCTGCATAAATTGGAAAAAAACTATTCTTGTAAATATTGTGACAAAAGATTTGCTTTTAATAGTAGCCTGTATTCCCATGTTAAACTCCATCATAAAGATAAATTTAATGTAAGTGACCTCGCAACGGGGATTAAATGCTATCTTTGTGGAAATTTTTTTGAATCGAATTTTGCTTTAGCTTCTCATGTTCGAACCCACAACAATAATGTTTGCATTTCATAATAAAACATTTGTATATTATATAGTTTTTATACGCCCACATTGAAATGTGGTCGTATATTGCCGTCGCCCCTGTCCGTCCGTCAGTCCGTCCGTCGGTCCGTCTGTCCACAATTGGCTTGTGAACGCAATAGAGACCACAGTTTTGGTTGGATTTGAATAAAATTTTGTATGTAGGATTATATTCATAAGATCTCGGACAAGTTCGAATTTGGGTTTGATTCGACTAAAATTCACGGAGTTTTACACCCAAAATATGTTAAAAATGGCTTGTGAACGCGATAGAGACCACAGTTTTGGTTGGATTTGAATAAAATTTTGTATGTAGGATTATATTCATAAGATCTCGGACAAGTTCGAATTTGGGTTTGATTCGACTAAAATTCATGGAGTTTTACACCCAAAATATGTTAAAAATGGCTTGTGAACGCGATAGAGACCACAGTTTTGGTTGGATTTGAATAAAATTTTGTATGTAGGATTATATTCATAAGATCTCGGACAAGTTCGAATTTGGGTTTGATTCGACTAAAATTCATGGAGTTTTACACCCAAAATACGTTAAAAATGGCTTGTGAACGCGATAGAGACCACAGTTTTGGTTGGATTTGAATAAAATTTTGTATGTAGGATTATATTCATGAGATCTCGGACAAGTTCGAATTTGGGTTCGATTCGACAAAAATTCACGGAGTTTTACACCCAAAATGTGTTAAAAATGGCTTGTGAATGCGATAGACTACAGTTTTGGTTTGATCTGTATTAAATTTTGTGTGTAGGATTATATTCATAAGATCTTGGACAAGTTCGAATATCAGTTTGATTCGACAAAAATTCACTGAGTTTTACACCCAAAATACGTTAAAAATGGCTTGTGAACATGATAGAGACTACAGTCTTCACCTGATTTGAATTAAATTTGATGTGAACATTTGTATTCATGAGATCTTGGATAAGTTTGAATTTGACGACTTTTTGATGAATAGTTTTTGAGTTATTGCCCTTGACTTAGTCAAAACGCATCGAAATTTACTTGTGAATGCGATAGAGACTGCACTTTTCACCTGATTGGAATGAAATTTGGTGTGAACATCTGTATTCATAAGATCTCGGACAAGTTCGAATTTGATGATTTTTCATTGAATGGATTTTGAGTTATTGCCCTTGTCTTAGTCAAAACACGTCGATATTGACTTGTGAACGCGATAGAAATTGAGTTATTGACCTTGGCTTGTGAACGCGATAGAGACTACAGTTTTCGCCTGATTTGAATGAAATTTGGTTTGAACCTTTGATTTGGCTATTTTTCAATGAACGTTTTTTGAGTTATTGCCCTTGACTTATTCAAAACACGCCGAAATAGGCTTGTGAATGCAACAGTTTTCATCTGATTTCATTGAAATATTACATAATCATTTATATTCCTGAGAACTTGGAGAAGTTTTAATTTGACAATTTTACATTGATTGGATTTTGACTTAGTCATAATTCTTCAAGATTGAAAGTTTAATGCAGAATTTTATTTAATTTTGTGTTCAAAAGATATAAACTATATTTTTGACAGGTTATATTTTTTATACGATTTGACACCAATTTGGGAATGCTCTTGATATACTAAAAAAATTTATAAGGAAGGTGGGCGTATATTGGTAGGCAACCACTTGTTATATATTTTGCAGAAAAAGTAGGCCTATTTAGAAGCCTACTACGGATATTGAAGCTGAATTAACGAATGGTTAAATATTTATATTCCATCAGTTTTCTGACATAAGAATGTTCCGTGGGTTCTTGATATTGTTAGGTCTGAGGGGGATTTATAATAGAGATCAAATTCACGTGGATATTCAGATTATTTCGGATTAAGTTCAAGGTCGATATGGGCGTGGTTAATTTGGCACATTGTTTACATTTTTTATGTCAACTTGAGTTATTATGTCAGAGAGGTAAAATATTTCTTCCAAGTAGCACTAGCAAGGTAGGTGAATCTAGATATAATCAAAACTTGTTTTATATCATCATATCAGTCGAGCTTAGCTCTTTTCGGCCCGTTTTTCCCATTCTTAATTTTTGGCCTAGTCATTTCGACCACCAGTCATTTTGTCCCTGATGCTGATGAAGGAACACTACTTAAAACATTATGCATATAACATACATTTACATCAATATTAGCTGAAATCACTTTTTGAGCATAAAATCATCTCCTATGTGTAATCAGGCAGTGGCAATATTGCCCTACTCTATAAATCATGTGCATGCATTTAAATAAAAAAAAAGATTCACCTTTCAAATTAATTGCTCTTTCCTATTTTAGTCCAAAACTTTCCATCTGTCCAAATACTAGCTATCAGAGCTGGGAAAAGAATCAGCAAGTCTTAGAATAACTTTGTTAATAAATTGTTTTTTTTTTAATTATAGCTTTTTAAAACAGATCTGAAAGTTAAAAGTAAGATGTTCAACTCCAGTTGCAGGCTGGAGAGTATCCAGCATTAGGAAAATAATCTACATATACAATCAAACAAGTAGCAGCAGTATGTTTAAGAAGAATAGAAATAAGAACCAGCAGAATGGAAGCAGAGAATCTGTTGACAGCTCTGGTGCCTCTAGTAGTGAAAATCTTGCTGTGGGAAAAGATGTGAAGGACAATGATGGAAAGATTCTACACTTAGAAATTCGATTTAAAGTGGCATTCTTGGGGAAAATTAACGAACTAAGCATAATTCATTCTAAAAAACGTGACACTGATGCTCAGTTGATTGATAAGATAGAGGAAGCTCAAATAAAAGGGTCAATACCACTTTCATCAAAGGAAGCTATTGAAGTGAATATTCACATAAATAGGCACGGAATCAAAGTCATTGATTTAAATGGTCAAGATGTACTTCAACGTCATCCGCTTCACACCATATGTCAAATGATAACTTACATTGATGGAATAGGAAAACAGAATTTAGCTTTAAAAACTGGTCAAGTTGGAAAAAATGAGTTTCAATGTTACCTATTTCAGTGTCATTCCGAAGACCAAGCTCAGTCTATCTGTTTATGTGTCAAAAAGATATTTGATGCTATTGCTAAAATATGAAAACTACACAACTGTGCATTTTATATTTCTCAAACTTTATGTGAATATGGTGCTATTTTAGTTGTATCAATTGTGATTAAAAACTAAATATAAAATCATGCAAATTTTTTTTTATATTCTTATATATCGGGTGTTCCAATAAAAACGTCCCCAAGTTTGACTGTTAGTATCTCAGCTGTTGGTGAATCGATCTCTTTCAAAATTCTCACAGATTTACTTCAACATGTCTGTGTCAGACCCTGAAAATATGAAAGTCATCGAATAAAAATTGTACATGTACTGCCTCGAACAAAATTGCATATCAAAAAATTCAATATCAGAGCAAACTACACATTTCAACCTGTGTCTATTGAGCTTTCACCACATCGACCACCAATATCATTCATTTTCCATTCTGAAATGCTCTCACCGATCTCATCTTAAGATATTTTATCCCATAAAACAACCTTCCTGCCTTTTAGTTCCTGTTCATCCAGTTTGTTCCACTGTTGATGGTAATGACTCCGGGCAATATGGGATTCTCTTAAGAAACAGGTGTACTGCAATTTGGTTAGAGGGACACACTGATGTAACATGAACTGAAATGCAGGATGGTCGCTTCTCAAGTGGTACCTTTAGACAGGCCCGTAGGAACAGTGGGGGCAGGGGGGGCATCCGCCCCCCCAATAATTTTGACATTAAACAGGCACAGGCTTCATTTTCGTGGGTCGATTTTTCCAAGTCTCAGAAACGGGGACTTTTTTAGCTCAGCAATTTAGTACTGGTTATCACAACTCACCATTGAAATTTGAGTCTTCAAATCCATGTGCATCCATAATTATTAGCATTTGAAAGTTATAATGTAATGTAATGCCCTACTACACATTATCGATACTATGCAATATATAGAAAAGTCATCTATAGAAATAGAAGGAGAAATGTCTAATTTAAGATATATTTGAAGGAAATATGCAATTTTGTACATTTCTAGTGCTTCTGAAGGATACTTAAGTATATTCAAGACCCAAATCAACCAATGAAAATGAAGACTGGTCCCCTTTAATGACTGAAACAATACAAAATCTTTTTTTTAAAGATAAAACAAGAAATTAGTGGTATGTTGTTAGGGCCAGTGAAAGCAAAATTGCTTTATATAGACAGAAGCAGCTTTGAATTCTGCACAACCCCCTTGAGAATGAGTTTTTGCACATTTTGCCCCCCCAATATGAAATTGCTTCCTACGGGCCTGTTAGATGAGATCCGTGAAAGTTTATCAGGATGGAAAATGTTGGATATTGGTGGTTGTGGTGAAGACAAAATGGATACTAATTCAAATGTGTTATTTGCTCTGATATTGAATTTTTTGACATGTTATTTTGTTCGAGGCAGTACTCGTACAATTTTTGTTCGATGACTTTCATATTTTCAGGGTTTAGCGAGGACATGTTGAAGTAAATTTGTAAGAATTTTAAAAGAGATCGGCTCATCAGCAGCTGAGATACTTTTCGTCAAAGTTGGGGACGTTTTTTTTGAGACACCCGATATATATATTCTTTAATTTTTGTTAATCAAGATTAGCCTAACACACTACATTGAAAATTAAATATAGCAGTGTCATCATAGAAGTATAAGAGTATGGAATGCTAACTGATGACGTCATTGAAATATGTTACGGCACTGCCTCGTTATCGAATTCGTGCAACATTTACTTCCGGTCGTTCTAAAATGGCGGTGATTACTGCGTTATCGTGGGATGCTCTGCAATCAGATCAAGGCATGAAGGTTTATCGTTTCATTGACTACACAAAAGAGAAATACAACGGAGAGACAAAATATTATAGATCTTACGAGCAACAAGAGCAGATAAAATTAGTTTGAATAATCTGTCCATTTGTTCACTACATTTCGAAAAAAGTTGAAGGGCTATCAGTATCATCATACCATTGAAAATAATAATGAACAGCGACGATGAGTACCGAGATGCCTAGTCATACGAGATGCCGTGAGTACTGGTAATTTTATTATTAGCATTATCTAAACAACGGAGATTATTAAAAGGGCATTGTTTTGTTTCCAATCTCAACATTTTACTTTCAATTTGTTTACAACAAATCGGAGTTTGATAAAAAGTGAACCGCAACACCTTAGGCCTAGGCCTACTTTCAATTTGTTTACAAAATTAGTCTTATAATGTTGTCTTCAATGTTGTAGTTTCAATTTGTTTACATTATTATCCACATTTTGGACTGAAATTTTTTTTTTTATTATCAACTAAGATATCTTGCATAAGTTTGAAATTGGGATATGGAAAAGCAACTTTGAAATGATACTTTTAGAGGAAAACTTAATTAATAGTATTATAAACAGAACATTATCTCTTTGAAATTTGTTTTACCGACGATTTTTTGGAATTCAGGACCTCTCAGACTACTTTATTGTGCCACAATATTTGCCTATTATTTGCATATTATTTTTTCTGAAAAAAATTATTAACCTCAAAATATATCTTAGAGTCTTAGATTGCCTTTGGGTTTATGAAAATGACAACTGTAAAAAAAAACATTATTTGGAAATATGATTTTATAGAGGAGATTTTTCAGTTCAAAAGTGGGTAAATTTTAAGTGGAATTTCTGTGAGGGAAGTGTGCTTTAATTTATATTAAAAATGTTCAAACCTTATAATTCTAAGACACATGACATGCAACTGAAAACCATGCAAGTTCAATAAATATCCTTGGAAATGTATATTTATATGTTTTTATTTATATATATGTTAGGTAATATTTATCATTCCTAACTATTTTCAGGAAAATGGAAATATAAGTGCCTAAATAGTTTGAGAAAAAAATAAATTTTGTGTTTACCAACAAATTTTGCTAAGATCCATTGGAAGAACACTTCAGTACCGTAAACAAAGAGCTCTAGGTCGTAGAAAGAATTGATAACCCGAATGTATATAAGTTTGGGTAGGTACTAACCTAGCTTTTAAAACGAAATCAAAGTTTAAATACGATACATAGTAGGTATTAAGCAAGGAAAATAAGGGACAAATAAAAAACTGCCATTATTGATACCTAACCCAGTCATGTATACTCTAATTCGAGTCGAAAATTAATTTTTTCTTTCTCTTTATTATCTTATCTTCTTAATTTTAGCTTCCAGTAAATAAGATACAGCTACAACTTAAACTTAAACCTAAACCAGGGGAAAACATAAAAAGAAGGAAAAGAGAAAATTGTGGTGGATGAAGAAAAAGAAGAACTATTGTCTGTGCAAGTTAAAAAGTTTTTTTTAATTTTTGCCATTATTTTATTGTGAACTCGAATAGAAGCTTCAAATTAGTATTGTTAGTCTTAGAATAAAATGCTTTAATAAAAATATAAATAGGAACCCAATTTATATCTTCCAAATTTGTTTTTACAGATGACAATTTTCAGTCAAAATTAGTGACCTTTTTGGGTTGAAATTTATAGGAGAGAAATATATTCCTATTTAATTTTAACTTACAAAAATTATCAAAGCGAAGACATTTTAAGACTAACAGGAGCATTGTCAGGCTGATATTCCAATTCTCATAAAAATAATCGCTAAAATTCAAAAAACTTTTCAACTTGCACAGACAGTACCTACCACTACTAGTTTGATACCTACCAACACCCAAAACTTCTGCTGTAGCCTATCTTTTATGTGTATATTATATTTAACTAATACACAACATAGGATAATGCATTAATTGTTTACTTTCTTTACTCATAGAGGTATGGGAAATTTATGCACAACAATTCTTATTTACAGTTCTCTTTCCTTTGTAAGTTTGTTTCATTATCATTGATTGTTTGTTGTAATAAATTTATTTTTAATTAGTTCAAATTTTTTATCTTAATCAGCATTGTATTTTTCATGGCATTCATTGAAAGGTATTTTTATATAGGATTTGCAGCCATCCTGATCCTTAAAGCTGGTCTTGAGCCTGAATAAATCCTACCACTGCTACCACCCACTCCAATAAAGAATATATAAATAAGAACATTAAATAGAGTAGGGTTGGATAGCGCTTTGGCAGCATTTGTACTGATTTCTGACTTAAAAAATTTATCCTTGATTAAAGCAACCTCTTAAAATGAAAAAAAAATCTTGGTGAATAAGAGTTTTTATTTCTTGTTACAAAAATATTTGTAAATTTTATAATATTGAGATAAGTAGATATAGTTTATTCATTAAATAGTGAAATGCTGTCTGGTATTCTTGTGGCTGAAATTTATATTGTCTTTAATGTTTGTCACCAGTGAAAAAAATAATATGGAGTTGAAATTAGGGTTAAAAAAACCCGATACAAGTACATAGAGCAGGCCTTCTAAATTAATTTTTGTAAAGGGCCAAGGCCTGCCATAGAGTGTACAATGAGGGACATTTTACAATAAGAAACAAGTTTGCCACTTCCATCTTTCTAACTGTGGACTGTGGAGGGATCTTCACTACAGGGTTTTGTATCCTTTGATTTTTTCAACAGTTTATTTCTCCCTTTAACTCGTGGTAGTTGTGTTTGAGAGTAAGGTTCTCGATCAGGAAGTTTTAATAATTAAATTCACTCAATCTCTTAAGGAGAAATTCTTCAAACCAATCAGTTGCAAAAAACTCCTAGAAATATAAAAAGATATCAAACTGATTATTATTGTATTTGACTGTGCTTTGAACTCCTGGAAATTATCATTGTTTACATTTTACATTTGAGTTATGACTTGCAACAATAGTACTGCCTTCACACATTCAACAGTAAATCAAATTTGCCATAGAATAGGGGTCAAATGTATTATGAATTATACATAAGAGCTAAATAGAGCTAAGGTAACGATTCTAGGTTCAATCCATTATACTAGTTAATAAGGGACTGTTTGATTTCAATATTAACACATAAATTGATGGCATCAGTGATATATTAACTGTGCAAAGTCAAAAATTCCTCCGTCCTTAAAGTAAAGCATACATCTTGCCACAGTGAGGTCTGAATTGAATTTTTTTTTCTCATGTCACAAATATTCAAAATATCGTTGTCAATTGCATGTCATTTGTCTTAAGATGCCTTTGGGTCCATTAAAATATAAGTTTTCAATATGAAATAAGTACACTTCCTTCAGGACTCCTAGAAATTTCATGTGAAATTACTGAAAATGATCCACATTTCGGACTAAAATGTCACCTGGCTGGGTAAAATCATATTTCCATGTAAATATTTTTTAAACAGTTGTCATTTTCAGCAACCCAATGACAATCTAAGACTCTTATATAAATACTTTTATGTTAATATTCCAATTCATAAAAAAATAATAAGCAAAATGCGATTCTGAACTCAATGAAAAGTAGGTAGGCTAGGCCTAGTGTACTCGTGTAGTGAAGTGAGACTCGTCGTAACACGATAATATAAATTTCCAGAATTTAACATTTGTTTGGATGTATCGATAGTTCTTTTATTAATCAATGTTTTGTGTCGAGTACATATAAACCGGTTACATAACAATGCATTTATTTCAATCCATCTTCAATGATAACTTACCTCTAAAAAGTCGTCAACGACGGTAAAGTTTTCTTCGGCCGCCTCGTGTCTGCTACACCGGAAGTAAACAATGCATGAATTTTTTGCGCATGGGCGTCATAACATAATCGACGTAAATAGAATTTTGACGTCAGTCAGCATTCCATAGTTTCTAATTCTATGGTGTCATACACAACTTACAGGGTAATTATTTCAACATATTTACAAATCTTCAAAGTACATTTTACATGTTCATCTGCTAATTTTATCTACAAGTAAATTGCAAAATCACAAAAACAGGCCTTTTCATGAAAATCAATTTTGTATCAGTTATTATTCTGAAAGTATCAATAAGGTGTCTGTAGTTTCATCATCACAATCACATATAGGTCAAGATTTTGTAAGTCTGATTGAAAAAACAAAAATTGATGCCCGAAACACATAAAATCTAAAAAAGGGTCGAATTGACTCGGCATTGAATGATTTAACAAAGCAGGTGCGACTTTTAAAGAGAGTTAAGTCCCTTACCATTATTGCCATAGATGATTATTGCCATCGCCGGGGAAAATAAGTAAGCTGAAAACTTTGAATATTTATTTAGAAGAAGAAAGGAAGACACATTAAATACTTTTCTGTCCCACAACAGATATAAAGCACAACGGGAAGAGGGGTCCTACAAAGTTGTCACTACTAATCTTCTCAATCCAATAATCATTATTATAATGCAATATGAACACGACAGATCAGTGGTTTCGTTGTCACTACTCTCTGATCACAATGAGCTCAGAATCGCATTTTGCCTATTATTTTTTCATGAATTGAAATATCAACCCAAAATTAGTTCTGAGAGTCTTAGATTGTCTTTGGGTTGATGGAAATGACAACTATTAAAAAAATATTTATCTTGAAATATGATCTTACAGAGGGAAAATTTCAGTTCGAAATATGGGTCATTTTCACTTGAAATTTCTTGGAGGGAACTGTATTTATTTTATAATGAAAATTTTCAAACCATATATTTTCATGGACCCAAAGGCATTCTAAGACACATAACATGCAATAGAAAAATATAATTTGAATATTTGTGACATCAGAGAAAAAATTCAATTCAGATCTCAATGTGGTCAGAGAGTAGGTAGGTTAGGCCTATTATTAGTATTAGCCTAACTGTAAGTGTAACTGTATTATTAGGCTTATTAAGTTTGTACTAGGCTATACAAATAATAAGTTTAAAACTCCACATAGTTTCATACAAGGTTATCCATTTTAGAATCCTTCTGCCAGTCACAATGTCTGCCAGTAAACTGTTAAGAGAATATCGTGAAGAAAGAAGTAAAAAGAGTCTGCCAGCTTTGTTAAAGAGGGAATTATTTACAGTAAATCATACAACCCAGATATCACCAGACTTTCGTGTTATGCAGTGGAATATGCTAGCTCAGGGTATGACTACAGTTTTGAGAATGAACATGATATCATAATTAATTGGTACTCTCTGGCCACGATGAGCTCAGAATCGCGTTTTGCCCATTATTTTTTAATGAATTGAAATATTAACCCAGACTTAGACCGTCTTTGGGTTGATGAAAATGACAACTTTAAAAAAAAAATATTTATTTGGAAACATGATTTTACAGAGGGGAAATTTCAGTCACAAATGTAGGTCATTTTCACATGAAATTTCTAGGAGGAAAGAGTATTTATTTCATATTGAAAATTTTCAAACCATATATTTTCATGGACCCAAAGGCATTCTAAGACACATGACATGCAATTGATAATCATATTTTGAATATTTGTGACATGAGAAAAAAAATTCAATTCAGACCTTAATGTGGCCAGAGAGTAACATTGTTATTATCTGGAGAATATATCAGTTGTTTATGTTGTATGGGTCTTTAAAGTTTCCTATAACAATTAATCACTTTAGGATGTATAGGGATTCTGAGGTAGAGTTACAAGGCTGTCTGCTCACAAATTATGCTGTTATTTACCAATTTTACCCATTCTAAGAAGTAGTCAACTTTTATCATGTTGCAAAATTTTCCTTGTTTCTTGTTGAAATAATTAGTTACCGGTACTTTTAAGCTGTCATTGGAACACAAACAATTCTTTCACTTGTAGAATTACTAAGGGTAAGGAGAGGGTTGTTCTATCATATAAAAATTAATATTAGTATGCATTTTTTTTCAGCATTAAGTCAAGGTACAGATAATTTTGTAAAATGTCCAGCTGAAGCCTTATCCTGGGAAAATCGTAAATTACATATAATTGAAGAAATTTTAACTCACAATCCATCCGTTCTCTGTCTTCAAGAAGTTGACCAATTTCACTTTCTAGAAAAGGAGTTGGGAAAAGCAGGCTATAAAGGAACATTTTACAAAAAGCCGTTTTCACCATGTTTAGATATTACTCCCAATTTTGGTCCTGATGGCTGTGCAGTGTTTTGGAAAACTTCAGAAGTCCAAGATGTTAAAGTGGAAAACTTCATCATTAAAGGAAATGATAACTATGACACCAATCAAATTTGTATTTTGTGTCGCATGAAAATAAAAAATACTGATAGTGACATTTTTGTTGCTGTAACTCATCTGAAAGCAAAAAAATATTTTCACAATTTGAGACACCAACAAAGTGAATTCTTAGTTAAACTTTTAGAAGAGAAATGTAAGAACAGTCCTGTGATATTATGTGGAGATTTTAATGCTGATCCTCAAGAACTAGCCTATAAAGAAATGTTAAGAAACAATTTGAACTTGAATAGTGCTTACACATGTTTAGGTGACAAGCAGCAGGAACCTTTATATACTACCTTGAAGATTAGAGGCAGTCCTTTAGGCCCTGTGAAAAACTCTGCAACTATAGATTATATATTTTTTAGCTTAAAGCAGTTAAAAGTTACCTCCCTTGTGAGTTTGCCTAGTGAAGAAGAAATTGGTGAAAACTGTCTTCCATCTTTGACATTTCCTTCTGATCATTTATCTTTAATAGCTGATTTCAATATTATAAAACAGGGGTGCTAAAATCGCCAATTTATCAGTGCTTCTTGTTAAAAAAGTTCACCTACTGTTGCTTTGCCAAAGATATTATTTTTTTATCGTGCTGGTTATAAAAACAAATTATAAGTGAAAGCCAGTTAAATGATTTATTATGAATTATGCTTTTGTGCCAAATAAGATTATTTAACTCTTGAATGATGAACTAATTTACATTTACTTGGTCAGAGCTTTTGGCATCTCATTCAATTAAGTATATTTAAAGCATTTGCATTATATTTTTTTATCCTTTCTTTGCTGTTTGTAAGCAATGTATACTTAGTCTTTTTTCAAAATTAATATTGTGATAAATTCTCTTGTATTTTTAAAGTTAGCTAAATTATTCAATTTTATCTTGGTATCACCAAAATTTAAGTTATGTAATGATTCTGGCCTGTGTATGGTGGAACATCATTCAAGTCTTGTAGCTTAACTTTTGCATTATTTTTATATTCTAATATAGGTCTAATGAGGGTGGGTTTAAAAAGCCAACCGCCTACCGCTGCCTACCGGCCAACCGGAAATAAAAAAATGCGCTAAAATGAGTATTGTTAAATTTAGGGATCGTTGATTTTTATACTACAAAACGAAACTATTCAATTTGGCGGATTTTTTGTTGACGTTAATATTACGGAATCAAAATTATTTTAAAAATGAAACGAAACAAATAAATATTTCTTTTCTTACTGAGATGTTTTTCTTCATATTTGCTGATTCAATTCAGGCTCAAAATAGCAAAGGTCTATTTTAAATATAAAATAAGCACACAATAAAAGTACAAGATCCCCTATTTATTTTTTAATGATCACAACAACGTATAAGGTCGTTTGTAAGGACCTTGTACGTCGTTGTGATCATTAAAAAATAAATAGGGGATCTTGTACGTTTTATTGTGTGCTCATTTTATATTTAAAATAGACCTTTGCTATTTGGAGAAAATATGAAGAAAAACATCTCAGTAAGAAAACAAATATTTATTTGTTTCGTTTCATTTTTAAAATAATTTTGATTCCGCAATATTAATGTCAACAAAAAATCCGCCAAATTGAATGGTTTCGTTTTGTAGTATAAAAATCTACGATCAAAAAATTTAACAATTCTCATTTCAGCGCATTTTTTTTATTTCCGGTTGGCCGGTAGGCAGCGGTAGGCTGTTGGCTTTTTAAACCCACCCTTGAAAAAAAGGGCGTTTACCCCCCCTCCGGAGTCAGAGTCACGGCTTACCTTAGCGCAGCTTTTCTCAAGCCGTGGTGGCGAAGCGGTTAGCGTGCTGACGCCATAATCTGAATGGCCTGGGTTCGAGTCTCTCTTTAAGAAACTTTTTTCTTTTATCAAAAATTCAACAACTTTCTTGATCTTATCCATCATACACATATCTTTTGTCAACAATGGACACATTTCGGCACATATCACCATCGAGAATGGACTTTATACCAGTTCTAATCCACCTACAAAGCCCTTCCCGACCGGCAAAATGTTTCAGGGCCCCTTGAAGCTCCCAATTTTAATTTTTTGCCCCCAATTTTGTGTGGAAAAGATGCGCCATCAAACGCTGATTCGTTTCATATGCGAACAATCCATTTTTGATCAATATTTGGCAGTTTTATGTGCTAAAACGTGGTTGGCTTTGAAAAAAGGGCGTTTACCCCCCTCCGGCGTCAGAGTCACAGCTTACCTTAGAGCAGCTTCTCTTAAGCCGTGGTGGCGAAGCGGTTAGCGTGCTGACGCCGCAATCTGAAGAGCCTGGGTTCGAGTCTCTCTTCAAGAAACTTTTTTCTTTTATCAAAAATTCAACAACTTTCTTGATCTTATCCATCATACACATATTTTTTGTCAACAATGGACACATTTCGGCACATATGACCATCGAGAATGGACTTTATACCAATTCTAATCCACCTACAAAGCCCTTCCCTACCGGCAAAATGTTTCAGGGCCCCTTGAAGCTTCCAATTTTAATTTTTTGCCCCCAATTTTGTGTGGAAAAGATGCGCCATCAAACGCTGATTCGTTTCATATGCGAACAATCCATTTTTGATCAATATTTGGCAGTTTTATGTGCTAAAACGTGGTTGGCTTTGAAAAAAGGGCGTTTACCCCCCTCCGGCGTCAGAGTCACAGCTTACCTTAGAGCAGCTTCTCTTAAGCCGTGGTGGCGAAGCGGTTAGCGTGCTGACGCCGCAATCTGAAGAGCCTGGGTTCGAGTCTCTCTTCAAGAAACTTTTTTCTTTTATCAAAAATTCAACAACTTTCTTGATCTTATCCATCATACACATATTTTTTGTCAACAATGGACACATTTCGGCACATATGACCATCGAGAATGGACTTTATACCAATTCTAATCCACCTACAAAGCCCTTCCCTACCGGCAAAATGTTTCAGGGCCCCTTGAAGCTTCCAATTTTAATTTTTTGCCCCCAATTTTGTGTGGAAAAGATGCGCCATCAAACGCTGATTCGTTTCATATGCGAACAATCCATTTTTGATCAATATTTGGCAGTTTTATGTGCTAAAACGTGGTTGGCTTTGAAAAAAGGGCGTTTACCCCCCTCCGGCGTCAGAGTCACAGCTTACCTTAGAGCAGCTTCTCTTAAGCCGTGGTGGCGAAGCGGTTAGCGTGCTGACGCCGCAATCTGAAGAGCCTGGGTTCGAGTCTCTCTTCAAGAAACTTTTTTCTTTTATCAAAAATTCAACAACTTTCTTGATCTTATCCATCATACACATATTTTTTGTCAACAATGGACACATTTCGGCACATATGACCATCGAGAATGGACTTTATACCAATTCTAATCCACCTACAAAGCCCTTCCCTACCGGCAAAATGTTTCAGGGCCCCTTGAAGCTTCCAATTTTAATTTTTGGCCCCCAATTTTGTGTGGAAAAGATGCGCCATCAAACGCTGATTCGTTTCATATGCGAACAATCCATTTTTGATCAATATTTGGCAGTTTTATGTGCTAAAACGTGGTTGGCTTTGAAAAAAGGGCGTTTACCCCCCTCCGGCGTCAGAGTCACAGCTTACCTTAGAGCAGCTTCTCTTAAGCCGTGGTGGCGAAGCGGTTAGCGTGCTGACGCCGCAATCTGAAGAGCCTGGGTTCGAGTCTCTCTTCAAGAAACTTTTTTCTTTTATCAAAAATTCAACAACTTTCTTGATCTTATCCATCATACACATATTTTTTGTCAACAATGGACACATTTCGGCACATATGACCATCGAGAATGGACTTTATACCAATTCTAATCCACCTACAAAGCCCTTCCCTACCGGCAAAATGTTTCAGGGCCCCTTGAAGCTTCCAATTTTAATTTTTGGCCCCCAATTTTGTGTGGAAAAGATGCGCCATCAAACGCTGATTCGTTTCATATGCGAACAATCCATTTTTGATCAATATTTGGCAGTTTTATGTGCTAAAACGTGGTTGGCTTTGAAAAAAGGGCGTTTACCCCCCTCCGGCGTCAGAGTCACAGCTTACCTTAGAGCAGCTTCTCTTAAGCCGTGGTGGCGAAGCGGTTAGCGTGCTGACGCCGCAATCTGAAGAGCCTGGGTTCGAGTCTCTCTTCAAGAAACTTTTTTCTTTTATCAAAAATTCAACAACTTTCTTGATCTTATCCATCATACACATATTTTTTTGTCAACAATGGACACATTTCGGCACATATGACCATCGAGAATGGACTTTATACCAATTCTAATCCACCTACAAAGCCCTTCCCTACCGGCAAAATGTTTCAGGGCCCCTTGAAGCTTCCAATTTTAATTTTTGGCCCCCAAATTTGTGTGGAAAAGATGCGCCATCAAACGCTGATTCGTTTCATATGCGAACAATCCATTTTTGATCAATATTTGGCAGTTTTATGTGCTAAAACGTGGTTGGCTTTGAAAAAAGGGCGTTTACCCCCCTCCGGCGTCAGAGTCACAGCTTACCTTAGAGCAGCTTCTCTTAAGCCGTGGTGGCGAAGCGGTTAGCGTGCTGACGCCGCAATCTGAAGAGCCTGGGTTCGAGTCTCTCTTCAAGAAACTTTTTTCTTTTATCAAAAATTCAACAACTTTCTTGATCTTATCCATCATACACATATTTTTTGTCAACAATGGACACATTTCGGCACATATGACCATCGAGAATGGACTTTATACCAATTCTAATCCACCTACAAAGCCCTTCCCTACCGGCAAAATGTTTCAGGGCCCCTTGAAGCTTCCAATTTTAATTTTTGGCCCCCAATTTTGTGTGGAAAAGATGCGCCATCAAACGCTGATTCGTTTCATATGCGAACAATCCATTTTTGATCAATATTTGGCAGTTTTATGTGCTAAAACGTGGTTGGCTTTGAAAAAAGGGCGTTTACCCCCCCTCCGGCGTCAGAGTCACAGCTTACCTTAGAGCAGCTTCTCTTAAGCCGTGGTGGCGAAGCGGTTAGCGTGCTGACGCCGCAATCTGAAGAGCCTGGGTTCGAGTCTCTCTTCAAGAAACTTTTTTCTTTTATCAAAAATTCAACAACTTTCTTGATCTTATCCATCATACACATATTTTTTTGTCAACAATGGACACATTTCGGCACATATGACCATCGAGAATGGACTTTATACCAATTCTAATCCACCTACAAAGCCCTTCCCTACCGGCAAAATGTTTCAGGGCCCCTTGAAGCTTCCAATTTTAATTTTTGGCCCCCAAATTTGTGTGGAAAAGATGCGCCATCAAACGCTGATTCGTTTCATATGCGAACAATCCATTTTTGATCAATATTTGGCAGTTTTATATGCTAAAACGTGGTTGGCTTTGAAAAAAGGGCGTTTACCCCCCTCCGGCGTCAGAGTCACAGCTTACCTTAGAGCAGCTTCTCTTAAGCCGTGGTGGCGAAGCGGTTAGCGTGCTGACGCCGCAATCTGAAGAGCCTGGGTTCGAGTCTCTCTTCAAGAAACTTTTTTCTTTTATCAAAAATTCAACAACTTTCTTGATCTTATCCATCATACACATATTTTTTGTCAACAATGGACACATTTCGGCACATATGACCATCGAGAATGGACTTTATACCAATTCTAATCCACCTACAAAGCCCTTCCCTACCGGCAAAATGTTTCAGGGCCCCTTGAAGCTTCCAATTTTAATTTTTGGCCCCCAATTTTGTGTGGAAAAGATGCGCCATCAAACGCTGATTCGTTTCATATGCGAACAATCCATTTTTGATCAATATTTGGCAGTTTTATGTGCTAAAACGTGGTTGGCTTTGAAAAAAGGGCGTTTACCCCCCTCCGGCGTCAGAGTCACAGCTTACCTTAGAGCAGCTTCTCTTAAGCCGTGGTGGCGAAGCGGTTAGCGTGCTGACGCCGCAATCTGAAGAGCCTGGGTTCGAGTCTCTCTTCAAGAAACGTTTTTCTTTTATCAAAAATTCAACAACTTTCTTGATCTTATCCATCATACACATATTTTTTGTCAACAATGGACACATTTCGGCACATATGACCATCGAGAATGGACTTTATACCAATTCTAATCCACCTACAAAGCCCTTCCCTACCGGCAAAATGTTTCAGGGCCCCTTGAAGCTTCCAATTTTAATTTTTGGCCCCCAATTTTGTGTGGAAAAGATGCGCCATCAAACGCTGATTCGTTTCATATGCGAACAATCCATTTTTGATCAATATTTGGCAGTTTTATGTGCTAAAACGTGGTTGGCTTTGAAAAAAGGGCGTTTACCCCCCTCCGGCGTCAGAGTCACAGCTTACCTTAGAGCAGCTTCTCTTAAGCCGTGGTGGCGAAGCGGTTAGCGTGCTGACGCCGCAATCTGAAGAGCCTGGGTTCGAGTCTCTCTTCAAGAAACTTTTTTCTTTTATCAAAAATTCAACAACTTTCTTGATCTTATCCATCATACACATATTTTTTTGTCAACAATGGACACATTTCGGCACATATGACCATCGAGAATGGACTTTATACCAATTCTAATCCACCTACAAAGCCCTTCCCTACCGGCAAAATGTTTCAGGGCCCCTTGAAGCTTCCAATTTTAATTTTTGGCCCCCAAATTTGTGTGGAAAAGATGCGCCATCAAACGCTGATTCGTTTCATATGCGAACAATCCATTTTTGATCAATATTTGGCAGTTTTATGTGCTAAAACGTGGTTGGCTTTGAAAAAAGGGCGTTTACCCCCCTCCGGCGTCAGAGTCACAGCTTACCTTAGAGCAGCTTCTCTTAAGCTGTGGTGGCGAAGCGGTTAGCGTGCTGACGCCGCAATCTGAAGAGCCTGGGTTCGAGTCTCTCTTCAAGAAACTTTTTTCTTTTATCAAAAATTCAACAACTTTCTTGATCTTATCCATCATACACATATTTTTTGTCAACAATGGACACATTTCGGCACATATGACCATCGAGAATGGACTTTATACCAATTCTAATCCACCTACAAAGCCCTTCCCTACCGGCAAAATGTTTCAGGGCCCCTTGAAGCTTCCAATTTTAATTTTTGGCCCCCAATTTTGTGTGGAAAAGATGCGCCATCAAACGCTGATTCGTTTCATATGCGAACAATCCATTTTTGATCAATATTTGGCAGTTTTATGTGCTAAAACGTGGTTGGCTTTGAAAAAAGGGCGTTTACCCCCCTCCGGCGTCAGAGTCACAGCTTACCTTAGAGCAGCTTCTCTTAAGCCGTGGTGGCGAAGCGGTTAGCGTGCTGACGCCGCAATCTGAAGAGCCTGGGTTCGAGTCTCTCTTCAAGAAACTTTTTTCTTTTATCAAAAATTCAACAACTTTCTTGATCTTATCCATCATACACATATTTTTTGTCAACAATGGACACATTTCGGCACATATGACCATCGAGAATGGACGTGGTTGGCTTTGAAAAAAGGGCGTTTACCCCCCTCCGGCGTCAGAGTCACAGCTTACCTTAGAGCAGCTTCTCTTAAGCCGTGGTGGCGAAGCGGTTAGCGTGCTGACGCCGCAATCTGAAGAGCCTGGGTTCGAGTCTCTCTTCAAGAAACTTTTTTCTTTTATCAAAAATTCAACAACTTTCTTGATCTTATCCATCATACACATATTTTTTGTCAACAATGGACACATTTCGGCACATATGACCATCGAGAATGGACTTTATACCAATTCTAATCCACCTACAAAGCCCTTCCCTACCGGCAAAATGTTTCAGGGCCCCTTGAAGCTTCCAATTTTAATTTTTGGCCCCCAATTTTGTGTGGAAAAGATGCGCCATCAAACGCTGATTCGTTTCATATGCGAACAATCCATTTTTGATCAATATTTGGCAGTTTTATGTGCTAAAACGTGGTTGGCTTTGAAAAAAGGGCGTTTACCCCCCTCCGGCGTCAGAGTCACAGCTTACCTTAGAGCAGCTTCTCTTAAGCCGTGGTGGCGAAGCGGTTAGCGTGCTGACGCCGCAATCTGAAGAGCCTGGGTTCGAGTCTCTCTTCAAGAAACTTTTTTCTTTTATCAAAAATTCAACAACTTTCTTGATCTTATCCATCATACACATATTTTTTTGTCAACAATGGACACATTTCGGCACATATGACCATCGAGAATGGACTTTATACCAATTCTAATCCACCTACAAAGCCCTTCCCTACCGGCAAAATGTTTCAGGGCCCCTTGAAGCTTCCAATTTTAATTTTTGGCCCCCAAATTTGTGTGGAAAAGATGCGCCATCAAACGCTGATTCGTTTCATATGCGAACAATCCATTTTTGATCAATATTTGGCAGTTTTATGTGCTAAAACGTGGTTGGCTTTGAAAAAAGGGCGTTTACCCCCCTCCGGCGTCAGAGTCACAGCTTACCTTAGAGCAGCTTCTCTTAAGCTGTGGTGGCGAAGCGGTTAGCGTGCTGACGCCGCAATCTGAAGAGCCTGGGTTCGAGTCTCTCTTCAAGAAACTTTTTTCTTTTATCAAAAATTCAACAACTTTCTTGATCTTATCCATCATACACATATTTTTTGTCAACAATGGACACATTTCGGCACATATGACCATCGAGAATGGACTTTATACCAATTCTAATCCACCTACAAAGCCCTTCCCTACCGGCAAAATGTTTCAGGGCCCCTTGAAGCTTCCAATTTTAATTTTTGGCCCCCAATTTTGTGTGGAAAAGATGCGCCATCAAACGCTGATTCGTTTCATATGCGAACAATCCATTTTTGATCAATATTTGGCAGTTTTATGTGCTAAAACGTGGTTGGCTTTGAAAAAAGGGCGTTTACCCCCCTCCGGCGTCAGAGTCACAGCTTACCTTAGAGCAGCTTCTCTTAAGCCGTGGTGGCGAAGCGGTTAGCGTGCTGACGCCGCAATCTGAAGAGCCTGGGTTCGAGTCTCTCTTCAAGAAACTTTTTTCTTTTATCAAAAATTCAACAACTTTCTTGATCTTATCCATCATACACATATTTTTTGTCAACAATGGACACATTTCGGCACATATGACCATCGAGAATGGACTTTATACCAATTCTAATCCACCTACAAAGCCCTTCCCTACCGGCAAAATGTTTCAGGGCCCCTTGAAGCTTCCAATTTTAATTTTTGGCCCCCAATTTTGTGTGGAAAAGATGCGCCATCAAACGCTGATTCGTTTCATATGCGAACAATCCATTTTTGATCAATATTTGGCAGTTTTATGTGCTAAAACGTGGTTGGCTTTGAAAAAAGGGCGTTTACCCCCCTCCGGCGTCAGAGTCACAGCTTACCTTAGAGCAGCTTCTCTTAAGCCGTGGTGGCGAAGCGGTTAGCGTGCTGACGCCGCAATCTGAAGAGCCTGGGTTCGAGTCTCTCTTCAAGAAACTTTTTTCTTTTATCAAAAATTCAACAACTTTCTTGATCTTATCCATCATACACATATTTTTTGTCAACAATGGACACATTTCGGCACATATGACCATCGAGAATGGACTTTATACCAATTCTAATCCACCTACAAAGCCCTTCCCTACCGGCAAAATGTTTCAGGGCCCCTTGAAGCTTCCAATTTTAATTTTTGGCCCCCAATTTTGTGTGGAAAAGATGCGCCATCAAACGCTGATTCGTTTCATATGCGAACAATCCATTTTTGATCAATATTTGGCAGTTTTATGTGCTAAAACGTGGTTGGCTTTGAAAAAAGGGCGTTTACCCCCCTCCGGCGTCAGAGTCACAGCTTACCTTAGAGCAGCTTCTCTTAAGCCGTGGTGGCGAAGCGGTTAGCGTGCTGACGCCGCAATCTGAAGAGCCTGGGTTCGAGTCTCTCTTCAAGAAACTTTTTTCTTTTATCAAAAATTCAACAACTTTCTTGATCTTATCCATCATACACATATTTTTTGTCAACAATGGACACATTTCGGCACATATGACCATCGAGAATGGACTTTATACCAATTCTAATCCACCTACAAAGCCCTTCCCTACCGGCAAAATGTTTCAGGGCCCCTTGAAGCTTCCAATTTTAATTTTTGGCCCCCAATTTTGTGTGGAAAAGATGCGCCATCAAACGGTGATTCGTTTCATATGCGAACAATCCATTTTTGATCAATATTTGGCAGTTTTATGTGCTAAAACGTGGTTGGCTTTGAAAAAAGGGCGTTTACCCCCCTCCGGCGTCAGAGTCACAGCTTACCTTAGAGCAGCTTCTCTTAAGCCGTGGTGGCGAAGCGGTTAGCGTGCTGACGCCGCAATCTGAAGAGCCTGGGTTCGAGTCTCTCTTCAAGAAACTTTTTTCTTTTATCAAAAATTCAACAACTTTCTTGATCTTATCCATCATACACATATTTTTTTGTCAACAATGGACACATTTCGGCACATATGACCATCGAGAATGGACTTTATACCAATTCTAATCCACCTACAAAGCCCTTCCCTACCGGAAAAATGTTTCAGGGCCCCTTGAAGCTTCCAATTTTAATTTTTGGCCCCCAAATTTGTGTGGAAAAGATGCGCCATCAAACGCTGATTCGTTTCATATGCGAACAATCCATTTTTGATCAATATTTGGCAGTTTTATGTGCTAAAACGTGGTTGGCTTTGAAAAAAGGGCGTTTACCCCCCTCCGGCGTCAGAGTCACAGCTTACCTTAGAGCAGCTTCTCTTAAGCTGTGGTGGCGAAGCGGTTAGCGTGCTGACGCCGCAATCTGAAGAGCCTGGGTTCGAGTCTCTCTTCAAGAAACTTTTTTCTTTTATCAAAAATTCAACAACTTTCTTGATCTTATCCATCATACACATATTTTTTGTCAACAATGGACACATTTCGGCACATATGACCATCGAGAATGGACTTTATACCAATTCTAATCCACCTACAAAGCCCTTCCCTACCGGCAAAATGTTTCAGGGCCCCTTGAAGCTTCCAATTTTAATTTTTGGCCCCCAATTTTGTGTGGAAAAGATGCGCCATCAAACGCTGATTCGTTTCATATGCGAACAATCCATTTTTGATCAATATTTGGCAGTTTTATGTGCTAAAACGTGGTTGGCTTTGAAAAAAGGGCGTTTACCCCCCTCCGGCGTCAGAGTCACAGCTTACCTTAGAGCAGCTTCTCTTAAGCCGTGGTGGCGAAGCGGTTAGCGTGCTGACGCCGCAATCTGAAGAGCCTGGGTTCGAGTCTCTCTTCAAGAAACTTTTTTCTTTTATCAAAAATTCAACAACTTTCTTGATCTTATCCATCATACACATATTTTTTGTCAACAATGGACACATTTCGGCACATATGACCATCGAGAATGGACTTTATACCAATTCTAATCCACCTACAAAGCCCTTCCCTACCGGCAAAATGTTTCAGGGCCCCTTGAAGCTTCCAATTTTAATTTTTGGCCCCCAATTTTGTGTGGAAAAGATGCGCCATCAAACGCTGATTCGTTTCATATGCGAACAATCCATTTTTGATCAATATTTGGCAGTTTTATGTGCTAAAACGTGGTTGGCTTTGAAAAAAGGGCGTTTACCCCCCTCCGGCGTCAGAGTCACAGCTTACCTTAGAGCAGCTTCTCTTAAGCCGTGGTGGCGAAGCGGTTAGCGTGCTGACGCCGCAATCTGAAGAGCCTGGGTTCGAGTCTCTCTTCAAGAAACTTTTTTCTTTTATCAAAAATTCAACAACTTTCTTGATCTTATCCATCATACACATATTTTTTGTCAACAATGGACACATTTCGGCACATATGACCATCGAGAATGGACTTTATACCAATTCTAATCCACCTACAAAGCCCTTCCCTACCGGCAAAATGTTTCAGGGCCCCTTGAAGCTTCCAATTTTAATTTTTGGCCCCCAATTTTGTGTGGAAAAGATGCGCCATCAAACGCTGATTCGTTTCATATGCGAACAATCCATTTTTGATCAATATTTGGCAGTTTTATGTGCTAAAACGTGGTTGGCTTTGAAAAAAGGGCGTTTACCCCCCTCCGGCGTCAGAGTCACAGCTTACCTTAGAGCAGCTTCTCTTAAGCCGTGGTGGCGAAGCGGTTAGCGTGCTGACGCCACAATCTGAAGAGCCTGGGTTCGAGTCTCTCTTCAAGAAACTTTTTTCTTTTATCAAAAATTCAACAACTTTCTTGATCTTATCCATCATACACATATTTTTTGTCAACAATGGACACATTTCGGCACATATGACCATCGAGAATGGACTTTATACCAATTCTAATCCACCTACAAAGCCCTTCCCTACCGGCAAAATGTTTCAGGGCCCCTTGAAGCTTCCAATTTTAATTTTTGGCCCCCAATTTTGTGTGGAAAAGATGCGCCATCAAACGCTGATTCGTTTCATATGCGAACAATCCATTTTTGATCAATATTTGGCAGTTTTATGTGCTAAAACGTGGTTGGCTTTGAAAAAAGGGCGTTTACCCCCCTCCGGCGTCAGAGTCACAGCTTACCTTAGAGCAGCTTCTCTTAAGCCGTGGTGGCGAAGCGGTTAGCGTGCTGACGCCACAATCTGAAGAGCCTGGGTTCGAGTCTCTCTTCAAGAAACTTTTTTCTTTTATCAAAAATTCAACAACTTTCTTGATCTTATCCATCATACACATATTTTTTGTCAACAATGGACACATTTCGGCACATATGACCATCGAGAATGGACTTTATACCAATTCTAATCCACCTACAAAGCCCTTCCCTACCGGCAAAATGTTTCAGGGCCCCTTGAAGCTTCCAATTTTAATTTTTGGCCCCCAATTTTGTGTGGAAAAGATGCGCCATCAAACGCTGATTCGTTTCATATGCGAACAATCCATTTTTGATCAATATTTGGCAGTTTTATGTGCTAAAACGTGGTTGGCTTTGAAAAAAGGGCGTTTACCCCCCTCCGGCGTCAGAGTCACAGCTTACCTTAGAGCAGCTTCTCTTAAGCCGTGGTGGCGAAGCGGTTAGCGTGCTGACGCCGCAATCTGAAGAGCCTGGGTTCGAGTCTCTCTTCAAGAAACTTTTTTCTTTTATCAAAAATTCAACAACTTTCTTGATCTTATCCATCATACACATATTTTTTTGTCAACAATGGACACATTTCGGCACATATGACCATCGAGAATGGACTTTATACCAATTCTAATCCACCTACAAAGCCCTTCCCTACCGGCAAAATGTTTCAGGGCCCCTTGAAGCTTCCAATTTTAATTTTTGGCCCCCAATTTTGTGTGGAAAAGATGCGCCATCAAACGCTGATTCGTTTCATATGCGAACAATCCATTTTTGATCAATATTTGGCAGTTTTATGTGCTAAAACGTGGTTGGCTTTGAAAAAAGGGCGTTTACCCCCCTCCGGCGTCAGAGTCACAGCTTACCTTAGAGCAGCTTCTCTTAAGCCGTGGTGGCGAAGCGGTTAGCGTGCTGACGCCGCAATCTGAAGAGCCTGGGTTCGAGTCTCTCTTCAAGAAACTTTTTTCTTTTATCAAAAATTCAACAACTTTCTTGATCTTATCCATCATACACATATTTTTTTGTCAACAATGGACACATTTCGGCACATATGACCATCGAGAATGGACTTTATACCAATTCTAATCCACCTACAAAGCCCTTCCCTACCGGCAAAATGTTTCAGGGCCCCTTGAAGCTTCCAATTTTAATTTTTGGCCCCCAAATTTGTGTGGAAAAGATGCGCCATCAAACGCTGATTCGTTTCATATGCGAACAATCCATTTTTGATCAATATTTGGCAGTTTTATGTGCTAAAACGTGGTTGGCTTTGAAAAAAGGGCGTTTACCCCCCCTCCGGCGTCAGAGTCACAGCTTACCTTAGAGCAGCTTCTCTTAAGCTGTGGTGGCGAAGCGGTTAGCGTGCTGACGCCGCAATCTGAAGAGCCTGGGTTCGAGTCTCTCTTCAAGAAACTTTTTTCTTTTATCAAAAATTCAACAACTTTCTTGATCTTATCCATCATACACATATTTTTTGTCAACAATGGACACATTTCGGCACATATGACCATCGAGAATGGACTTTATACCAATTCTAATCCACCTACAAAGCCCTTCCCTACCGGCAAAATGTTTCAGGGCCCCTTGAAGCTTCCAATTTTAATTTTTGGCCCCCAATTTTGTGTGGAAAAGATGCGCCATCAAACGCTGATTCGTTTCATATGCGAACAATCCATTTTTGATCAATATTTGGCAGTTTTATGTGCTAAAACGTGGTTGGCTTTGAAAAAAGGGCGTTTACCCCCCTCCGGCGTCAGAGTCACAGCTTACCTTAGAGCATCTTCTCTTAAGCCGTGGTGGCGAAGCGGTTAGCGTGCTGACGCCGCAATCTGAAGAGCCTGGGTTCGAGTCTCTCTTCAAGAAACTTTTTTCTTTTATCAAAAATTCAACAACTTTCTTGATCTTATCCATCATACACATATTTTTTGTCAACAATGGACACATTTCGGCACATATGACCATCGAGAATGGACTTTATACCAATTCTAATCCACCTACAAAGCCCTTCCCTACCGGCAAAATGTTTCAGGGCCCCTTGAAGCTTCCAATTTTAATTTTTGGCCCCCAATTTTGTGTGGAAAAGATGCGCCATCAAACGCTGATTCGTTTCATATGCGAACAATCCATTTTTGATCAATATTTGGCAGTTTTATGTGCTAAAACGTGGTTGGCTTTGAAAAAAGGGCGTTTACCCCCCTCCGGCGTCAGAGTCACAGCTTACCTTAGAGCAGCTTCTCTTAAGCCGTGGTGGCGAAGCGGTTAGCGTGCTGACGCCGCAATCTGAAGAGCCTGGGTTCGAGTCTCTCTTCAAGAAACTTTTTTCTTTTATCAAAAATTCAACAACTTTCTTGATCTTATCCATCATACACATATTTTTTGTCAACAATGGACACATTTCGGCACATATGACCATCGAGAATGGACTTTATACCAATTCTAATCCACCTACAAAGCCCTTCCCTACCGGCAAAATGTTTCAGGGCCCCTTGAAGCTTCCAATTTTAATTTTTGGCCCCCAATTTTGTGTGGAAAAGATGCGCCATCAAACGCTGATTCGTTTCATATGCGAACAATCCATTTTTGATCAATATTTGGCAGTTTTATGTGCTAAAACGTGGTTGGCTTTGAAAAAAGGGCGTTTACCCCCCTCCGGCGTCAGAGTCACAGCTTACCTTAGAGCAGCTTCTCTTAAGCCGTGGTGGCGAAGCGGTTAGCGTGCTGACGCCGCAATCTGAAGAGCCTGGGTTCGAGTCTCTCTTCAAGAAACTTTTTTCTTTTATCAAAAATTCAACAACTTTCTTGATCTTATCCATCATACACATATTTTTTGTCAACAATGGACACATTTCGGCACATATGACCATCGAGAATGGACTTTATACCAATTCTAATCCACCTACAAAGCCCTTCCCTACCGGCAAAATGTTTCAGGGCCCCTTGAAGCTTCCAATTTTAATTTTTGGCCCCCAATTTTGTGTGGAAAAGATGCGCCATCAAACGCTGATTCGTTTCATATGCGAACAATCCATTTTTGATCAATATTTGGCAGTTTTATGTGCTAAAACGTGGTTGGCTTTGAAAAAAGGGCGTTTACCCCCCTCCGGCGTCAGAGTCACAGCTTACCTTAGAGCAGCTTCTCTTAAGCCGTGGTGGCGAAGCGGTTAGCGTGCTGACGCCGCAATCTGAAGAGCCTGGGTTCGAGTCTCTCTTCAAGAAACTTTTTTCTTTTATCAAAAATTCAACAACTTTCTTGATCTTATCCATCATACACATATTTTTTGTCAACAATGGACACATTTCGGCACATATGACCATCGAGAATGGACTTTATACCAATTCTAATCCACCTACAAAGCCCTTCCCTACCGGCAAAATGTTTCAGGGCCCCTTGAAGCTTCCAATTTTAATTTTTGGCCCCCAATTTTGTGTGGAAAAGATGCGCCATCAAACGCTGATTCGTTTCATATGCGAACAATCCATTTTTGATCAATATTTGGCAGTTTTATGTGCTAAAACGTGGTTGGCTTTGAAAAAAGGGCGTTTACCCCCCTCCGGCGTCAGAGTCACAGCTTACCTTAGAGCAGCTTCTCTTAAGCCGTGGTGGCGAAGCGGTTAGCGTGCTGACGCCGCAATCTGAAGAGCCTGGGTTCGAGTCTCTCTTCAAGAAACTTTTTTCTTTTATCAAAAATTCAACAACTTTCTTGATCTTATCCATCATACACATATTTTTTGTCAACAATGGACACATTTCGGCACATATGACCATCGAGAATGGACTTTATACCAATTCTAATCCACCTACAAAGCCCTTCCCTACCGGCAAAATGTTTCAGGGCCCCTTGAAGCTTCCAATTTTAATTTTTGGCCCCCAATTTTGTGTGGAAAAGATGCGCCATCAAACGCTGATTCGTTTCATATGCGAACAATCCATTTTTGATCAATATTTGGCAGTTTTATGTGCTAAAACGTGGTTGGCTTTGAAAAAAAGGGCGTTTACCCCCCTCCGGCGTCAGAGTCACAGCTTACCTTAGAGCAGCTTCTCTTAAGCCGTGGTGGCGAAGCGGTTAGCGTGCTGACGCCGCAATCTGAAGAGCCTGGGTTCGAGTCTCTCTTCAAGAAACTTTTTTCTTTTATCAAAAATTCAACAACTTTCTTGATCTTATCCATCATACACATATTTTTTGTCAACAATGGACACATTTCGGCACATATGACCATCGAGAATGGACTTTATACCAATTCTAATCCACCTACAAAGCCCTTCCCTACCGGCAAAATGTTTCAGGGCCCCTTGAAGCTTCCAATTTTAATTTTTGGCCCCCAATTTTGTGTGGAAAAGATGCGCCATCAAACGCTGATTCGTTTCATATGCGAACAATCCATTTTTGATCAATATTTGGCAGTTTTATGTGCTAAAACGTGGTTGGCTTTGAAAAAAGGGCGTTTACCCCCCTCCGGCGTCAGAGTCACAGCTTACCTTAGAGCAGCTTCTCTTAAGCCGTGGTGGCGAAGCGGTTAGCGTGCTGACGCCGCAATCTGAAGAGCCTGGGTTCGAGTCTCTCTTCAAGAAACTTTTTTCTTTTATCAAAAATTCAACAACTTTCTTGATCTTATCCATCATACACATATTTTTTGTCAACAATGGACACATTTCGGCACATATGACCATCGAGAATGGACTTTATACCAATTCTAATCCACCTACAAAGCCCTTCCCTACCGGCAAAATGTTTCAGGGCCCCTTGAAGCTTCCAATTTTAATTTTTGGCCCCCAATTTTGTGTGGAAAAGATGCGCCATCAAACGCTGATTCGTTTCATATGCGAACAATCCATTTTTGATCAATATTTGGCAGTTTTATGTGCTAAAACGTGGTTGGCTTTGAAAAAAGGGCGTTTACCCCCCTCCGGCGTCAGAGTCACAGCTTACCTTAGAGCAGCTTCTCTTAAGCCGTGGTGGCGAAGCGGTTAGCGTGCTGACGCCGCAATCTGAAGAGCCTGGGTTCGAGTCTCTCTTCAAGAAACTTTTTTCTTTTATCAAAAATTCAACAACTTTCTTGATCTTATCCATCATACACATATTTTTTGTCAACAATGGACACATTTCGGCACATATGACCATCGAGAATGGACTTTATACCAATTCTAATCCACCTACAAAGCCCTTCCCTACCGGCAAAATGTTTCAGGGCCCCTTGAAGCTTCCAATTTTAATTTTTGGCCCCCAATTTTGTGTGGAAAAGATGCGCCATCAAACGCTGATTCGTTTCATATGCGAACAATCCATTTTTGATCAATATTTGGCAGTTTTATGTGCTAAAACGTGGTTGGCTTTGAAAAAAGGGCGTTTACCCCCCTCCGGCGTCAGAGTCACAGCTTACCTTAGAGCAGCTTCTCTTAAGCCGTGGTGGCGAAGCGGTTAGCGTGCTGACGCCGCAATCTGAAGAGCCTGGGTTCGAGTCTCTCTTCAAGAAACTTTTTTCTTTTATCAAAAATTCAACAACTTTCTTGATCTTATCCATCATACACATATTTTTTGTCAACAATGGACACATTTCGGCACATATGACCATCGAGAATGGACTTTATACCAATTCTAATCCACCTACAAAGCCCTTCCCTACCGGCAAAATGTTTCAGGGCCCCTTGAAGCTTCCAATTTTAATTTTTGGCCCCCAATTTTGTGTGGAAAAGATGCGCCATCAAACGCTGATTCGTTTCATATGCGAACAATCCATTTTTGATCAATATTTGGCAGTTTTATGTGCTAAAACGTGGTTGGCTTTGAAAAAAGGGCGTTTACCCCCCTCCGGCGTCAGAGTCACAGCTTACCTTAGAGCAGCTTCTCTTAAGCCGTGGTGGCGAAGCGGTTAGCGTGCTGACGCCGCAATCTGAAGAGCCTGGGTTCGAGTCTCTCTTCAAGAAACTTTTTTCTTTTATCAAAAATTCAACAACTTTCTTGATCTTATCCATCATACACATATTTTTTGTCAACAATGGACACATTTCGGCACATATGACCATCGAGAATGGACTTTATACCAATTCTAATCCACCTACAAAGCCCTTCCCTACCGGCAAAATGTTTCAGGGCCCCTTGAAGCTTCCAATTTTAATTTTTGGCCCCCAATTTTGTGTGGAAAAGATGCGCCATCAAACGGTGATTCGTTTCATATGCGAACAATCCATTTTTGATCAATATTTGGCAGTTTTATGTGCTAAAACGTGGTTGGCTTTGAAAAAAGGGCGTTTACCCCCCTCCGGCGTCAGAGTCACAGCTTACCTTAGAGCAGCTTCTCTTAAGCCGTGGTGGCGAAGCGGTTAGCGTGCTGACGCCGCAATCTGAAGAGCCTGGGTTCGAGTCTCTCTTCAAGAAACTTTTTTCTTTTATCAAAAATTCAACAACTTTCTTGATCTTATCCATCATACACATATTTTTTGTCAACAATGGACACATTTCGGCACATATGACCATCGAGAATGGACTTTATACCAATTCTAATCCACCTACAAAGCCCTTCCCTACCGGCAAAATGTTTCAGGGCCCCTTGAAGCTTCCAATTTTAATTTTTGGCCCCCAATTTTGTGTGGAAAAGATGCGCCATCAAACGCTGATTCGTTTCATATGCGAACAATCCATTTTTGATCAATATTTGGCAGTTTTATGTGCTAAAACGTGGTTGGCTTTGAAAAAAGGGCGTTTACCCCCCTCCGGCGTCAGAGTCACAGCTTACCTTAGAGCAGCTTCTCTTAAGCCGTGGTGGCGAAGCGGTTAGCGTGCTGACGCCGCAATCTGAAGAGCCTGGGTTCGAGTCTCTCTTCAAGAAACTTTTTTCTTTTATCAAAAATTCAACAACTTTCTTGATCTTATCCATCATACACATATTTTTTGTCAACAATGGACACATTTCGGCACATATGACCATCGAGAATGGACTTTATACCAATTCTAATCCACCTACAAAGCCCTTCCCTACCGGCAAAATGTTTCAGGGCCCCTTGAAGCTTCCAATTTTAATTTTTGGCCCCCAATTTTGTGTGGAAAAGATGCGCCATCAAACGCTGATTCGTTTCATATGCGAACAATCCATTTTTGATCAATATTTGGCAGTTTTATGTGCTAAAACGTGGTTGGCTTTGAAAAAAGGGCGTTTACCCCCCTCCGGCGTCAGAGTCACAGCTTACCTTAGAGCAGCTTCTCTTAAGCCGTGGTGGCGAAGCGGTTAGCGTGCTGACGCCGCAATCTGAAGAGCCTGGGTTCGAGTCTCTCTTCAAGAAACTTTTTTCTTTTATCAAAAATTCAACAACTTTCTTGATCTTATCCATCATACACATATTTTTTGTCAACAATGGACACATTTCGGCACATATGACCATCGAGAATGGACTTTATACCAATTCTAATCCACCTACAAAGCCCTTCCCTACCGGCAAAATGTTTCAGGGCCCCTTGAAGCTTCCAATTTTAATTTTTGGCCCCCAATTTTGTGTGGAAAAGATGCGCCATCAAACGGTGATTCGTTTCATATGCGAACAATCCATTTTTGATCAATATTTGGCAGTTTTATGTGCTAAAACGTGGTTGGCTTTGAAAAAAGGGCGTTTACCCCCCTCCGGCGTCAGAGTCACAGCTTACCTTAGAGCAGCTTCTCTTAAGCCGTGGTGGCGAAGCGGTTAGCGTGCTGACGCCGCAATCTGAAGAGCCTGGGTTCGAGTCTCTCTTCAAGAAACTTTTTTCTTTTATCAAAAATTCAACAACTTTCTTGATCTTATCCATCATACACATATTTTTTGTCAACAATGGACACATTTCGGCACATATGACCATCGAGAATGGACTTTATACCAATTCTAATCCACCTACAAAGCCCTTCCCTACCGGCAAAATGTTTCAGGGCCCCTTGAAGCTTCCAATTTTAATTTTTGGCCCCCAATTTTGTGTGGAAAAGATGCGCCATCAAACGCTGATTCGTTTCATATGCGAACAATCCATTTTTGATCAATATTTGGCAGTTTTATGTGCTAAAACGTGGTTGGCTTTGAAAAAAGGGCGTTTACCCCCCTCCGGCGTCAGAGTCACAGCTTACCTTAGAGCAGCTTCTCTTAAGCCGTGGTGGCGAAGCGGTTAGCGTGCTGACGCCGCAATCTGAAGAGCCTGGGTTCGAGTCTCTCTTCAAGAAACTTTTTTCTTTTATCAAAAATTCAACAACTTTCTTGATCTTATCCATCATACACATATTTTTTGTCAACAATGGACACATTTCGGCACATATGACCATCGAGAATGGACTTTATACCAATTCTAATCCACCTACAAAGCCCTTCCCTACCGGCAAAATGTTTCAGGGCCCCTTGAAGCTTCCAATTTTAATTTTTGGCCCCCAATTTTGTGTGGAAAAGATGCGCCATCAAACGCTGATTCGTTTCATATGCGAACAATCCATTTTTGATCAATATTTGGCAGTTTTATGTGCTAAAACGTGGTTGGCTTTGAAAAAAGGGCGTTTACCCCCCTCCGGCGTCAGAGTCACAGCTTACCTTAGAGCAGCTTCTCTTAAGCCGTGGTGGCGAAGCGGTTAGCGTGCTGACGCCGCAATCTGAAGAGCCTGGGTTCGAGTCTCTCTTCAAGAAACTTTTTTCTTTTATCAAAAATTCAACAACTTTCTTGATCTTATCCATCATACACATATTTTTTGTCAACAATGGACACATTTCGGCACATATGACCATCGAGAATGGACTTTATACCAATTCTAATCCACCTACAAAGCCCTTCCCTACCGGCAAAATGTTTCAGGGCCCCTTGAAGCTTCCAATTTTAATTTTTGGCCCCCAATTTTGTGTGGAAAAGATGCGCCATCAAACGCTGATTCGTTTCATATGCGAACAATCCATTTTTGATCAATATTTGGCAGTTTTATGTGCTAAAACGTGGTTGGCTTTGAAAAAAGGGCGTTTACCCCCCTCCGGCGTCAGAGTCACAGCTTACCTTAGAGCAGCTTCTCTTAAGCCGTGGTGGCGAAGCGGTTAGCGTGCTGACGCCGCAATCTGAAGAGCCTGGGTTCGAGTCTCTCTTCAAGAAACTTTTTTCTTTTATCAAAAATTCAACAACTTTCTTGATCTTATCCATCATACACATATTTTTTGTCAACAATGGACACATTTCGGCACATATGACCATCGAGAATGGACTTTATACCAATTCTAATCCACCTACAAAGCCCTTCCCTACCGGCAAAATGTTTCAGGGCCCCTTGAAGCTTCCAATTTTAATTTTTGGCCCCCAATTTTGTGTGGAAAAGATGCGCCATCAAACGCTGATTCGTTTCATATGCGAACAATCCATTTTTGATCAATATTTGGCAGTTTTATGTGCTAAAACGTGGTTGGCTTTGAAAAAAGGGCGTTTACCCCCCTCCGGCGTCAGAGTCACAGCTTACCTTAGAGCAGCTTCTCTTAAGCCGTGGTGGCGAAGCGGTTAGCGTGCTGACGCCGCAATCTGAAGAGCCTGGGTTCGAGTCTCTCTTCAAGAAACTTTTTTCTTTTATCAAAAATTCAACAACTTTCTTGATCTTATCCATCATACACATATTTTTTGTCAACAATGGACACATTTCGGCACATATGACCATCGAGAATGGACTTTATACCAATTCTAATCCACCTACAAAGCCCTTCCCTACCGGCAAAATGTTTCAGGGCCCCTTGAAGCTTCCAATTTTAATTTTTGGCCCCCAATTTTGTGTGGAAAAGATGCGCCATCAAACGGTGATTCGTTTCATATGCGAACAATCCATTTTTGATCAATATTTGGCAGTTTTATGTGCTAAAACGTGGTTGGCTTTGAAAAAAGGGCGTTTACCCCCCTCCGGCGTCAGAGTCACAGCTTACCTTAGAGCAGCTTCTCTTAAGCCGTGGTGGCGAAGCGGTTAGCGTGCTGACGCCGCAATCTGAAGAGCCTGGGTTCGAGTCTCTCTTCAAGAAACTTTTTTCTTTTATCAAAAATTCAACAACTTTCTTGATCTTATCCATCATACACATATTTTTTGTCAACAATGGACACATTTCGGCACATATGACCATCGAGAATGGACTTTATACCAATTCTAATCCACCTACAAAGCCCTTCCCTACCGGCAAAATGTTTCATGGCCCCTTGAAGCTTCCAATTTTAATTTTTGGCCCCCAATTTTGTGTGGAAAAGATGCGCCATCAAACGGTGATTCGTTTCATATGCGAACAATCCATTTTTGATCAATATTTGGCAGTTTTATGTGCTAAAACGTGGTTGGCTTTGAAAAAAGGGCGTTTACCCCCCTCCGGCGTCAGAGTCACAGCTTACCTTAGAGCAACTTCTCTTAAGCCGTGGTGGCGAAGCGGTTAGCGTGCTGACGCCGCAATCTGAAGAGCCTGGGTTCGAGTCTCTCTTCAAGAAACTTTTTTCTTTTATCAAAAATTCAACAACTTTCTTGATCTTATCCATCATACACATATTTTTTGTCAACAATGGACACATTTCGGCACATATGACCATCGAGAATGGACTTTATACCAATTCTAATCCACCTACAAAGCCCTTCCCTACCGGCAAAATGTTTCAGGGCCCCTTGAAGCTTCCAATTTTAATTTTTGGCCCCCAATTTTGTGTGGAAAAGATGCGCCATCAAACGCTGATTCGTTTCATATGCGAACAATCCATTTTTGATCAATATTTGGCAGTTTTATGTGCTAAAACGTGGTTGGCTTTGAAAAAAGGGCGTTTACCCCCCTCCGGCGTCAGAGTCACAGCTTACCTTAGAGCAGCTTCTCTTAAGCCGTGGTGGCGAAGCGGTTAGCGTGCTGACGCCGCAATCTGAAGAGCCTGGGTTCGAGTCTCTCTTCAAGAAACTTTTTTCTTTTATCAAAAATTCAACAACTTTCTTGATCTTATCCATCATACACATATTTTTTGTCAACAATGGACACATTTCGGCACATATGACCATCGAGAATGGACTTTATACCAATTCTAATCCACCTACAAAGCCCTTCCCTACCGGCAAAATGTTTCAGGGCCCCTTGAAGCTTCCAATTTTAATTTTTGGCCCCCAAATTTGTGTGGAAAAGATGCGCCATCAAACGCTGATTCGTTTCATATGCGAACAATCCATTTTTGATCAATATTTGGCAGTTTTATGTGCTAAAACGTGGTTGGCTTTGAAAAAAGGGCGTTTACCCCCCTCCGGCGTCAGAGTCACAGCTTACCTTAGAGCAGCTTCTCTTAAGCTGTGGTGGCGAAGCGGTTAGCGTGCTGACGCCGCAATCTGAAGAGCCTGGGTTCGAGTCTCTCTTCAAGAAACTTTTTTCTTTTATCAAAAATTCAACAACTTTCTTGATCTTATCCATCATACACATATTTTTTGTCAACAATGGACACATTTCGGCACATATGACCATCGAGAATGGACTTTATACCAATTCTAATCCACCTACAAAGCCCTTCCCTACCGGCAAAATGTTTCAGGGCCCCTTGAAGCTTCCAATTTTAATTTTTGGCCCCCAATTTTGTGTGGAAAAGATGCGCCATCAAACGCTGATTCGTTTCATATGCGAACAATCCATTTTTGATCAATATTTGGCAGTTTTATGTGCTAAAACGTGGTTGGCTTTGAAAAAAGGGCGTTTACCCCCCTCCGGCGTCAGAGTCACAGCTTACCTTAGAGCAGCTTCTCTTAAGCCGTGGTGGCGAAGCGGTTAGCGTGCTGACGCCGCAATCTGAAGAGCCTGGGTTCGAGTCTCTCTTCAAGAAACTTTTTTCTTTTATCAAAAATTCAACAACTTTCTTGATCTTATCCATCATACACATATTTTTTGTCAACAATGGACACATTTCGGCACATATGACCATCGAGAATGGACTTTATACCAATTCTAATCCACCTACAAAGCCCTTCCCTACCGGCAAAATGTTTCAGGGCCCCTTGAAGCTTCCAATTTTAATTTTTGGCCCCCAATTTTGTGTGGAAAAGATGCGCCATCAAACGCTGATTCGTTTCATATGCGAACAATCCATTTTTGATCAATATTTGGCAGTTTTATGTGCTAAAACGTGGTTGGCTTTGAAAAAAGGGCGTTTACCCCCCTCCGGCGTCAGAGTCACAGCTTACCTTAGAGCAGCTTCTCTTAAGCCGTGGTGGCGAAGCGGTTAGCGTGCTGACGCCGCAATCTGAAGAGCCTGGGTTCGAGTCTCTCTTCAAGAAACTTTTTTCTTTTATCAAAAATTCAACAACTTTCTTGATCTTATCCATCATACACATATTTTTTGTCAACAATGGACACATTTCGGCACATATGACCATCGAGAATGGACTTTATACCAATTCTAATCCACCTACAAAGCCCTTCCCTACCGGCAAAATGTTTCAGGGCCCCTTGAAGCTTCCAATTTTAATTTTTGGCCCCCAATTTTGTGTGGAAAAGATGCGCCATCAAACGGTGATTCGTTTCATATGCGAACAATCCATTTTTGATCAATATTTGGCAGTTTTATGTGCTAAAACGTGGTTGGCTTTGAAAAAAGGGCGTTTACCCCCCTCCGGCGTCAGAGTCACAGCTTACCTTAGAGCAGCTTCTCTTAAGCCGTGGTGGCGAAGCGGTTAGCGTGCTGACGCCGCAATCTGAAGAGCCTGGGTTCGAGTCTCTCTTCAAGAAACTTTTTTCTTTTATCAAAAATTCAACAACTTTCTTGATCTTATCCATCATACACATATTTTTTGTCAACAATGGACACATTTCGGCACATATGACCATCGAGAATGGACTTTATACCAATTCTAATCCACCTACAAAGCCCTTCCCTACCGGCAAAATGTTTCAGGGCCCCTTGAAGCTTCCAATTTTAATTTTTGGCCCCCAAATTTGTGTGGAAAAGATGCGCCATCAAACGCTGATTCGTTTCATATGCGAACAATCCATTTTTGATCAATATTTGGCAGTTTTATGTGCTAAAACGTGGTTGGCTTTGAAAAAAGGGCGTTTACCCCCCTCCGGCGTCAGAGTCACAGCTTACCTTAGAGCAGCTTCTCTTAAGCTGTGGTGGCGAAGCGGTTAGCGTGCTGACGCCGCAATCTGAAGAGCCTGGGTTCGAGTCTCTCTTCAAGAAACTTTTTTCTTTTATCAAAAATTCAACAACTTTCTTGATCTTATCCATCATACACATATTTTTTGTCAACAATGGACACATTTCGGCACATATGACCATCGAGAATGGACTTTATACCAATTCTAATCCACCTACAAAGCCCTTCCCTACCGGCAAAATGTTTCAGGGCCCCTTGAAGCTTCCAATTTTAATTTTTGGCCCCCAATTTTGTGTGGAAAAGATGCGCCATCAAACGCTGATTCGTTTCATATGCGAACAATCCATTTTTGATCAATATTTGGCAGTTTTATGTGCTAAAACGTGGTTGGCTTTGAAAAAAGGGCGTTTACCCCCCTCCGGCGTCAGAGTCACAGCTTACCTTAGAGCAGCTTCTCTTAAGCCGTGGTGGCGAAGCGGTTAGCGTGCTGACGCCGCAATCTGAAGAGCCTGGGTTCGAGTCTCTCTTCAAGAAACTTTTTTCTTTTATCAAAAATTCAACAACTTTCTTGATCTTATCCATCATACACATATTTTTTTGTCAACAATGGACACATTTCGGCACATATGACCATCGAGAATGGACTTTATACCAATTCTAATCCACCTACAAAGCCCTTCCCTACCGGCAAAATGTTTCAGGGCCCCTTGAAGCTTCCAATTTTAATTTTTGGCCCCCAAATTTGTGTGGAAAAGATGCGCCATCAAACGCTGATTCGTTTCATATGCGAACAATCCATTTTTGATCAATATTTGGCAGTTTTATGTGCTAAAACGTGGTTGGCTTTGAAAAAAGGGCGTTTACCCCCCTCCGGCGTCAGAGTCACAGCTTACCTTAGAGCAGCTTCTCTTAAGCTGTGGTGGCGAAGCGGTTAGCGTGCTGACGCCGCAATCTGAAGAGCCTGGGTTCGAGTCTCTCTTCAAGAAACTTTTTTCTTTTATCAAAAATTCAACAACTTTCTTGATCTTATCCATCATACACATATTTTTTGTCAACAATGGACACATTTCGGCACATATGACCATCGAGAATGGACTTTATACCAATTCTAATCCACCTACAAAGCCCTTCCCTACCGGCAAAATGTTTCAGGGCCCCTTGAAGCTTCCAATTTTAATTTTTGGCCCCCAATTTTGTGTGGAAAAGATGCGCCATCAAACGCTGATTCGTTTCATATGCGAACAATCCATTTTTGATCAATATTTGGCAGTTTTATGTGCTAAAACGTGGTTGGCTTTGAAAAAAGGGCGTTTACCCCCCTCCGGCGTCAGAGTCACAGCTTACCTTAGAGCAGCTTCTCTTAAGCTGTGGTGGCGAAGCGGTTAGCGTGCTGACGCCGCAATCTGAAGAGCCTGGGTTCGAGTCTCTCTTCAAGAAACTTTTTTCTTTTATCAAAAATTCAACAACTTTCTTGATCTTATCCATCATACACATATTTTTTGTCAACAATGGACACATTTCGGCACATATGACCATCGAGAATGGACTTTATACCAATTCTAATCCACCTACAAAGCCCTTCCCTACCGGCAAAATGTTTCAGGGCCCCTTGAAGCTTCCAATTTTAATTTTTGGCCCCCAATTTTGTGTGGAAAAGATGCGCCATCAAACGCTGATTCGTTTCATATGCGAACAATCCATTTTTGATCAATATTTGGCAGTTTTATGTGCTAAAACGTGGTTGGCTTTGAAAAAAGGGCGTTTACCCCCCTCCGGCGTCAGAGTCACAGCTTACCTTAGAGCAGCTTCTCTTAAGCCGTGGTGGCGAAGCGGTTAGCGTGCTGACGCCGCAATCTGAAGAGCCTGGGTTCGAGTCTCTCTTCAAGAAACTTTTTTCTTTTATCAAAAATTCAACAACTTTCTTGATCTTATCCATCATACACATATTTTTTGTCAACAATGGACACATTTCGGCACATATGACCATCGAGAATGGACTTTATACCAATTCTAATCCACCTACAAAGCCCTTCCCTACCGGCAAAATGTTTCAGGGCCCCTTGAAGCTTCCAATTTTAATTTTTGGCCCCCAATTTTGTGTGGAAAAGATGCGCCATCAAACGCTGATTCGTTTCATATGCGAACAATCCATTTTTGATCAATATTTGGCAGTTTTATGTGCTAAAACGTGGTTGGCTTTGAAAAAAGGGCGTTTACCCCCCTCCGGCGTCAGAGTACCGATAAGGGAAGTAACTCTGAAACAAACAACCTTGTGGACCCACTCCACTAATTAATTTTATGCAAATGATTGTAGTCCATGCTATTCCATGCTATTTTTAGAAATCCTCTTTCTCCTTTCCTTTTTGGGTTTTTGCATACCAATTTTTGAATAATTTTTGGTCTAGATTTGGAATTTGATGTCTTAAATTGCATTTTCTTTCATATTTAGTGAGATAATGAGACATCAATAGGCGGAAGGCTATTTTTAAAAATAATCGATATGTGAACAGTCCAAGTCAACTTGTTGTTGATATCCGGTAGAGGTCTACTTTCATTTTGACTAGTTCAAAATTTTCATGGTCATCATATATTGAATTTTTGTCGAGAAATCAAGTATTGGTCAGGCTTTCATTGGACTTATTGGAAAGTTTTCAACGAGATTTCTGGAAAAAGTTACAGAAGATTGAATTTGGTGATTTAACATTGAAGCGGATGGCAAAAGAATAAGTGGTGTGAGTGTGAGTCCTTTAGTCAGATAAAACCTGTCGTTGAGCGGGTATGAGTCCTTGTACGTAGTAGTGATCATTAAAAACAAATAGGGGATCTCGTACGTTTTATTGTGTGCTCATTTCATATTTAAAATAGACCTTTGCTATTTTGAGCCTGAATTGAATCAGCAAATATGAAGAAAAACATCTCAGTAAGAAAAGAAATATTTATTGGTTTCGTTTCATTTTTAAAATAATTTTGATTCCGCAATATTAAGGTCATCAAAAAATCCGCCAAATTGAAAAGTTTCGTTTTGTAGTATAAAAATCTACGATCCCTAAATTTAACCATACTCATTTTAGCGCATTTTTTTTTATTTCTGGTAGGCAGCGGTAGGCAGCGGTAGGCGGTTGGCTTTTTAAACCCACGCGTCTAATGAGGACAAATGGCAAAAGGGGTCTGTTTTGAAAAAAAAAATAATTTCTGCTTCAATTGAAAATTTTGCAGGGAGTGGGGTTGGTGTGGAAACAACACCCTCCTTCATAGCTATGGGCCTGTTTTGCCCTTTTCCTTAACTTGCACAACTGGTTTGACTGTACCTAGTCTAGGAAATAAGATTAGAATATATTAATTGTGGTTGTATCTTGTTTTGAAAGTTTGGATTATACTTATATAGGCTTGGTATTTATTATCAGTAGTATTATTATAAAGATATTGTATTATTCTGTATGATCATGTTGATCTCAGGGATTACCCATAATATATAATATGTCCTGTTTTATAATAAATAAGAGCTTAATAAACCAAGTTCAAGTACAGACTTTTTTTTATATGTTCCTCATTAGGCTAATACAATAAGGAAACAAAAATGTAATTGAACTTAGTAAACAATTATTATTTACAACATTTGAAATAATAAGTCTAATTTTTAAAACGGATAATATATAATAACAGGTATCCCAAACAAAAAAAACGTCCTCAAGTTTGACGATAAGTATCTCAGCTGTTGATGAACCGATCCCTTTTTAAATTCTCACAGATTTACTTCACCATATCCTTGTCATACCCTGAATGTCATTGAACAAAAATTTTACAAATACTGTGCCGAACAAAAATAAAATCAATTTCAGAGCAAATGACATATTTCAACCAGAGAGTTTCAAACTGTGTTCACTGTGCTCTCATCACATCACATTTATTACCAATATCAACCATTTTCCATCCTGATAAGCTCTCATGAATCTCATTGAAAAGTACTATCTCTCAAGACAAGTTCCCAAATAATCGGGCTTAATATCATTAATTTCGGGCAATAAGTCGGTTTCACCCCCCTTACGGCTTTGAGCACAAGTAGGACAAACTCGCTGATCAGGAACTGGAAAGCAGTTTTGTCGCTTTTTGGTAGAAAATACCTTTAGATGAAACCCGTTAGAGCATCTCAGAATAGAAAATGATTGATGTGGTGAGAGCACAATGAACACAGATTGAAATGTGTAATTTGCTCTGATATTGAATTTTTTACATGCTATTCCGTTCGTGGCAGTTCTTGTACACTTTTTATTCAATGAGTATCATTTTTACAGGGTCTGCCGATATATCATTATACAAATATAAAAATGTAGCCAGATAGAAATATATACGCATCGTTCTGACGTAAAATAAAATGTATAATATGTAGAGACAGGAATGCGGTTCTTTTTGGTGGAAATTGTCATGGGTGCGAACTGCCCGGGTGTGAAATTTCCGGGTGGCAGTTTTCCTGGATGTGAATCGTCCTAGTGTGGAATGTCTCGGGTGGAAGTTTTCCTGGGTGCAAAGTGCCCGTGTGGGAAATGTCCTGATAGGAATCGGTCGGGTGAGAATTGTCCGGGCGGTAATTATCTGGGTGTGAAATGTCCGCTCACGCCCCCCCCCCCCCCCAGGATGATTGCCCCCAAGTCACCTACCACCCCCTCAAAATTTACCCCCATGTAAAATTGGCCCCATCAAGATTATCGCCAGGAAAATATACCCAAGACCCCTTATGCAATTGTAAATAACCTCAGCTCAAACTAAACTTGAGAGTGATTACATACTGCCTTTTATTGAGCAAAATATAAACTTGAGCATGTTGGCCTACACTCCACTTCAGATTGATGATGTTGTCTGTTTATGATCAGACTTATCTCACTGGTCAGAGTGCTATATAATTCTATTTTCTTGCCCTTATACACCTGAACAAATTTATTTCAAAGTAATCGAGGAACAAAAATATCTCTCGAACGTCTATCAAACATGTAATGTAAAAAATGTTAATACTAATATGGGGCAATTGTCTTCGGGGGGTATTGTCCAGGGGGAAATTATCTTGGGGGGGGGGGGGAATTTTCCAGAGGGGGAATTGGTATACAGTGCTGAATTTTTAGATTTTGACGAAACTTCTGGAAATTGTGTCGTATCTCCAAAGGATGAACCCTAAGTTTGATATTAAATAAAAATCTTATGTAATATGAGTTATAATCGCATAATATATGGGCTTACGTTCTTCACAGCAATCATATTTTTGATAAATTTTGATGTAACTTGTTGAGATTGTTTATCGTTCAAGGATTTATGGTTGTGAAGGATATTTGCTGTATATGTGGGTTTTTTTTAACTGTTATTTTTATTCTAAAAAAATGTATTTGACTTTTCAAAATTTGTGGGTGTAAAACAATATTATCTTTCCATTCAACTGGTTTCTTTTAATACTTAGGTTACAGTATGAAGTGACTGTCTTTGTGTGGGTTATACGATTTCAAAATATATCACATACATTTCTTATATTTCAAAATTCATGATAATAAAATTGCTACACTGTAGTCCGAAATATCCTTCAGATTTTAAAACTATCTATATTTGATTACATGTACTAATTTGCATAATGTGCATTGTTAGTTTTGTTTGAGCCAATTTTCTCAGTAAAATAGATCTGGATTCCTCCGACAACCACTTAGAATTCAACCCCTTTTCACAGCCCACACCCGAATTATGAGACCTTGAAGCATGTCTATTTTCAACAATAGTATTGTCTTCTGAAGGCCAGTGATTATATGTTTGTTTATGGTTGTGAATACATGTACTGGCAACAAGAGAAATACATAGGGTGAGTTTGAGGTCAAACGACCAAAACAGAACTATAAATGGTGATTGTAATTCACCTAATTATATTACCACGGGTGAACGAGTGTGCCCATGTAAGCGAAAATAATGTCCGGGGGTATTTATGTCCGGGTTGGACATAATACACTAGATAGAACTGTCCTTTATTTAGTTATGGACATTAATCACTAGTTAAAAATGTCCATTGGACATGTTTCACTAGTGCAAAATGTCCCCTGGACATTTCCCACTGGCGGACATTGTACACTTTTACACCTATAGTCCAAAACTTGGTTTCAATGTAGTCTTTGGAATCAAAGATTGAATTATATCTGCCTGAATCAATCATTGACCTGGAGACTCCGGAGAAAAAAAACTGACTGAAAACCAGGGGCAGATCCAGGATTCAGAGAAGGGGAGAGGGGGGGGGGGGCTCTGAAATATAACATCCTTCAAATTCGGCAACCTTTTAGAGGGTTCTGACATCAATCGGCCAAAAATGGGGGGCTCCCTCCTTGGAAACAAAACAACAAATTTTTCGTTTTGCTAATTCTGACCTCACAAGACATTTCGAAAACAAACAATGTCATCCCGACATCATGGTAAAAATCTTGAAAATGATATTTGCGATAGATATCACAATCTGATCACCAATGTTTTCTGAGATCAATGTATGTAGGATAAAAGTTTCCAGAAGGTGCAATTTCGGCTTCGGTTATCTATAGATTGAAAATGTTAGTTCAGGCACAGATCGCCCTCAATAGATGTTAGAATTATATGTGCTTCAGTGAGTTTGAAGGCCATGATAAATAATTCTCATATAACACTACTCGAAAGAACCATTTTTTGTGTTCAAGTGGGCGAATCGAAGAATAATATGCTATGTCGAAATATATCTCACATTGTTTTGTATCCGTTGTAAATAGAGACGATGTGTATATGTGTATTGTATAGCCCCAGTATATAAACTGGCTGAGAAAAATTAGCTGGCATTTTGAGACCCGCACATCTACAATCAAACATGAAGTTTTTGTTGGTGGTTACAGTTGTCATCTGCCTGGTTTATGCCAATACTGCTGAAAGTGACCTTGCACAAGAGTTAGTTCGCAGTTTGTCAGAATACACTCAATCTGCTGGAGAGGTAAGTAAATGAAATTTCTGCATAGTTTTTTATTTTACGTTTTCAACACAACAGCCGCCTAAACCCACGACCCCCCTTCTATTATAGCTACGCCACTGAAATTTTGGCTTGAAACATCCCAATTCCGTCAAGGTTTGTTTGACATATTCACAGTCTATCTTAGATTAGATTTTTTTTTAGATATAAAATGTTTCTGGTCTGTTTTTTTTTAAAAAATACTCTTAAAACTTTTTTTTAGAATCTAAAAACAATTGCTATTGAAGGCGAACAAAAAATAAGTAAGTTTTGTTTTGATTACATTTAAGAAAGTTCATGTTTCAACATGCTGACCTTGTGATTTTAGAGCGTTTACAATTTTATTGGGTGACGAACTGTAAGTGAGCAGACTCTCAACAAAATGATAATATTCCTGTTAACTCTATTTTCAGAACTATCACCTAAAATATTTGTGGATATGGTTGGTCGATGGTCACAATCATCAATTCGATATTTAGAAGCTTTGGAAAAAATGAGACCAAAATTTTACAGAATCCTTCAAGGGAGACTGGGTAAGTTATGGTCGTTTTTTTAGAGTGTTTTGGTTCGTTCAAAATCTTACGTGACTATAAAAGTATAACCAGAATGATTACCAAATTTAATCACGTTAATTAGAATGAGATAATGTATATAATGTATGTACATGTATTATCAAGTCGATAGTAAAATCCTGTAATGTCTATATATCCATCGACAATTGATGAAGATTCCATCAGTTCAATCTACATGTATATAGCCTATATCATAATCTATGACACAATGATATATTTTAGAATATTCGGATATTAAGGACGAGATGGAAACTCTTATGATGGCGGGTGCCGGTCTGTTTAAAACTATACAGAAAGAAAGTGTAGAAGCAACCTTAGACCTATATTTCAGTAAGTAATTACGCCAAGTTTTATCATTTAGAACCACTTTCTGCTTGTAGTAGAAGTATTCAAAATAGGTTTCCCCGTCTTTAATCGTGGATGACTTCTATATTTTCTACTCTTGCTTTGTCCAACCACGACGACATGATGTTATTTTGAAGAAACCACATTCGTTTTCAGAAACTTTCTCGTCACTACAGCCTTTATCATAATATAGAAAAAGCCTTCATTAGAAAATTGTACGCCCATACGGTCAAACGATTAAAGTTGTCATTACGTGAACAGTGTGCTTTGCAGAAGTATAGCATGTGATTTCCTCGGAAATATCTGCATTTCATTCTGTAGATTGTCTGAAATGAGCTAATGTTAAAGAACTTTATGCGATTATTTTCAGATAGTGAAGGGTTTCAAGATCCTGGTAGATGTAATCGTATGCACAGTTTGAGTAAAAACTTTGGTAAGTGGTCGGTTTGTTATAGGTCGTGGATTTATGTAAATAGTCTTCAAAAGTACCAGAAGTTTACTGAAATCAAATATAAATACCTTTATATTTTCCACTTTCCATTCTACTAATAGCAGCGAAGTGTCTCCATGTAAGTTACGCTGGCGCTGTTCAGTAATGGTTTACTGAAACTGCCGAGGATTGCTGTAATAGCAGCTTTCAAGCGTAGATATTATTATGGATTTGGAGGTTCAAATTTTGACATTGAACTGTGAATATTATTACCGATTGCCTTTTCCGTTTTTAACACAGTAAGATTGGTCGAACGGATGCTGATCTTTGTTGTTTATAATATACATACATTGTATTATAACCTTCAAAAATATTTTCAACATTAATATCCTGAAAACCGTATTCCAACTATGAAATAATTGAATGTGTTTTCCTTGTACAGAGGTAAAAAGCGACCCAAGAGAGGCAGGGTTAAAAAATATTGAGGCTACAGTTGTTGATTTGGAATGTATGGCCAGAGATATGGAAGAGGAAATTTCTTCACTTGAAGATCATTGTATAGACGGTACGTAAGAAAAGAGACTTTTCTTTAGATTTTGTGTTTATCGTGTACCTTTATGATATTCTATACTGTTTAATGGTCATTATTTCAATACCGGCAGGTTTTCATACAATCCGGTTCCATGATTGTTAGGTATGGCTTGTATAGAATAGGCTTTAATGATCACATTGATTGATTGATCAAAATCTTAAAGAATATAATGTTTCAGAAGGAGACATAACCATCAATGATGCTCAAAGAGTTCTGTCTGGTGTGACGAGATATCTGACCCGTGCTGCCGTCGATGGTAAGCGGTTTGCTACTGCCGGGGAGAAAATAAAAGGTGTTTGGAAAGAAGGTAACTGCTTCATACTGTATAACTTGTAAATACTCTCGATATGGACAATTTATAACATAATACGGACAATTTCGTAGCTTGGCAATCAACCACTTACTACAAGACATAAGGTTTCTATATGAGGGCTAGATCCGATGGCCACCATTCCTCTTTAGGAATTCTGTGCTGCAACAGTCATATTACTGCAGCTTGCTTTGGACGAGGCTATCATTGAAATACATGGAAGAGTCTGATTATCAGCTGCCTATAAATTCTAGTTTCGAAGTTTAAAACAAGGTGTATTTCTGATAGATTGTTCATTTTCAATTCTGTGTATTTCAGCATATCCTGACCAGCCCGTACAAACACAACCAGTTCAATCAGGACCACAGAAAAAAGAGCTCAACTCATTACTCCAGAAATTTCTTCGCACTCTTGAAAGGGAGAAGCCATGAAGTGTTCTTGCTGCAGTGAATTACTAACAACTTTAAAATCTTTGATCGTTAACTTCATATTTCTTGTTTATAACGTTACTAATATGAACCTACCAAACTTTTCAGAAACTGAATCCCTCTGCCCTTTCCCTTATTGTTTGTATTTGATATTTACACTATGAAACATTCGTCTGTGATCTTCAATAAAACCGATTCTTTGTTAATTTTGTGTTTTAAACCTAAACTAACTGGAGTCCCAAGTCCCAATGATCTAAAACAACACAGCAATTGTAACGAAACCTACAAAAACAAACATAATATTTATTATTATATTCAGTGACTAAATTAGACAAGAGGGGTCCGAGGGTTTGGGCTTCTTTCCTACTGAAATATTTGAAAGGAGCATGTTCGTATATTAGTCTCAGTGATTTTTTTTAGCTGAAGTGAGTTTCTCATTGGAGGAGACGTCGCCGCATAATATGATCGGTCATGTCGACCTATAGGCGACTCAAGTGACCAAATCGTGTGATCTCTCACCAAGGAGTTCTAATTTTTTGAGCAAATAATAATTAAGGCACTAGTTGGTTTCAACGCGGGTCAAGCAACATCGAAGAGACGTCCCTGACACGTAGGAGAAAATAGACGTTTCTTCTCTGCCATACCAATATTAAAAATTTGCTGTAATAGTTTGACATTGTGGGCTGTATGAAACCAGACCAATGTCTGGTTTGCCGCAACAGAATTGTGTTCAATGTTGTTCCCATGCTGTCAAAAATAAACTGGTAAAGATATGAAATTTATTTAGGAGTATCAGCACTGGCATTTAAGGGTAAAACAGAGACCCACACTTTTTCGACTGCACACTGTTCAATAAGGGATTTTTATCGCGCAGGCATTGTCTATATAGTGAGTTAAAGTAGGGTATTGCAACAGAATTGGAACAACATTCCTCACTTTTTTGTTGAGACTTTCTTGAGTAACAAATTCCAAAGATAGACACACTGCACAACTAACTGCACAACAAACGAGTAAAAAGAAACAAACAGTTTCTGATAAAATCCTGTATGGCCATAAAGTATTTTAATTTGTTGTCCCGCATCGATTTTATTTTATATTTATAATAGTTTGAACCTGTTTGGGGAATATAAACTTATAGTTGTATGGTAAATTCTGGAATAAAAAAAATAACCAAGTTTTTACGATCAGAACCATAATACAAAATACATAAACTTACCTGGCGGTTTCCAAGAAAGTAGTTTCAAGACTTCAGAAACCTTTAGTTTCGCTTTACAAGTTTTTCGTTTTTGTGCAGTTGGGCACAATTCGGCAAGTTGGGCAGTGCGGCAAAACTAATCCATCGTTGCTTTTCCTAACATTTATATTCTGAAGACACGTTACCGAAAACATTGACGATAATTATGCTTTCACCTCATCTGATAATATATTGCCTAAACTGTTGGTCAACTGTACATGGTTCTCTCTAAAACGCACATTTATAAACTGATTTTCATATTATAAAATAAATTTTTTGAATATTCAAAAAAAAATAAAAAAAAAATGAGGAGGGTAGGCTATATTAGATAATATAGGCTATAGGCTACCAGTGGTTCCAACCTTTTTCAGGCTGTGGCCCAAATTCACGAAACTCCCAGAGCCATGGCCCCCTGTTCTATTCCAAAACTAGTGTAAAATAGGGAATATAGTTGTTGTTTGTTCCTCCTCATCATCAGGAGATCAGATGCATTTGACCACAAGCAACTACAGACACAGCAAAATATAATTAAATAAAAGTTGGGCTACAGAAAAAATGATATATATTCTTATGCACAATAATGACCCCCTTACAAACACCCCTAGGGTGCCATGGCCCCCAGGTTGGGAACCACTGATATATACGATTTGTAGAGTTTGTAGAATCAAAACTCAACTCTCGAAAATGCTGAATATACCCCTTTAAATTCGGTGTCGAAATATGTACGGAACCCCAGAAATATTTCGTTTCAATACCAACACGAAGGTCTATTATTGTACGAAACCAAGTTTTACGACTTCCGGTAACAATTTTAATCAACTTGTCAAAATAATTATTATAATTTACAGTTTTTGTTGTGGCATTGTTAGGTTCTGGAAACTTCTATTGCCTTCTTAAGCTACATTTCATCTGAGTAGTATTGCCATTAGATTAAAACTACAAAAGTAATGCATAGGATACCGATAGAGATGTAAGGCTTACATTAAAACTACAACACCCCACCCCCTTCTTCTCTTGATTTCTTCTACTGTACTTCCATCCGCTTACAAGGGCACTTTCAGTATTGTCTTTCTGTCACTTTTTTTCTTGTTACTTTTGGATGGGTAGATTAAAAACACACACATCATATTACAAAATCAGGAAAATCCTTGCTTGCTTGCTGAATATCCAAGATTCAATTTCCTTCATTGTAAACTACAATTATATGACAGTTGCCCATTTGATTAATTTTTTGAATGTTCTGATTATTTACAGTTGAAGAACTAAAAAATAATGTCATGGGCCAGTGAACTACCAGCTGAATTACTATGTCGACCTACTGGATTGGTGGTTTTAACCGGTTTGGATATTACCTATAATGCTATACATAAATCTATCTGGGATTCTTTCTGTAATAACAGAAGGTCTGACAGAGTACCATTAAAATTTGATGTCAATGAAGCTGATCATGTTTATCCTAAGAGTAAACAAAAGGTTTGTAGAAATTTAGTTTTTAAGGTTTTGACCACCTTTGGACTAGTAAAAAAAGCTCATGCATCATCATAGAGATTTTTTTTAAGCCATTTAAATCTATGGGTTGGAATTTAAATGGGTTAGTTGCCATCTAGAATAAAAGTAATGACCAAGATGTCTAATATTATATGATTTTTAGAGAACATCATATCAATGGCACATACCAAAAGGTATATTGAAAAGAACATGGATGACCAAACATTTAAATGAAGTACCAGCAGTGGTTGTGGTGTTCTATGATTTAGATTGGGATGAATTCCTATGGAAAGAAAAGCAGATGGAATGTGCTACAAGAGTTGAAATAGTCAGGTACTGGTAAACATTGTTAAATATTGAATATATATGTGTTGATATTGGAATGACATCTTAGCAATAGATTGTATATAATGTCAGAGGTTTTTTTTAACAGTGATCTTTGACTCAAATCAATATGAAGTTTTCAATATTTCACTAAAATGTACAGCTTTACTGCATTGCAATCAATTCTTTGTGACCACTCCACATGTTTTGAGTATTCTCTGTTCTTAGTTCGTCTGTTGGACAAGCAGAACATTTTGAAATTGCTCTCATTTTCAAGATTTTTTTTCTTATTTCTAGAAATAGTTTACAAGGCCAAGGAACAAAGGTTGCTGTAGTGTTAATACAGAAAAACACTCCTTTACCACCAGGTAAGTCAATCTTGGATTCCTTGATATTAGTTGACAAGATAGTATTACTGCTATTTTATATGTTTAAATAGTAAGCTTATAGTAGCTGAGAACGAAGTTTGATTTGAATTTCCAAATTTAAATCTCTGATTAAACTTATTTTTTGTCATGAATTTGCTGCATCTTTATGTTATTTATTAAAACAGGTGAAGATGTAATGGCAGCAGAGAGAGCGTCATCATTATGTAATATGTGTGATATCTCAGCTAAATCATTATATGTTCTACCACATACAGACCATCTTATAGGTTATACTATAAGGTAGGTATTATTTATTAATTTTCTTAATCAGAACTACCCTTTTTGATGTCTGTGAAATTCAAGGTTAACAATTCTCATTCTCATGGATTCTTTCTACCATGTAGTCCTTGATTAAAACCCTTATCATGTACATGTTCAATTTTTAGGCAAGGCAATTCTTTTATTGCATAACATTAGTAAAAAAAATAATGCTTGTATTGAACACTGATCAACTCTTTTTCAGATTGGAGAATGCATTCTATGAGTTATCTCAAAGTTATTATCATCTTGAAGCTAGAAAAGTCAAATCACATAAAGATTTCTTAAATAAAACTACTCATCAGGTACACTATAACTTAAAAATATTTGAATTTCAAAACAGTTATATATCTATATAGTTACTAATAAACCCATACATCAGTTATACAATCATAGTCAATCTATATCGTGTTTATGTCTACACTTCCTGTGAAATTTAACGAATTAGGAATTTTCTCACTAAAGCTGAAATTGTCCCTTTGGTCCTTGAATACGTATCAGATTTACTGTGTCAGTAGTAAACTATTCAAGGTTGGATTACTGTAAGCCATAATATGTTGCTTCACGAACTGAGTTTAAAACACAATATTTTTTTTTAATAAATCACCTAACACAAAACGTTATCTTTTATATTTCTTATGATATGACTCAATTATAATATTTTTTGCAGTATATTTGAACGTCTAGGGAGAACAGTTAATGTATAATTTATATTTCATTTTAGTTATTCTATGTGAGACATCAGTTTAAGATTGCTTTCTTCAATGAGTTAAAACAAGATTCTCATACAGCCCTCAAGTAAGTCTTACACCGTAGTCTTTGAGTCTTTGAGTTCATAGCCAGTCAGTTTGAATTTATATTTGCTACCTGGAGAAATTCAGCTTGAACTTTGTGTAATAGTAGGCAGTTGATAAGCTGTTTTTTGATGGTTAGTACCATTTGGACTTGAAATCACTAAAAGGCACTACTGATATTGTGTTTTATCATTTCAGACATTATAAACAAGCCTATGGTCATATATTAGATCTGAGAATGTATGATACTAATATGTTAGAAATAAAAACAATGGCAGGTTTTGTCAATTACAAGGTAAAACTATCTTTATACTATATGATCAGTTCATTTTTTTTTTTACCAATGTCATATTTTGTTTCTCATCTTCAAAATTAGTAGGCCTGATGAGATTGTGTAACAGTTCAGTGCTTACTTTGCACCCTATTTCCATGTCTTGAGGAGAGTTGTGTATCTTAGACAGACAGTATATGTTCAACCAGTTATCACATAAAAATATATGACAATGTTACAGTAACTATTTTGTATTTTAGATCTGTCGCCTGTCATTCCAACACAATATACCATTAGATGCTATAGCTCAATTCCGTAAACATATAGATTTCTTTAAGTCTACAACTGGTACTCCAGAACTAGCTTTTGAAAATAGTGCTTGGATGTCTAAACAGTAAGTATCAATCCTTTCTGGTTTTATTAGCTTAAGTTATTTTAGAAGCTCTCTCAGTCAGGAAAAGTTAGAATTTGCCTTCTATCAGGTCATGATACAACTGTAAAATCCGTCTAATTTCTAGATTTCAGATATTTGGTGATTTATTTGATGAAGCTATTAAACTAGGATTGACAGCTCTACAGACCCAACATCCTGGTTTTTACTATCAACAAGCTGCTAATCATTCCATTACCAGAAAACAGCTCTGTCATGCTCTGTGTATGGTAAGTACAACTCTATCATGCTCTCTGTATTTTAAGTACATCTCTCTTGCAATCTGTATATTTGTACAGATCTGTCATGCTCTTTGTATGGTAAGTACAGCTCTAATTTTCTCTGTATGGTAAGTATGATTCTGTCATTCTCTCTAAATGGTAGGTATGACTCATGCTCTTTTTATGGTAAGTATGACTCTGTCATTCTCTTTGTATGGTAAGTATGACTATGTCATGCTCTTTGTATGGTAAGTATGACTCTGTCATTCTCTTTGTATGGTAAGTATGACTCTGTCATTCCCTCTGTATGGTAAGTATGACTGTGTCATTCTCCTTGTATGGTAAGTATGTATGTTTTATTGAAAAGTTTTGCCTCTGAGTTTTGCACCTGACTCTGCTATATTTTCAGAATAAAACTGGAATACCTAATACTAATATATTAGATGGGTTGGATAATTTGGAATATTTTGGACAAAGACCATGGAGGCAAGGACATCAAAGTAAGAGAAATTCATTCTTCCTGACAGCAGATGGGAAACGAGACTTTTAGTTGCTATTTTCTTGTTATTATTCTTGTAAAAAGTGATTCAGATATCGAATAATAGCATGAACATATCTCTTTAAACTTTTATCTTGTATTTGAGCCTTATCATATTAATTTACAGTAACATGTAATAAAGGAAATGTTTTGATTAGAACAACCACAACACTTACTATTTTCATTACAAATTAATTAAATAGAGGTTTCAATGTGGATACATTCAGATTAATGGAATTATCTATAGCAGGTGAGACACTTAAAGAACACTTGATGTCATTCTGTCACTGAGGTTGTCAGCTCTGTATCCCTCTTAAAAGAGTTGACATAGCTAATAATGTTCATTAAATTGAAAAAAATTTAATTATAGTTTCTGGAAATAGACATCTTTCTACTGTTTTAGGTATTGACCCACCAGATGCCCAGAAAGAAAAGGAGGGTATTTTAGCTTTACAGATGAAGGAAAAACAAGAAGATCATAGTGTAAGTGAAATTTGTTATAATATCTATGGATATGACATACATCTTGCAGTGTGTTTAAAAAAGCTCCATTCTTGTCTCAGTGCATCTGTTGACATCTGCAGACCTGTATTCATTAGTAAACATTCAGTGTTTTATAACATTATGAAACACTGTGTTAATATTGCTTGACATTACAACTTTGGTTTTATACACCCACATGTCTCTATGTGGACTTATTTTGTAATCACGCCTGTCGGTTGGTCCGTCCGTCTGTTCGTCAGTCTGTCCGTCAACATTTGCTTTTAAACTCTCTAAAAACTAGAGTTTTTGTTAGAACCAAATGGAATTTGGTATGTGTATACTTATTCATAAAATGAAGATCAAGTTTGAATTTGAGCTATTTTTGACCGTTAGAAACAGAGTTATTGCCCTTGCCCTAAAATCTTGATTTTGATGAAACTTAAAATGGATTTTATTGGACCTAAAGCGCAATGTTTGAGGAAGTTTAGTTTACTCCTGGTTAAATTTAAGTCTTTTTCATTTTACCATCTGCATGACAAGGTGTGCGTATATGGCTGTGGTCCACTACCTTTACATGTTTGTTTTGTATTTGTTTACAGTGGATCATCATACCATTATTAAGTAGTGCTGTAGCTCAGTTTAAGAAATATAAATCACCTAGAATGAAGAGACATTTAAGTAAGTTTTCTATATATAATACTTAAATTTGGATATAAATTGACATCATAATCAAGATGCATGATAAATTTATTTGAAGTCTTGACTGCTTTGAGTAGCATCATGCATTTTAGAGGAAAAATTACTGGCTGAAAACATGTGCCTAAAAATTTTGTAATCTTGTAAATTTATTTTAGTGGTACAAATGGGAGAGGAATATTTTCATGCTAAAGACTACGGAAAAGCTTTGATGTGAGTATCTTTACTTTCAATAAACTTACATGGGAATCTTTTAACTTGCATCCATAAAAGTAACACGTTTTGTATTATATTATATGTTTTCAAAGACTTTTACTTTATATTTAGTCATGCCTTATTTGGTTTCCAAACTGTTTTATTGTCTTACTTATTAATGAAAAATATTGGCTTCAAATCGAAACTATAAAAGCCAATTAGAGCTGATTCAATATAAGCTCAACAACAAACGGTCTCCGTGAAAGTTACGCTGGCGCTCTGCAACATATCACGGTAATGAACGGCGGCCATTTGACCGGACTACATCAATGTTATCACGTAATCTCGTGATTCTGGTAGTTCAAGCATCAGAGACGGGTCATTCGAGGCTACAAGTATTTGTAAACAAATAACACGAAAACAAACAGATATGTATTTAAAATGATGATAAAATGCGTAAATGGTGAACAGATAGTCACTACGTAGCATTAAATGCACGAGCAGGTGTCAGAAAATTCCTCCACAGATTCTATTGCTATGAACTATATCTATGTCGCGATGTTACAAGCAAGTGGTAAAGCGTCAAAGTAAAGAGTCTCGCGCATGAAAACACAACGAAAAACACCATTCATTACCGAGACAGATTATGGTTTACGGAAACTGCCGAGGATTGCCGATTGCCTCAACAAATGAAATTTAAATATTTTGTTATGTTTGTTATTTTAATAGGTTATTGAATAAAGTGATGTGGGATTATAGAGCAGAAAGATGGTCACCAATATTAACATCTATATTAACATTATCATTAAAATGTGCTTATCTAACAGCTAAAGTACAGGAGTATGTATCTAACTGTATGGAACTGATAGGTCAATGTATCCTTTTTATACGCCCACACATTAATGTGGGCGTATATTGTAGTCGCCCCTGTCTGTCTGTACGTCCGTCCGTCTGTCCGCCTGTCTGTCCACAATTGTTGTGGACAAGATAGAGAGCTGGTTTCTTGATGGATTTTGATGAAACTTGCTGTGAGTGTTTGTTATCACCCAAGGATGAACCCTATTGAAAATCAGACAAATCGAAAAATATTTCATGGGTTATTGCCCTTGCTTTTGAAAATATCTTGTGGACACCATAGAGAGCTGGTTTCTTGATGGATTTTGATGAAACTTGGTATGAGTGTTTGTATTGACATTAGGATAATCCCTATTGACTGTAAGAAATATCGAAAAAATATTTGATGAGTTATTGCCCTTGTTCTTTAAAACACGTTAATTTTTCAGCCGTTACACTCTCAAAGTTGTGGACACGATAGAGAGCTGTTTTCTTGGTGGATTTTTATGAAACTTGCTGTGAGTGTTTGTAATCACCCAAGGATGAACCCTATTGAAAATCAGACGAATTGAAAAATATTTCATGGGTTATTGCCCTTGCTTTTGAAAATATCTTGTGGACACCATAGAGAGCTGGTTTCTTGATGGATTTTGATGAAACTTGGTATGAGTGTTTGTATTGACATTAGGATAATCCCTATTGACTGTAAGAAATATCGAAAAAATATTTGATGAGTTATTGCCCTTGTTCTTTAAAACACGTTAATTTTTCAGCCTGTTACACTCCCAAAGTTGTGGACACGATAGAGAGCTGGTTTCTTGGTGGATTTTTATGAAACCAAGGATAAACCCTATTAAAAATCAGACGAATCAAAAAATATTTCATGGGTTATTGCCCTTGCTTTTGAAAATGTGTTGTGGACACAATAGAGAGCTGATTTCTTGATGGATTTTGTTGAAACTTGGTATGAGTGTTTGCATTGACATTAGGATAAACCCTATTGAATATCAGAAACATCGAAAAAATATTTTATGAGTTATCGCCCCTTGTTCTTTAAGACATGTTAATTTTTCAGCCTGTTACACTCTCACAGGATAGAGAGCTGGCTTCTTGATTGATTTTAATGAAACTTGTTGTGAGGATGAAACATATTGAAAATCAGACAAATCTTGATACATTTAATTGGTTATTGCCCTTGTTTTTGTAAATGTAAATGTGGAAACAATAGAGAGCTTGTTTCTTGGTGGATTTTGATGAAACTTGGTGTTAGTGTTTGACCTTGGGATACACCTTATTGAAAATCAGAAACATCAACAACTATGTGAATGCTCTTAATATTTTAGGATGGAACCTAAACGTAGGTTGCCCTTGTTTTATGCATATTTCAGTGACATATTTGTTTTTTCCAGGAAACTTTAACTCATGGTTTTACTCTTGTAAAAAGAGAAATGTCATTCTCCGAATCTTTCATTTACTGACCAAACATGTCAAACCCCCGGACGAATTGGCTGCCATTGTAAAAGTGGGCGTATTACGATGGCCATCGCTATTTTTAAATTGGTTTATAGTGCCACAGTGTGATGTTTGGAAACCACTTGATTAAGATTCATTACTGTTAGATTTCTTTATAGTCAATAAATGCATTGAGATCCCCATCTCATCCTCTAAGTTGGTTTTAACAGTCATTTTAATTAATTGACAGGTGTAAGTCATGCTTGTGATTAATTAATAATTGTTTTTTTTAATGCTAAAGGAATGTTTGATTAAGATAGAGTCCTTAATAAATAACCTAGATTCACAATGTTCTATAGAAGAGAAATCTCGAATAGAGAAAAATCTTACCAAAGTTATGTCAGTAAGTAATTATTTTGTTGCTTGTAGAAAAGTTTAAATTTTTAAATTTTTGTTTGGTTTTAAGAGATAAATATAAACAGGTTAAGATGAAGAGTCAAAAAAGACTTTAATCGAACCTCTGTGGTCTAGCTAGAGTTTTACCATGTATCCGTCTTAAAACTGGTACGTCTTTTGTTCCAGAATGATGTTTAGATCAAGTATCAACCTTAAAACTGTTTTTCAAGTATCAGTAGAGTTAAAATTATGACTGTTTTTTGTTCCAGAATGATGTACCAGATGCAGAACCAGGTTTAGATCAAGTATCAGTAGAATCGGCCAAGTCCCAATGGTTATCTGTAAAATTAGAACCTTCAGTTTTTACTATTGAGATGTCTTCATTAGTGTCTTTTAGTAAGTTTTATACAGCCATATACAATTTTATTATGAGATGAAAATTTATCATGCTCATTTTTTTTATATGAAATCTGACATAAGGATAGCTGTTTTCTTATATTTTGCTCTTAGGCACTTTGTTTAAATCAAACCAGTGTTAAAGGAAGAATGCATCAAATTCTAAGTATTAAATTTTAAATATATGGCACTTTAATAGTTTAGTTCATTGAAATTTTAATATATTTATAGTTGATTGTAAAGCAAGATTTATTGGAGATACTACATCAGCTGATACTAAAGTTAAATTGGAAGTTTACCTCAGGTAAAATATTATTTCAATGTTTGATTTCATGTGATTGGGGGGAGCACCATTTCTAATTTGTCCTGGTTTGTTGCATTCTGAGTCTTCAAAGGGAATTTTGCTTGTGATATTTGAAAAATAATACTTTGAAATAAATCAAGACATCAAATTGGTTTATTTATCAATATGAATTTGATCTTGTAAATCTTCTGAAGGTTAAGAATATTATACCAAAAAATGTGTACAACATAGAGCTCACTTGTACAGTCTGTTCTGTCTGATGTCGTCTAAGTTGTATGCAATCTATTTTCAGACTAACGTGTCCATTACCAATAAGATTCTCTAAGTTATCTGTACACTTTAATAATCAAGTAAGTATGTTCTCTCAATTTCTATTCAGTGCCAACTACTAGTAAATGATTGGAAAATATGGGTAGATTTTAGTGTTGGATACTATATAAATGATGCTTGAAGTAAGCACATTATAGATTATTGTTTACGAAGGATCTGTATTGAAACTTTATCCTTTGGTAGGTTCACAACTCGAAATGTGAGATTTCTGATGGTAGAGGGATAACTGCTGCATCTTCACCATTGGAAGCTGATGGTGCTGACCTCTATCTGTTGCCAGGGAAACCAAGATTGTTTACATTTTCATTTCTACCAACAGCAGATGATGTTGGTTCCTATATTGAGGTTAGTTTTACATAGTTTTTTCTTTTAACATTTAATGTTTGTAAAAGAGCTCAAGTAGAGGGAAGATGTCAAGTATGGAAAATAACTATAATTCAAATCAATTTTTTCTGATTTAAGATTACTTTTATTCCAGATTACCAGTGTAGCATTAGAACTGGGTACAGGATGTTGTTCTATATTACGATGGGTTGGTACTGGTACAGATACTACTAACGGTACTTCACCTAAATTAACAACTACTGAATCTGGTATTAGTACAGCTGATCAGGAGAAATGGCAACAATTCCAATCAAGTTCAACTATGAAGTAAGCTGGTTTTAATTTTTTAGGGGATATAGGTATATTGAATATTACCAAGATCAGCTAAACTAGACTTATCTTTAGTTCATCAGTCACCTAGTTTATTAAATATATAAACTCTTATTACAGAATATTACCCAGATCAGCTAAACTAGACTTATCTTTAGTTCATCAGTCACCTAGTTTATTAAATATATAAACTCTTATTACAGAATATTACCCAGATCAGCTAAACTAGACTTATCTTTAGTTCATCAGTCACCTAGTTTATTAAATATATAAACTCTTATTACAGAATATTACCAAGATCAGCTAAACTAGACTTATCTTTAGTTCATCAGTCACCTAGTTTATTAAATATATAAACTCTTATTACAGAATATTACCAAGATCAGCTAAACTAGACTTATCTTTAGTTCATCAGTCACCTAGTTTATTAAATATATAAACTCTTATTACAGAATATTACCAAGATCAGCTAAACTAGACTTATCTTTAGTTCATCAGTCACCTAGTTTATTAAATATATAAACTCTTATTACAGAATATTACCAAGATCAGCTAAACTAGACTTATCTTTAGTTCATCAGTCACCTAGTTTATTAAGGGTGTTAATTGGGCTATTTCACGTTATGAAAAAATGGAATAAGTAGGGCCTATATGAAATAATGATTTCTTGAGACTTGTTGTGCATTTGTTGATGATTTGGGGTCCTTTTCGATAGTTTAAGGTTGATTTCATGTCAATCAGATTTTTTTTAATGAGTTGACAGCCCTTTCAAACATGTCATAAAAATTGGACATTTCAAACCTTTGATACAAGTTTAAAAAAATGTGAATGGATCAATCTACATCAAACTTGGCATAAATGTAGACAATTACATTGCCGAGTAACGTACAGAGCGATTTTCCAAAAAAAATTATTATTTTGGTGGTTACCATGGAAATACGAAAATTTACACGTAGGTACTGCAAACATTTTCCAGGGGCCAAACTGATTAGAATTTTTGAAAAAACTCTCTGTACGTTTCATCCTTATTGAATAAGCTTTCAATCAAGACCAAGATCGTAATTTTCCAATAAAAAATGGCTGAGAAATCTTGTACCAACCGGGACACATTTTGCTACTTTTTCCTAATTTTTTAGCAAAAACTAACGAAATACCTAATTTCTTTTTGGTTTTTTTCATTCTAGATAGTTTACAAATAAAGTAATAATAATTATCTACAATCTGAGCCCAAAAATAATATGTAATTCGCAAAAATTCCATCTCGTGTTTTTTTTCTTGAACGCTAGCCCAATCAATACCCTTAAATATATAAACTCTTATTACAGAATATTACCAAGATCAGCTAAACTAGACTTATCTTTAGTTCATCAGTCACCTAGTTTATTAAATGAGTTTTATCCTGTATATATTAATATCTGTAATGAAGAAGAGAATGCTATTAAGTCTGTTAGTTTATATATTGGTTTAGAAAATGAACAAGAAACTTCTCAAGATCCTGGAGGTAATTTGTTGGATTCATATCTCTATTATTTTTTTTTTAATATTTGTACCAGAAATGTTACAAAATTTTGTATTTGATAAATCTGTCGAGCTTATTTTGATAACAATTGTTACACTAACTGAAATTACAGATGATCCCATTTGGTGATTGTAAAGAGGTTTTATAAATTTGTTTATGTGTATCAGGGATATTGATAGCATTGATTTGCACAATTCTAATTTTTAAATCAGACTTTTTGGAGTTCAGCGGAATTGTTTGTACCACTGGCGTTGTTGTGTTGGCGCAAATTGCTACCATAATAAGTGTTCTCAATACACATACAGAATTCAGAAAACCTTTTTACAAAGTACTTGTACAACGCATTATTAAAATTTTGATATGTTTTACAAAAAGAGACTGTATCATAATTATTTTTCCAAATATTTTAATTAGCAGCAGTTCAGTGTTTAGTATTATCAAATACCTGTAGATGTTTATGTTTGTTTTTGCTTTTATAGCTCATATAAGTTTAGATAAAGCTGAGTTTGATGGTAAAATGAAAATAAAGGAACATTTAGAATTACCTGATTTAAATCCTGGACAAAAGGTAAGCCAGGTTTAAATTTTTAATTTTCATAATATTAAAAGACATAATTATATAGGCGTAGTGTGTGCCAACAGATCGTTAATTTCAAAAGGATTTATAGAATTATAAAGAGTACAAATGAAGCCTGTATTTAAAAAAAAAAATCCATGTTATTCAAAGAAGGTAGATACGTGAAATTTGATTTTTTTATCAGTGTCTATTTTGGTGTCTGTGTTATGCCAACTTCAATTTTTTCATCAACAAGGGGTGCGCACTATACATGGGTAAATGAATTTTTCCTGATTTTGATGGGATAAAGAAGGGGTGCGCATTATACATGGGTGCGCATTATATTTTGAAATATACGGTATATCAATATAAATTGATCATTGTGTTTTTAATAATTTCAGATTAATAAATGTTTCTTTATCAAATGTTTTCAACCAGGGACACGATCTATATTAACTAAGGTAATGAAACAGATTGTGTTATAATTTGTGCCTAGTTTTAAATGGTAATATCCCCAAATTATCTAATAAAAATTAGGAGTGGTCTCTCGAGATGGGATGCTGAGTCAATTATTAAGCAATAAGCTGTTATGCTAAGGCTTCTATGTTTGTATGTTAGAATAAAGGTTGGCGGCAAAATTGGATTAATGCAAAATTAAATAAATGTTGGTAAATTGACTTCAGCCTTACTAAAACCTCAAAAGCATGTGCCTTCTTGATAGACATTTCCTCACTGGTAATGAATTTGTGTAGAAATGCTACTAATGCTATTAAATTTTTTTAAAGATTGTTAATTCCTAATATAAGGACTGTATAAATGAATAACTATATATAACTATAATATATTATTATACCTAGGTGAAGTATATAGTAAGTGTTAGTGTAGGAATACAACAGAGTTTAACTTGTCAATGTATTAAAGAAGATACTATTAATTTAACTACTGTATCACCATTTGATGTTTCTATTAATCTACAATCTATGAAGGTAGGATTCTGAATTTAATATAATGTTTATTTAAACCTGGCATAGTGGACTTGGTGTTTCATTCACTGTATCACCAATGAAATATACAACTTAAAACTGTATTAAAAACTTTTACTAGCATATTGCAGCTTGGGTTTTTATGATGATCTGAATTTAAGATGTCATCAGTTCTTTTATGAGCACATAAGGAAAATACTTAATAGCTTTTATCATCCCACATAACATTATTATTTTATAATTTCTATCATGGGAATATGTTACCTTGCATTGCATGCTAATTCAGTTTGAAGAGCAGAATTTCAAATCCTTTTGCATTGTGATTATATTATTTTAGTTTGAACATGTGGAAGCTCTACATGCAGAAGAACCATTCCTATTAAATCCTGAAATATCTTGTACATCTCCCTGGCCTATAGAATTACAGACTAGTGAAGTTCAGTTGGTAGGTGTTTATTTGTGTATGATGTATTAAATTATCCTTTCATACTTTGAATCTCAACTTATCTTTGTTCAGAACTGAACAATTTCATTTTAATGGGGCACAGTTAATTTTAAATAACCAGCTAGTAAACTAGAGCTATGTAGAGTTATTCAGAAAAATGAAACTGTGTTGGGACCTTTGCAGATAATTTAATGTTGATAAAATATTTTCATAGAACAGTTTCTTTTTGTTTCCTCAACAATAAATAGCATTATTTTGACTGGTGTTTATAAAATATTATTAATAATTGTAGAGTGAATATATAAAATATTATTAATAATTGTAGAGTGAATATATTAAAACAGTGAGTGAGAAACATGAATCACAGATTACTGGTGGTAAGTAGGACAAATGAGAGAATTATTTGAAAATGTTTTAAGAGACCTTGACCTTTGGGAGGCATGTTTTCCGGATTTACAACCATGGTCCTACAAAACAGATCTTTTATTAAATATATTGAATTTGATTAATGATATATTATTTAAATTCCAGTAAAACTGAAGAAAGCTGAAAGTGCTGCTGAATGTTTATGTTTAGTTTCCTTGGCAACCATTCAACCTTCTGTATCACTTGGTTCCTATACAGTGTTCTGGAGAAGGTATGTCATGGGTATCTTCTGTTATACTATGTTGGAAACTGGCTGATTGTAAATTGTAAGATTGAAATAAAAAGCTGCAGTGTATAGCCCCTCTCCCACCTACAGGAGTTGCAAGCAGAGTACGTCCCGAGTAAAATTTGGATACAAATCGGGAAACTCCTAATATCCTCGGAGAGGGGCTTTAGTTTGTGTCTGGCATCTATTTGATTAAATTATGCATTTACTATTTGATTTGGGATTATTTTTCACTAAAACACATGCTCATTAATGTCTGTTTTTCCAGGAGAAATGAAGATAAGAAACAAGATCTACCATATGTTTCCACTTCTTTTCCCCTACCAACAGTTAATATAGAACATATACCAATATCAGTGAGTTTAAAACTACAAGCCTATGGTAGTGTAAAGACATTATTACCAATATGTTATGTTATTAAAAATCGTACACCCTATATACAGGAGATAGAGGTTAATATGGATGCTAGTGATAACTTTATGTTTGCTGGTAATAAACATGTAAGTTTGACTTTATTCTATTAGTTCTTAATTCTAAAACTTAGTTTAAGGATATGTTCACTAACTGTTCGATCAATATTTTTATTCTCAGAACCTGAAATTGTTTAGCTAATCTAATCCATAATGATGTTCAAAACTCTCCCTCATTATTTAAGCCTTCAAATCTCTGATTATCCATAATTATCAGTATTTGAAAGTCACATATACAGAAAATGAAAGATAAATGTTTTATTAGCCAGCTGATGACTTGGGTTTGGTTCTGTCTCTGTAAGAGATGGATGGTAAAATTTCATTGCTTTTTAAATAAAACGCTCTGCCTAATCAATTAATGTGAAGTTTGTGGGGGTGTATCAATTTGGTGTTTTTATTTTCAGACTCATTTCCGAGTATTACCAGGAACAGATTATTTATTAAAATATAATTTATTTCCATTGGTAGCTGGTCATCTAGCCCTACCTAAATTACACGTCAATATGGTCAGATATCCTAATACTATGGATGAAATTATCCAGAAAATGTTACCTACACATATATTTATTAGAGTAAGTAAATGTATATTTTTAGCATGTAGACGTTCAAACTGGTAAGGCTATGTTGATTCAAATAGACCGTAATACATGTGTCGGCAATCTTGGACAAACAAAAACGAACAAAGTCTTGGCACTGCAGCATCTTGACATTAAACTCCTCCTCCAATCTCAAAATTAATCAAATTCTACATTGACAAGGTAATCAGTATTGAAGTATTTCTTCACATATTTCTCAGAAAAAGACCAAAAAATCAGTTTTAAGGCTGTTTTTAAACAAGGCCTGAATAAAGTCTATAATCATGGATTCTTGTATCAAAAGATACTCTCCCTCATAATTTGATCCAGATTAGAAGCAGTATAGCCAAGTTACTATGATAAACTTTTTCACTCATAAATTCAAAAGATTGTTCAGTGTTTAACTAAAACATCTCTTCAAGCGTTACACTTTTGGTCCAAAGCTTCATAGGAAATGTGTAGGTAGTATAATGAACTATGAAGCATGAGAGCCTTAATTTATTTTTTCAGCCTCTTGGTAAATCTATCATCTTACCAGCCTGAAGACAATGGATGAATTGGGGTTTCTTTATAAAATTTGTTGTTACTTGTAAATTATAGTTTATATATGTAATAAATGTGCAATAACTAGTTACAAATCCTAATTTGTTAGCCTATGTAATGCAGTTTACAAAGATTTCTCCATTAGGAGTATTTGAAAACTACAAGGAAACCAGTTAATCACACAAAGTGCTAAAATGAGTAATGTGCCAAAATTCATTAAAATTTACACTGTAAATATCCCTTAATGTGAATTATCAGGTGAGCAAGACATTTTAAAACTATGTACAGATTCGAAAACCACTCATTTACTTGCTTGAACTTGATTTTGGTCACAACTGATAAATTATAAATATCATTGAAAAAACAGATGTGTTCATATATGAAATTTATTTATCTAAAAAATCAATTATTTCCAGAAAAGCTTAAGGTAAATATAATAAACAATTAAAACCAATAATACTTTACAATAATTCCTGAATATCTGTTAAAACTTAAAAATAAAACATTATTAATAGCTTAGTAGAAATTCCATTATTGTTTCAATGTTGCTCAAGTCTTGAGAAGATATTTAGTAGACTTCAACCCTTATTTATATATAATGTATATATAGAATTATGTAACGAAAATTGAGTATTATTATATCTTAAATAACTTTTAGTAATACAATACATGTCTTATATAAAGATAGAGATTTTTATTGTAACAAAATATAGTTTTAATACAAATAACAAAGAGTTGTTCATAACATAAAATAAAGATATAAAAAAGGAGAATGGAAAACATTGGGACATACTAAAAATAAGCAGACAGAAATAAAACAAATTCTTAGTAAGGTATACACATTGGAAGCACACAAAAAGCTGATCATGGAATTTTACATAACATTTGACTTCGATTTTTTTTTATGTTGTTTAATGCCTGATACTCTTTACAATACCCAAGGTGATCTTAATTAAACATACTCATGCATTATCTTTATACAACCTGTCGTAACTGAATTTATCCGAAAGGAGGATTAAATTGAATTAACTTGCTTTAGAAATAAATACTTGTGCATCATAATTATTCCATTTACAGGTTTACAATAAAACAACCAACAAGTAACACATTATACCAATTTATGATATTTGGACAAAAACATAACTCAAAATTTTCAATCAATAAGATCATTAGTGTTAGTACCAATTTGAGTTTTTGACTATAAATCAATCTTTTGCTGCCATTTCATAAAAATAATTATTCTGGGGCAATCCCAACACACACATTCCTTTGCTTTGTGTCTTAATATATTACATCTTTAACAGACTTTAAAACTAACCACCAACTGCGCACATAAAAACAAAGGTTTTGATATTGTTGTCAAATGTCTGTTCCTTTATTTGGTTAAAAAAATCCTTGATATACATATTTGGGAACATTTTCAAATCTTAACAGTTTATCAGAAGTTTTACTTTATTATTTGGATCAGAGGTTAAAACTAAATTTTCCAAATGTTTATATAAATATATTTGCCATCTATTAACAGTATAATTTGATTCAGCAAAGTGTAATTTTAACAAATGTATCACAAAAATACTATATCACAACTATGTCATAGAACACACCCTCTATTTCTATGTTTCTAGTTCTCATCACAAATTCAACTGTATGGTGTGTTCTATTGTCTTCTCTAGCTCACACCATGGACGTATTGACACTGTAAGCTGTTCTCTAGGGTTCTTTGGCAAGTATTAAGTTAACTACTGAGGTAGAGGTCATCTGTTCTTGAGAAAGTCTGCAAATATTACTAGTCCAAAACTTGACCAAATATAAAGTCCTGCTGTAAATGTTCTCCAAAATCCCATGTCTTCTGAGAGATCTAAGCTTTCAGGTAATGATTGGAAAAGAAAGAGAAAAAATAAAAGAAAAACTGAATTAGTATTAGTTGTAAGCATTAATTGGGATGGTGGAAGTGTACGGAATATCCAGCTAAACAAATTCCTTAAAAGAGCTATAGGACATACTATAGTCAAAATGACCGTTCTATTATTGCCCAGAAGAAACTCTACAACTAATACCAAAATATGAAATCCTTATCAAAATCAACCAATTGGCCATGGAAAACATGTTTTTTGAGACATACATGACATGGGTACTTGGAAGATAAAAGACCAATAATGCTTAATTTGATTAGTAAATAAAAAATAAGAACCAGAATAGCTGGACATTTCCTTGGGCGATGTTAAGGTGCAAAAACATGTTAGGCATTGGCAAAAAAATAAAATATATGATTGTCAGTCAAACAAATACATAAAGACATGGTTTCAATACCACTATCATGTATATATATATAATTTGTGGGTAAGAGAGGAAGGACAATACAAGGATATAAGTTTATATAAATATTGTGTTTGATGATATAGTTTATATATATTATATACGGTAACATAAGTATAAATTGTTTTATACATAAAATTAAATGACACATGCATATTATGTAAAATTTGGGGAAATATACACTGAAAATAAATAATCTGATACCAAAATAAATGGATAAATGTCACAATTGTAGGTGAAATTTTAAATAACTAGTGTTAAAAAACAAACTAATAATTGAAGAATTCAGCTAAGTAAAATCTACATCAGCCAATTCACCACCATATTTGCAACAAAGAAAAAAAACCCAGTCGATTAAATCTCTCACTAACCTATTTTCTCTTCTCTTTGTGCCCAGTTAAGAGATCTTTTTATTGCCATTTTCCATCTGCTAAATCTTTGGTCTCTCTCTAAAAAGATTAACATTTCAATATTTTTTAATAATCTTAAAAAAATTAACATGTTTGGTTATCACAGATAATATTTACCCCAGGGCCAACTGGAATTCCCAAGGTCTCCAAGATAAGAACACTCATTTTTTTTTTCTTACCAAACCAGGGACACCATGAAATTGCAATGCCCCATGTTAAATGTAATTTGTGAAATATAAAAGGTAAATCAACTTACCTTTATCAGTAATAGAGGGTTTAAAGGTATCAGTAACTATATCTTTAGATTGTAAATTATCTAAATTCCAAATATCAACACCTTCAGCATTCCCTGCTGCCATTGCTGCCCCTAATGCTGTTGTTTCTGTCATTGATGGACGAACTGGAAAGATAGAGTAGGTGAATCAAAGATAGGTTAACCTACATTATAAATACAATATAATTAATATTCAAAAAACATTTATAGCTTTTGCATACATCAGAACAAAACACTAGCAAATAAACTGCCTGTTGTAACGTCAAGTAGGCTATATCAGCGAGTAATAAGGTCAGTTTGATAAGATGTACTTACCAACATTAATACCAAGTATATCAGCGAGTAATAAGGTCAGTTTGATAAGATGTACTTACCAACATTAATACCAAGTATATCAGCGAGTAATAAGGTCAGTTTGATAAGATGTACTTAACAACATTAATACCAAGTATATCAGCGAGTAATAAGGTCAGTTTGATAAGATGTACTTACCAACATTAATACCAAGTACATTAGCAAGTAATAAGGTCAGTTTGATAAGATGTACTTACCAACATTAATACCAAGTATATCAGCTTGTATCTGCATCAGTAAATTATTAGCTGTCATTCCACCATCCACTTGTAATAAAGCTAATGGTATACCACTATCTTTATTCATAGCATCTAATACTTCTTTAGTTTGAAAACAAACAGCTTCTAGAGCAGCTCGTGCTATATGATGTTTATTAGTGTATTGTGTTAAACCACAAATAGTACTGTAAGGTATAATTAATGTATATATATCTCATACGTAAACTGCATCTTATAAAACGCCAAATTAAAATAATGATTTTTTTCTGCTTGGAAAGAAGAAAATTTTGTCCAAGCATCAGTTTTATCAGGGGTTTTTGTCTCTCCAAAATAATCTGGGATTAAAAGCATTGATAGAACTCCAAATCAGTAAGCAGAAAAATTGCTATGTCTTTCTGTTATAATTTCACCAGAAGAGTATTTGTAAAAATTATATGATTTATTAATTAAAAATAGACCTACCCTCTAGCATCATCTTGCCAATAAGGACAGAATAAACCACTGAACGCTGGTACAAAATAACACCCTGCTGTATTCTCAACTTGTTTAGCCAATTTCTCTAGAAAATATAACAAATTTAGAACGTTTAGACAAAAGGTTCCTAAATCTAAGCATCAAAGTTTTTTAGAATCAGCATTTACTTGAAGAAAAAATAGATTATTACATGGATACATACCTACATCAGGTGCCGACTGTATTATACCTAAATTATCTCTTAACCATTGTATACAGGCTCCAGCAATAGCTACAGCACCCTACAATATAATGAGAAATTAGAACTACAGGGAAAACCTATCTTAGTAACATAGAGTTCAAGACATCTCTTTTGTTAATGATCTCTAGGTTTAGTATTCCAACTTTATTGTTAGAGAGCAAATCAATGTTCACCAGATGTACCCAGTTACTTACCTCTAAAGCATATACTGGAGGTTTATTTTTACCAAGTTTATAAGCTACAGTTGTTAATAATCCAGACTTAGAATCAATAGGCTAAAAATTTTAAAATATAATCTTCATTTAATCTACATGAATTCAATAAAACAAGTTGAAACAGAGTTTTTGCATCCCAACTGTTCCGAAAATTATAGTAAGTCTATATGCAGACAGAGTCATTGAGAAAAATAATATGGGTAATTATTTGAATAGAACAAGTTCGTATAATTTGCAGACAATTGAAGACAGAACTAAAACATACAGAACCAGTAATTATCCAATCGAGCGCTAAAATTTAAGTCTCCAAGATAGTTTACTGATATCAATCAGATATACCTACCGTTGGTCCTGTATTATATAACAGAAAACAACCAGTACCATACCTATCAATATAAATTAAACAATGATGAAAACAGAGTTATCTAAAAACCTGAATTCCTCAACTGATCATGTAAGATTTGAAGCTCTTCTAAATGTATGGGTTTGATCCCTGGGACTGGCTGAGTAACAGAATTGTTTAACAGATTAGATGATTTGAATGACCAGTTATCCTCAAATTGACTGGCTTATAAAGATGATGTACTAGAACGTTTTGAAAATATGGACACAAAGTTAATTTATCACTGCCTGATAAGAACTGAGAACTGTTTACATTAATCTGAGTATACTTACGTATTTTTAGCTTGTCCTACAGAAAAACAAGTTTGACCAACTAATGCTGCTTGCTGATCTCCCAGTATCTACAAAATTACAAATATAATATGTAATGTGCAAAAATAATTTGTGATCCCAGAAGCATGAATTTGAATACAAATTTTACATAAAAAGAACTCTTAAACTCATGTATCTATTTGTGTGAAATGTTCTAAATCTCCGACCTAGAGGTGAACTATTTTTGAAAATATGAAGGAATCTTTAGTCGAGTCATATTTCAACTGGTCTATCATGCATACTGATGTAGTAGAATAAATATATATTTTCATTAAACAAATCTTAACTCTGATGTATCAAAGTATTAAGGTAGAAACTAAAAATACCAACCCCAGAAATAGGAATATTCTTGAGAGGTCCATCTACCAAATGACCATAAATTTGTGAGGAACTATGGATGGAAGGAAGGATTGATTTGGGTATATCAAAAAATCTGAAATCACGAGCAAGAAAAAATCTTATTATTGGGCAAGAAAAGAACTTTCTTTCTTCAGTTTGGTGTCCTATCAAGTCAATATCCATGCAATTTTGTCAGTATAAAATTAATATTCTTCATCCATCTCTAACTGCGAGAAAAAATTCTAATAACAGTTCAGTTCATTGTTTCACTTAACAACTAGAAACTTTTATTCCTCCATTCTGCACTACTAACAGGGCTAAAGTTAGATGCAGAAACAGATCAACTTGTGCTAATGACTTTTCACGGACATAGTGATAGTTCCAGTACTTACTTGCATAGAGTATCATCCCATTGTAAATTATGTAAATTCATTAACATTGTTCTACTAGCATTAGTAACATCTGTTATATGTTCTCCTTTACCTGGTCCACCAGTTAAATTCTATAATCAAAACATAATAATTATTCATTTACATCAATTTATATGGATTGTAAAGTGATTTTCTAAACTTTGTATGTGTGTAGGGGACACTGATAGCATGAATTTGCACCATTCCAATTTCCATTCCGACGTCTGTGATTATTGCATTTCCACTAAAGCTAGTTAGTTTTAGTGGAATTGCAAGAACCACAGACGTCGGAATGCAAATTGGAATGGTGCAAATTCATGCTATCAGTGTCTCCGATACACATAGGCCTACAAAGTTTAGAAAATCACTTTACAATCTCTTTAATAATAATATTTATATATACTTTAGCATCATAACTTCCACACTATCAAATTCTAAATAAGATCCCAAATACTGGTATCATTGGACTATGCTTGTCATATATTTGTATATTTGATCTATAGAATATGTCTAAATACTAAATGAAGTGTGAAAACTGGTTGACAAGTGCAATCAAAGGGGGACATCAGGTATTTGAGAAAACTCTACATATATTTTTGATTTTATCCAGACAAATACATAAATTTGTGAAGATGAAACATGGTCAAAGAACACATAAAATTGAAACTACAAAATTTAAGTAATAAAATATGTAACACATAATATAATACTTTATCTTAAACAGATCAAATACTTACCCACACTAACCAAGTATCTATTGTACCAAACATACATCTATCATCTCTTATAGCTTCTCTTACTTTCTCACAATTATCCATTAACCATTTCACTTTAACAGCTGAGAAATAGGTAGCTAATGGTAGACCACAGTAAGGCTGGAAATATAGAATCAGATGTTTAAAATACAAGCTTTAAAGTAATAAGTAATATATTTCGGTGATATAATTTTCTACTAAGTAAACTATTTTTGAGGTTTAACAAGTATCAAATATAGTATATGATAACAATATATTATGTTTATTAAGAACAAACTGACAAATCTACTGTAATTAAAGAAGTGATATAATCATATATCATGACGAGACTCAAGAATCCTTACCAAATCAACTGAAAACTTACTCTTAAATAATCTTTATCATTTTCAGGTGATTTGTTCACTAATTCTTCCACTGTAGAGGCTGTACGTACATCTAACCAAACTAATAATAACAATTCAAAAACGTTGATTTAACAGTATTGTTTATGGAATTCTATAAGTATGTATTACAGAATGCCTTCCTGATTTATTATAAGTTCGGTTGTTTCAAAATTTGAAAATCACATCATGTACAACTAATGTCCATTAAAATCAATTTTATTTTATATAAACTAGATATATCAATTATCCATGATATAAATACCAGTATAAACAATGCATTTTAAAACTTATAGAACAAGAGTATCATATGATGAAACTTACCAATAGCATTATGTAGAGGTTGTCCAGTAATCTTATCCCATACTACAGTTGTCTCCCTTTGATTTGTTATACCAATACCTGAAATAAGATACAGCAGACAAGACTTAATCTCACAGTTACTATCCATAGTTTACTTCTGTTCTCCAAAATCAACAAATCTGATCAATATACAAATCTAGATGTCTTTTTTGCGCAGGTGACTTCATGTGCCATCCATGTTGATGTGCTTCTTCTCTTTTAGATTCTTAATATTCAACAAATAATATGCTTTTCATAATATTAGGCCTACTAATCACAGCTATCACTTATATCAGCTAGTTATGTCTAAAATATCACCTACATTTTATATCAACAGGATCTCTACCTAATATTTTCAAATTATCAATTGCTTTCTCCATGCAAGTTTTAACTGAGTCCAAAATCTCCATGGGATCTTCTTCAACCCATCTGTAAAGTAAAATTTGTGAATAGAAGTTAATATCTGAAGAAAAATCTGGGAAAATCTGTTATTTTTAGCAAAAGGAATGACTAAAATTAATAACTCTTAAACATTTAAGTTTAGATTCAATTTTACTATTATTATACTAGTTAACATAATGAACTGTAAAAGCTATTTAAAACAATGGTATAATGTCATGAACTTAGTATGACCCATAAAAAATGTTGTTACATTTGTCCAAACTCTAGGTCAATCGAATAAGTTTATACAATTATTTTACAAAGATTTTAACAGTTGTTGATCAGAAACTATTTTATTGTTTGAGTTTCAAATCAATATCTGTTGCCCCATTTAAGGCAATATCAAGACCAGTACCAACATTTATTCCATTGAAGTACCAAAAATGGATCTGCTTTGAGGGGTGTCACGGTTTAGTGCAGGGTGTACTAACAATTGATCCAAATGGACTAAGTTGTTTGAAATATCATTTTTTGAGTGCACATAGTTTTCTATATTCAGTGTATATGTATATTGTAATCTTATAAACAAATATGTAAACAAACAATACATATTTAGATTGCAACATAGGTCAAATATATTAAGCCATATCATGAGATATAAGGCCTGAGGCCTGCTTCAGAAACAATATACTGTAAGCTTATATAAAATATCATACATCTTACCCATCTCGAGGATAATATTGCTTGATTTCAGTTTGATGATAAGTTATTAATTCAGCGGTTTGACTGGAAAATATCTGAAACAAACAAGTAATATTACAACTTTACGTTTAGTTTAACTATTCCTTTACAGTGAATATCTCTAATTCACAAATAGGAAGTCTAAAAAATTCATTCGTTGAATTGAATAAGATTATACAGTAAAATCATAATTAATTCATTATAGTATAAGCTTAGTTATATCATAAGCCTAAAATTATCTAATACCACATTCTTTTAGTGCACTTACCTTGTGCACATATCAAAGGTTATCAACCTTTCAATTTTATCAATGAGAATGTTATCATAAAAACATAGGTATCTTTATCTGTATGCATATTATCTATGTAAGACACAAGTTCAGAGTTTTTCTAACCAGTGACAGATAATAATGATAATGATAAACCAATCACAGACAATTCACAGAAACCTACTAAGCTTATACAATTACATGATTACATGAAACAGTTCACATGTTATAAAATGAAAGGTTTTTTACAACCCACTTTTCTGCAACTATAAGGGATAATGAGGACAGAAAAAACCCATTCGGTGTGCAATGAGGAAAATTAAGACAGGACAGAGGCATTAGCCTACTTTTTTTATCGATTTCCAACTGTTGAAGGATCTTTAACGTGCAGAGCCTGTTACACATAGAACTTTGGTTTACTGTCTTATCCCAACAACTGAACTCTTTTGCCATGTCAGCTCAGGGTTAAAAATACCCCTGGACCGACAGGTTAGCGAGCAAGTTTCTTACTCACCGAGCCATTGCAGCTCCCTTACATGGACCAGTCCCTTTAAATTTATGTATCGAACATGAACAAGTACAATAGTTCTTCAATTGACAGTTTAATAGATATTGAGATAAGAAATGTACACAATGTAATAGAAGGGTGCTGATATATTATCAAGAGTGTGAGTGATCTCTAGGTTATCTAGGTTGTCTTATCCCAACAACTGAACTCTTTTGCCATGTCAGCTCAGGGTTAAAAATACCCCTGGACCGACAGGTTAGCGAGCAAGTTTCTTACTCACCGAGCCATTGCAGCTCCCTTACATGGACCAGTCCCTTTAAATTTATGTATCGAACATGAACAAGTACAATAGTTCTTCAATTGACAGTTTAATAGATATTGAGATAAGAAATGTACACAATGTAATAGAAGGGTGCTGATATATTATCAAGAGTGTGAGTGATCTCTAGGTTATCTGACTCTATTAAGCCCATTGATATACAGCAGATAAAACTACTGTACCGGTATGTAAATTCATACTAAATACACATATATGAGACTAACATTTTGTATCAGATCACAACAGTTGTACCCGAAAAAAGATATCTCATTGACAACTGAGGTTAGTTCTATTGTACTGGCACTATACCTTATATCAGAGATTGATATCGTACATAGAATATGACATAACACATGTATCATATCAAACAGATGATTTTGTATCAATACTTCAAGTCTAAGTGATGATTCATGCAATTAAACTTACATGTAATCAAACATAATCAAAACTATTCAAATACAAATGAAAGTGAAAGTAGAAGTTCCATTTGTTAGACAGCAGTAATCCAGATAATAAAGGAAATACTTGTCTATTAATTTGCTTACAGCAAGTCTTTGCATAAGGATTCAGTTGAGACTTTCAAGATTTATTGTTATATTCCCCAAAATTGTGCTGTGCATCATATAGTAGCCATATGTATTGTGGTGCACATGATTGGCAATACCCAACAATGCAAGAGGTGTATTTAAAGTCATTAACCATGCAACACATATGAGCAAATTATCAAAAATATCATCTCAGATCCTTCAAAATACCATGGTAGTATTTACGCCATTTATACTTCTCAATGTCATAAATTACGTGATTTCAAACTGAGAAGACAATATTGCAAAATACAGAATCATTGATTACTTGTAGGCCTACTTTTATATGAAAGGAATACCACATTTAATTTTAAACCAGTTTGTGGACATAAAAGATTTTATGATTAAATAAGCTTATACAGCTATCAAATTATGCTTAATACTGAGACTGTGAGTAGGATATCAACACTATCACATTCAGAATATAAATTAGTTTATGAAAAGCTGTGAAAAATTGAACAAGTATTATTCAAAAATACAAAACACTATGAATAATATTTGAATAATAAGTTTTATGTCAAGATTTACAAAGTCATTTAGTTTGAAGGACATTTATGTATTAAATTATAATATGTGAAATGTTCACTCATAAATAACAATCAAGAATTTGCTAAATCATTTCCTTGGGCTATTTCCAAGATCAAATTGGGTACATTACCCATTAATGTCAGTGCATGTTAATCCATCAAAATAATATCATCAAATATTACTCTCAACATCATGCTTGTCAGAATTTCAATAGTTGATTTCTTCAATTTGAGAGATAAAATACAATCTCTTATACAGGGACTGCTCACATTGAACTTGGTGCACGAGTTTTGCATAGCATTGTGTACACTCCACATTGACAAATATTAGCTTTATGCTTCAAAAGTCCAAAGTGTACAATCTAAATAAATACATGTACTATAAATTAAGACCTTATGTCTATTTAAAGGGATATGTTGACCAATCAAACCTTAATTTCAGAACCTTGACTTTTTTTAGATACTTAATTATAAGCTATTATCAGTAATTTAGTGTTCCGACTCCTGTGTAGCCATATGTTATCAATGTTTGCAAGTCAAAATATGTTAGTGAGACTATGCCTTATGATTATAGAAAACGTACAGTTATACAGAAAATGAAATATAGGTAGGGGTGTAATGAAAGGAATTATGCGATTTCCGTACAGTTGTACTTGTAAGAGTAGGCTACAGACTTATGGAGTCTGTTTACATAATTATATGACATGTCTGATATCACTGTGACAATGACATTGACAGACAGTAGTAGAATACCCTTTAATCCTGACTATGAATTGCATAGACAGTGGATTGACTCCAATAAACTAACTATAATAATTCTAGGCCAGCCTAGTCAGTGTTTGGCAGGTTAAATTTTGCAAACCCCAAGGCCAAAGTGAGACATCTTTAGTCTGACAAACACACATTCACATACAGACTTTATCTTCAACATTGGGCCTAGGCCTACAATCTTTTTCAAAAAAAATACTACAGTAGACAGTTAAACTAAAGAGATAGAGGCGAAACATGGACCTTGATAAATTTCGTCTGCTATATAAAACTGATGATGCAAGAAAAACAACAACAAAAACTAATTTAAAGTGGAAAGTTGACCTTTATAAGTTTAAATCATTCGCTTTAGTGAGGCTTGCAGCAAAAAGTTACCATTCGATATGACCAAAAAATGAATTAGGACCAAGTTCTATTTGATAAATGATCGAAATACTCACCAGAAATCGTGTGCTACTTGTTCCTTGATCCACAGCTCCAACGAGCGGATTTCTTGATGTCGCCATTTCTAAGCCGGAAATTCAGTGAGTGATCTTAACAAGAGTTAGCTCCCTTTGTACATTTAGAAAGGGGGTGTGGTCATCAGTAGGCCTCCAAATTTCTTTCACGGGAATACATGTATTTATAATGTTTTCCTCTAACCAGATGAAGGTATCAAATAATTTATATGAGAATATTATTTATTCATGAGGTCGATGATATAAAATATATTTAATCTCAGGGGCGGGTCCAAAGGGGGGCTCCGCCGGCTCGAGCCCCCCTATTTTTGGCCAACTGAAGTCAGAACCCTCTAAAAATTTGCCGCTCGCGGTACCGTTGAATTTGAAGCATGTTATATTTAACAAACAAAATGGAACAGTCCCTTCAATTTAATCCGGCCTACCTAAACAAAATATCTTTCATTTTCTGTAGGCCTATAGGCCCTATGTGTTTTCTATATAAGGCATTTTCTAAAATTCATGAATGGTATTTAACTTCATAATTTTTATAAATATAATAAACTTCCTTGGAATTTAAACTTTAAAATTGACTTTGAGACGTACGGTAAATCAATAAAGGGATATGTTCACTAACTTTTCGACCAATAATTTATGAGCGTTTGAAGGTCAAAAATACGACTCGTCGTTTAGTAAGACTATGCCTTATATAGAAAACACAAATACAGCAAATGAAATATTAATGTTTAGGTAGGGATATAATTGAAGGGATTATATGATTTTTGTGCAGTTCTAGTAATTCTGAAGGCTATTTACATAGATTCAAGGCTCAAATATCGACCCTCGAAAATGCTGAACATTCCCCTCAGTGGCGTTTCTAGGAATTTTTAGGTGGAGGGGCCGAGTTGGGGCCAAATAATTGTCAGGGGGGGGGGGGGGCTACCAGCACCAAGTATCCTTATGTAACATTATACGAAATTTCAAAGTGGGGGGGCCAAGACCGGGCAAGCCTAAATTCTGGGGGGGGGGGGGGGCCATGCCCCCCCCCCCGTAGAAACGCCACTGATTCCCCTTTAACCTATTCACGTGATATCATTCAGCAGAAGTGACAAGTGTGGCGCCAAGCAGGATATGCTTACTCTTCTATAGACACCTGGTACCACATTTCATTATGAAATCTTCACTCATGTATTGATATAGGCTACTTTCTCATGTTTACATGGATTTCGAGATTTGTTTTACAGTTGGGATTTAGTCATTAGTCAAATACATAAACGGTAGTTAAGCAAGCTCTCGCCGTCAAATAGCGACTTCTTTACGTTATTGTAGCTAAACTTGCAATGTGCAGACAAATCTTATCAGTGGCATCGCATGGAAATGCTCAAACAGAAAATCACAAATAATTTTTCCTGCTTTTATTTGCGCTTTTAAGTCGGACCCAGTATTAGAATTTCCGAACCAAACGTGTCCCAAAAGAAAGAAAGAAACGTCTATATTTTACAAGGATAACCACTTGGGTTCCGTGAGGATCCTTTCTCCCAGCTGGTCTTTGAACAAGCCTCGCAGTTTAGTTGCTGTGTGATTCCACAATGTTCTTCTGTATATCATACACTCATTACAGCAGTATTATATTAGAATGATTCTAGGTGACTCTACGAGCTGAGTGAGTGCCACTCGTTATAGGGCAGGCCCGTAGGCAGGGGGGTGCGTCGGGTGCTAACGCACCCCCCCGTAAAATTTCAGAGTTCCGCTTTTTTCGAACTGAATTTATTTTTGAACTACGAAATAAAAACCCGATGCATCATTAAACTTGAAGGCTTGATGCACTTCGTTGTCTGTCGACTGTACGCCCCCTTTACTTTGTCTTTTTTTAAGAGTGGGGAGAAAACGAAATCAAAAATGTCTAACCCATTATCTTTCACTATAAAACATACATGGTCCACGTCAAAAACCGTTAAATTGGTACAATTTATACCAAATCTATGTTTTTAAGCCAAAAAAAAAGGTCAAAAAAATTTTTTCCTCGCTTCGATCGGCCATAATTTAAACCTACGCCCCCCCCCCCCCTTTCCAAAAACATCGACCAGCCCTTGCTAGTTCCGCTTGCAGGCTGTAAGCACCCCCTCATTTATAGACCTGGCTACGGGCCTGATAGGTACCCTCTATCGTGGGATTTTAAGAAAAAAAAAATTATATCCCTTCTTGAATTTTATATGGGGGTAAAGTGGCATACTCTTCCTAATATTTTTAATATATGCTATTAAATTAAGGTGAAAGACTGGGACTTGGTTCAATCAGTCCCTATCATCTATCTATATGGTAGTTGGGTATAGTTGAATCTTGATGATTTAATTTGCTGTGCATGATAAAAGTGAAGTAGCGTGTCGGATTGTTTTCTAAGTAGCTTAGTATGATAAATATAAATAGATGAAGATTAGGTGGGCCTACAGATCTACTATCAACATCATTTACCTTACCCATCACCATGGCAACGTTTCGCAGATAAGAAAATAACGAAGAAATTTTACTTTCTTTTAATTAATATTCGTGCTGAGACTGTTAAACATGCCATATTCTGAATAACCTAATAACATGATTATCGTAAAATGGCTTTTGTGTTGAGAGACCTGAATCATTATTGTGCCTCAAAAGACCAGTAACACTATGCTCTAATTATTTTAGATAGAGATTCCTTGCTATTCACCACATGCTCAGAAACTTTGTGAAAAAACTTCTTCCATACAAAAAGAAGCTAAGAACAACCGAAACTATAAAATTGCCATCAATCCAACTCTCAAAAATGAAAGAACCAGAATGGATCTGATAGTAAGGGCTTGATGTTTGAAGAAACAATCGACTGATTATGTTATACATGTACATAGTTGCAATAACAGGGGCGGAGCCAATGGCTCGAGGCCCCCCAAACCCCACCACCCTCCCCTCCCCTCCCTATTTTTGGCTGACTGATGTCAGAATCCTCTAAAAAATTTGCCGTTGAATTTGAATTTTATATTTCAGAGCCCTCCCCCCCCCCCCTTCTCTGTCGGCAAAATAAATAATATATCATAAAAACATATATGAATGTATAAAATAATGAACTTTAACTGACTGTTTGACCTTCTAAATAAGTATTATTATGATTATGAGCTGAAATAGTATGAAGATGTATTAATAAATAATTCCTGAGGCAAATGTATTGGTCTATTCTAATAATAATATGATTTAAAGTCACGGGGTGCAGTATTGTTGGTAAAAAACCTTTGACTTCACTCATTTTTCTCGAAGATTTTTCTCTTCACATGTTTCGATCAATTTTTTCACTGTCTGCGGATTCCATAAACACGAACAAATATGTTCTCAAAATTGTTCGCCTCTCGAACAATAATTATTCTCTCATGTGATTTTCTGTAGCGATGGCGAATAGTTCGAGCTAAAAGTTCGTTCGTTTGCTGGATTATGCTTGTCGTCTGCAGATAATGGAAAACATTATATTTGTCCGATGTTTTTGTTCGTCGACAGAAATGTTCCTCGACTTCATTGAACTTAACCGACATCGTCAACAAGTTTCACATCTAAAATCCCAATTCTCACTAGTTTCTACCGAGAGCAATAATAATATACACATACCAAAAACCGTGCAAATATATCAATTACTTTACTCGATTTTCGATGTTCTTATAATTCTAGGTTGAAGAATAGATTCCAAATTTTAGAAAATGTTACACTACTTTTAACTTGTTAACACACTATTATAATTAATATCAACTAATGTTATATGAAAATCTCCAGTCATTGTCCCATTTATAAATATTTTAGTGTAAAATTGTGATTTTTCCTCCAAAAACAAACACAATTTCAAAATGTTTTTAACTTTTTAAATTTTCCCATTAAAATACTATGACGTAACGTCATTGTTTACTGTAACGTCCGCGTTAACAATACAAAACGGGACGATGCTATTTTTATTGTCACTTTTAATTTTGGAGCAGAAAGGAATGCATGTTTCAGGTAAGTTAATTTTTAATTGCAAATTTTGTTTCGGAATGAGTAGTTTAGGTTTTAGTATTATTCTTTCCTTTAGAATAATTTCCATTGTATGACAATCATATAATGAAAACACGCTGAGGAGTGATTCTTGTGCAATCACTCCATTGCTTCAGATGTTACTGGTTGAACACGCTGCATGGAGGTCAGACGGCGAAGACTTAAAGTTTAAGTTCTAAATCTCTGGACTTTTTCTTCCTGGTCCTTCAGAATAACATTGTTCACAGAGCCACACCGGTACTCACTGGAACTAATATGTTAAGACCCGTGATGGAACAGCTGTCATGAGAACAGAGATTTGGAATTTCACCTTTAAATGCATGAGGTTACAGGAACAGCAGTTAAATTCTAATGTTGGAATTGTTAGGTGTGTGGAAGATAAGCCTATTGTCATATGCAGTAATCAGTCTTATGTCAGTCTGGGGGATAAGATCAGACAAAGGGTGTTGTTTTAGAGGTCGGAAAATAAGTCGTGCCAGCTTCGATTGAAGTGACTTTGACTCCGATGAACGTAGAAACTAGGTGTAAAAAAGACAGTTGCTATTTGGATATCTTACGCGGACATTGCTCAAAGCAAAGACACCCTTCTCGACAGAAAGTCAAGATGGTGATGCCACAATCGGTCAACTCAGACCGATGCATTGTGTATCGGATACCCTCTGCTTACTCCGAAGAGGAATTGTCAGAAGACCTTCATGAAAGGGGGTATATTGTCTCAAGTGTACGTCGGTTCAAAGTCAAAGAAAGAGCCGGAGACAAATCGGAATCGTCTGCCTGATACAGAATACCTACCCCTACGTGGACGGGGTACGCCGCTGCTACAAATGCCAAAACTTTGAACTCTGTCGAGAAACACAAAAGTGTGGCAAATGTGGTGGTGAGCATTCCACGGAGGCATGCAAGGCACAGGCAATGAAATGCACGTCATGTAACTGAAGGCGTAGGGCTTGTAACCCAATATAACATCCAAAATTACAAAAGGTCAAACACACACTAAATGTAAAAGCTAAGATGGCTATATCCTTCAAAAATGCAACTTAAAAGAACGCATACAACTATGTTTAGATCTTTCGACTGGGGATTCAGAATATCCAAAGCCAAAACGCCGGGAAAGTTGGTCGGCGAACCATGTTACTTGGCGTAACCTTCGATACAAATCTCTCATGGGATCCCCACATCAAAAATACTCAAACACAGATGCCAAGCTTTGCCGAATTTAAGAGGAATATATCTGACAATGAAGGGGGCGCCAATGTTGTGACGCTCATCATAATCTATCGTGAGCTGATCAAGTCCATCTTGGACTACATGTTCACAGGCATTCATGACCGCCTGAATAATCTGGACATCATACATCACAAAGCACTCCGACTTGCCACCGGAGGGGTATCGGAATCAAAACTGAGTCTCTACTCTAACTCGCAGAGAGGAGTTAACCTTAAGATACTGGTAAAAAATCAAACACTTCGGAAAATCATCTCCTACCTACCTCGAGATCACGAGGTTCAGGCAAGCTAAAAAGAAAATGAGCTTTGGACAGGCAGTTCAAAATTCCGTTCGAAAACATGGGCTAAAAAATATGGGCTATGGGTTGCCCATAAGAGCATTTACCCTTTCCCTCCTTGGACGATTTCATCTCCTGTGGTCGACACTTCTCTTGCTACGAGATTAGAACGATCCGTGCATCGCTCAAATGATCACAGATGCCAGCTAAAGCCTGTGGTGAAGCTGGCACCGCAGAACTTCTGTTACTCCATTGTGAGAAATTAAGGGGAAAACGGCAATCACCATCTTGTCATAAACGGGAGAGATATGTGGTCAATTTGTGAATCGGTTTATTATTCACTTAGTGAAATAAAAATGGTCACCTAGTAAATACTTCAGAAATACACAGTCTTCGGTAAAACGCCAAGAAGAATCACAGGAGAAGGACAGACGAAGCCATGAGCACACGCTTTTCAGCGAAATAAGAAGAAACACAGAAAAAGGACAGACGAAGCCATAACAGCACGTCACAGCACGTCATTTCGACCGAAGCGGACACAATACCTACCAAGACGAAGAAGGATATCTTACCTTATCCACAGTCAGAATCTTCCCAATGTGTGTTATGGAAGCTTCTCCCAGTAGACATTGTATTTTAGGAGACAGTAAACAGTATCATGCCAGCGGTTTATTAGAAGGACTTTGCACTCTCTGCGCTTACCAACGATCAGAAGGAACATCTGAAAGAGTCATACAGCATGATAAGGATATACATGTAGGTAGCGTCAGTATGGTGAAACACAAGATAATGTTGACAGATGACGTACCTTTCTTTCAAGCAACCATATCGTAGAATACCACCTGCAATGTACGATGAAGTTTAACACCATCCAAATGATTTGTTTGACGCTGGTGTTATAGAGCGCAGACAAAGCCCTAATGATTTCTCGATTGTTCTAGCTAGTAAGAAGGATAATTCCCTTCGCATGTGTATCGATTACCGGATATTGAATGCCAAGACAGTCCGTGATGCATACATATTCCCTCCCACGCATTGAGGAGTTGCTAGACAATCTTGTGGGTGTCACGTGTAAGTATCTGTTGTTGATATGAAGTCAGGATATCATCAGTTTAGCATCTAGGATGATGGTAAGCAGAAGACCGCTTTTACTGTTGGAGAACTTGGTTTTTATTAGTTAAAAGGATGTCATTTGGTTTAACAGACGCTTCTCCTACTTACCAGAGTACTGGAAGATCGTTAAGATGATTTGAACTAGAACATATTTATCTTCATTCATTTTCAGAAAGACGTATAAGGAACATCTGTAGAGATTTGGGTAAGGTTGTCGGTTAATTGGCAGAGAATGGCATTAATGTTTCCCCGATGAAATATGAGATCTTCAAGGAAGGGGTACGTTACCTCGGTCATATATGTTTTTCAGAAGATGTAAAGACAGAATCCAAGAAAACGGATAAAGTGTCGTCTTGGCCAGTACCATCCGATCAGGATGAGATAAGCTGTAGAAACTTTAAATTACCTTTATTGGGTAAACCCTGTGTTAGTTGAGCGGAGCACAGATTATTTATAACGGAGTTCCTGAGGAAACAGAAGCATTTAAAACAATTTAAAACTCTCTGTTGGAGGTGGACTAATTACTGTCATAATCAAATCTTGGTTACTGCTTGAGATTAAGCAATCTTACTGATTTATTGGTGGACCAATATCCAAAAGCAGGATAAAGGTGAAGTCAACAGAAGAGAAGAATTGGCATTGGGCAGCTGAAATATATGAAGAATTGTGAGTTCTGCCAGGAAGCTTAGTTGCATGTTTAAGCGTTTAATTGGATTTATAGCGTTTTGTTGTTTGAATTTAAAGTTAGTTTGTAATTTTAGGACAACATTTCCCGAGATATTTACTAATTCTATATGACAATCTATTACTGAATAGATCATTTAGTGTAAAAATTGGATTTTCCCTATAAATATAAACACAATTTCCAAATATTTGCAAATTATTAAATTTTCTTTTTTGAATACTGTAACGGCCACATTTTTATTGTCCCTTTTAATTAATGAGTAAGAAGAAACGGACTTATCAGGTAAGTTAATTTTTAATTCCAAATTTTCGTTTCGCACTTAAATAAGGCCTTTTAATTATTACTATTGTCCGTCATCGATATTTTACACATCCAGAGAATACAAGTCATATACAAAGGTAGATAAATAGGTAATTGATGTCATTCTATGTTGTGGCCATTATCATTTATTTTGCTGGAAAATATGAAAACTGTTCGTTGGCAGATCATAGTTCGGACAATATTTATTAACATCAATAGATGATAAGTCACATACAAAAACTGGTTAGGTGGATTAAGAGGTAATTGATGTCTTCAATGATGTGTTGCTTATTAATTGATAAATAAATTTACATATCCTAATCCCATCGAATATACAAATTCTGAAGAAATCTTCTGTTGTCTACATCACCAACCTCGTTAAAATCCATCAATTCGAGCTTAGACACAGGATCAAACAAGAAGAACTCAAAGTTTGTGTGCATATTTAATTGGCCGATCCATATTAATTAATTTGTCAACTTGGTCAATAAATGAAAAGTGAAAGTGTCTGATGATCACTGACCAATTAAATATTCGAATGTATACTTCAATTCCAACCAAAATATTTGAAGTTATGAGGTCATCACTAAGCATAGCTCGAAGCCCTATAATTATGTATGGCTTTGGCATAGCCAATATTGATGCACAGTAGAGAAAGTATCAGTGGCGTGGTGGCTCCGAATTGGCTTGGGGGGGGGGGGGCACAAACCCTTTTTGGCGCTCCAATGAAAACTGCGCTTTTCCTGCAACTCATGGTCCCCACGATATATAAGTTCCACTATAATAACTATGCCAAAGGACATTTGTTATGTAATAATTGTTTCATTTGGAACCTTTATTATGTAAAACTAGACCTAACCTTAACCCGAACCCAAATATTATATGGTAAGAGTTCCTGAGATCATTTATTATAATAATTTTTGTTCCACGAGGAATATTTATTATGAGGAACAAATATACAGTCACACCTCTCGGTATGGATCACAAATGCATGAATGCACTGATGCACATGTAAAACCTCTGGAGCCCTTCGACCGTGGAACACCGCGTCGAAGAGGAGGAACGAGGGAATACGGGGGTCCTTTTATGGAAAATTTTGAAAATTAAGACTGTTGTGGGTGCGATCTAGATATATTTCAGGCACATGCAGCCCCGATAAAAATATTCGATACTGACACACAAAACACAAATTTTTTAGGTTTAATAAGTAAATGTTATCAGTAAATGAAAGAATCTGAGAGTGACATTTTTTATATTACACGGATTTTGTTAACATTATGTTTCTTCAAGTGGATTAACTTAATAGGATTCATCCTTGGGTGATTACAAACACTCACACCATTGTCTTCATTCATTCTTAAAGTTTTCGTTTTAACTTTAGTAAACGCGGGTTAATTCAACATTGTTCTAAAATTGAAATTAGGCTTTGGACCCCAGAAGTAAATTCAAAGAGCCAAAATAATTAATTCAGTCCGTAGGAATACCGGAAAGACCTAATTTTGAAGTACAAAAGCAATTTTACCACTTGTCATAGTGAATGCTTGTAGCGAGCGCGGACCTATGAGAGACCCTCATAATTGTCTCCCTTGAATAGCTGTAAGCAGTGAAATGCAACATTTCGGCTCCCTTCATTTATCAAATTTATCACAACTTAATAGGCTTTATCCTTGGGTGATTACAAACACTCACACTAAGTTTCCACAAACAATTCAAGAACGAGGGCAATAATTCATAGTAAATATTGTTCAATTGCCCTTATTTTCAATAGGCTTAATCCTTGGGTGATTACAAACACTCACACCAAGACCCCCGGAAACTTCAAGGTTTTAGCTATTTGAAACAATGCAGGAAGGCTATTTGAAGCTATATTTTTGTATTTTTTTGTATGTTTATGTCTGCACTCTGCGGTCGGTCGGCTCAACTTTACCGACGGATATCAATAACGGGGGCGGATCCAGGATTAAGAGAAAGGTGGGGGACTCTGAAATACAACATGCTTCAAATTGAACGGCACCGCGAGCGGCAATTTAATAGAGGGTTCTGACATTATTCGGCCAAAAATAAGGGGGAGGGCCCGAGTTGTATTGGGACTAAAAGAATAAGCTCGAAAATAATTATTATTTCTTACCGACCGACTTTTCTTCGAAGGTCTTTTGGCGCCCCCTTGCAACGTCGGCGCCCCTTGGTTTCCATTGGTTGGGGGCACGTGCCCCCCAGGCCCCCCGGCCACCACGCCACTGGAAAGTATAGATTTAGTTGTGTCATTTCCTGTAAGGATTAAGTTGTTCAAGGTTTAACACATAGATCTAATGAGGATAAAAATTTCAGAAACATACCAATATCTATTCATAGCGTCTGACCTTGTTGATTTGAGCTAAATATAGCACGAACACCGTAAATCTTGCAAGAAGTGAAGAAAGAAATGCTGAATAGTTGATTTGTATAACAATACCAAATGGTAATTCAAGCCTCTGAATATACAGAATTTAAAGCTGCCATCTACTGAACAATAGTGGATGATTACTGTGGGACCAAAAATTTTCCAAGCCAAGTTATTGGGAATAAATTGTGGGAATCCACAGAGGAGTTAAGAAATATGCATTAGTATGGCACAGTGGCGTAGCTAGAGTTGGGTCCAGGGGGCCAATGCCCCCCCATTATTGATATCCGTCGGTTGAAAAAAGTGCCGCCGGTAAAGTTGAGCCGACCGGCCGCAGTCATAAACATAAAATAAATCCAAAATTATAGCTTCAATTAGCCTTCCAGCAGTGTGTCAAATACCTAAAACCCCAGAATTTCCGGGAGCTTCGCCCCCTGGACACCCGCCTAACTTAGACGGGCCCCTTAACCCCTCTCATTGTTAGCTCCGCTCGCAATGTCAATATATTCTGTGGGTTCATCTTTACCATTGTACCCCAGTTCCGAAAACCTGGCTACATCACTGTATGATGGTATGGCAAAAAAAAAAAAAAAAAAAACAGGGGGTAAAAAAACTTACTTTGAAACTTGAAAATTTCGAGAATTTATTTTAGGCTAATACATCGAGATATTCTCAAATGAATTTTTAGTTCGTATTTGAGAAGCAGGCCAATTGAAACGTTTTTCAGTTCATCACGGATGTTGACGGACAATTCAGTCAAAATTTATGATGATTTTGACTTATCAATTGTCGATTTATATTTACTTGTAGCAATACTCCTTGAATGATCACCAATTTATGAAAAGTTTTATGTTCGACATCTTGATATTAGTCACGTTATAATGTATTATACATGTATAATAAACTGTAGCTCATTATTTCAGATTTACTCGATTATTCATGTCACGAATTCGTAACAGATATGTTATTTTTAAATCTCAAAATATCTTGACCTAGTTTAAAATTTAAAGGGACAGTCTGAATTTTTTTTAGGTCAAAATTTTTTTTTGCTCATATTTGTGAAAACTTTACACCAAAATCTGTTACTATGTGCCCTTTAATGTATCTGAAAGTTTTAGCTAAAAAAATCCAGCCGTTAATTTTTAAACGCTATAAACATGCTAAAATTTTTAAAAACCTTACGTAAGGTTTTTAAGTGTGTTATGTTTTTTGGACGCTGATAGGAAACTACTGAACGGATTTGAGTAAAATAAACGCCTTATTGTAGAGAAATGTCCCTCTTGTGTATTTAAAAGGTTTCATCTAGAAATATTGAGCCATTTAAAGGGCAAACACCAAAACTAGGTCAAATTACGTAATTAACAATAAGTACTCCCTGTTTGTAATTAACCCTTTAAAACCAAATTCAGTTTGATCAAGAAAATATAGAGATACAATAAGCATACTTTAAAAATACTCTCAGGTAGCATTAGTGATTTTTTTGATAATGGAAACTTTTTTCAAAAATGCAGAATGGCCCTTTAACATGTTAAAAATCATGTAAAGTTACTTCCCTTGAAGATTGGTCAATGAATGTTCATATAAAACAACCTTGCATCAGAGAGTGCTGGTTCGTATAATGTCTTCACTGAATACAGGGCTTGCATTGCGCTAGGGGCGCATATTTTCCTTTTCTTATTCCATCTATATACGTGTTTGCCCGTTTAGTCGATTTTTATCAAAAAGGTATATATTAGTGCATTTATGCAATTGCACGATTTCAGCCTGTATATCTTCATACCCATACCACTGTGCACATAGTTAACTATAGTTACTTGAATTATGTCCAAAGGGAGTTAATTTTGGATAAGGTTAAAAGAAAGCAGGTGTGTTGGAATGTTTGACTAATACATAAATATTTCTTCTCAGTCATAATACAGTCAAACATCTGGTCTAATAATACTCAATAGAATGGAATCTAGATAAATACTGTATCAGCCGCATCATAAAACTGATTTCATAAACCGAACAAACAACAAATTCCAGATTGTCTTGGATATCAAAGTCTGTTCTTTTATTTCCTTGCATGTTGGAACTGGGTCTTGAGTCTCATTCAAATATCAAGCAAGCATGCCTAGATATGAAAAAACTGCCCTATTCCTTGATACTTATTTTGTTCCAACTAAACTTCTGAATTGCTAGGTAATTGCGTGGCAAATCTTTCGATTTGTCACGCTTTGTTTTCGTTATGTTTATTTTTTTTTTTTTTTTTTTTTTTTTTTTTTTTTTTTTTTTTTTTTTTTTTTTTGGGAAACTTTTTAGAGAAAATCGAAAATGGTGTAGCATAATTGTATCCACCAAACATTATTAAATGACCTGGAATCAAAAATGAATGTCTGAAACTCAATTTTTGCTGAACCAGGAGTGGGCTATTGCATAATATGCAATTATTTTGCACTTAGTCTGTAGAGTTTATTTATGGACCGATTTGGCTGAAATTTTCTTTAATATCTTCATTGTAAAAAGAAGTATCAGGTGAGACTACACAAATGTCAATTTTTAAATATTTTTGTCCAAAAAATTTGAAACCAAAATTTTCAAAAAAGCTCAAAATTTCTAACTCAGCCGCTAATTATCCGATTGACCTGAAATTCATAGGACATGTACAGAATGTCCATAGAAATCAAATTAATCAATCAAAATTTTTCTATCACTTCCGGTTTTGACGTGAGAACTTCCGATTTTTCAAAATCACGCCTAGCAGCCTCACTTCCGGTATAAATTTCAGATATTGACAAAAACTATATATATTGTCTGTCAGTCATAATTAGAATGCACTTAGCATAAAAAATTCAAACCGGAAGTGATGCATAAGCTGCCGTCACAGACTGACACATTTCAGCAAAAAATCAATAAGTCCTCTATTTGTTATCCGATTTTTATTATTTTGGTGTCTATCAAAACCTTGTAACCTTGTCTACAGTTTGTTGGAACAGAATTTTGAATTTCGAATTTGAAATTTTGTTATGTTCGTTTGAATTTTTTGAAAATTCAAAAGGCCATATTATGTGACCTTGACCTTTGATGACCTTGAAAAATCCAATGAAGGATGTCCTTGACCTCAGCTATCCATAGGTATGCTGATATTAATTGAAAAATATTAACTTCTGGTTTTATGAACATTTGAAAATTGACATTTTTGTCAACTTTGGACATCTATATCGCATTCTCTAATCAAAGCAGAGAATTAAATTTTTCAATTTTGTAATGCCGATTTGATTATCTTTTAAACGATATATGACAATAACCCATTAAAATATGTTTTCAAAATATTGCGTTTTTTTCGACTGAGGGTTTGCGTTCGCAACGCGTCTGCACTAATCCGTTGCAATAAAAAGTCAATTGGGCCCCTATCCAAATTGGCCCTTAGTCAATGGTTTGGTCAAAATGGCCAGTCACCATGGCCCCTATTTTGGTCAGAATGGCCTTTGAATTTCTCCTTTGATTTCAACCATTTTGACCTTTTTTGAGGACCATTTTGACCATTTATCAGGAACCATTTTGACCAAACGAGGGGCCATTTTGGATAGGGGCCCAATTGACTTTAACCTGTTTTTATCGTCTGCTTAGCTCATTATTTGTTCGTAATTGTTGAATGTATTTGTAATGTATCGTCTATGCAGTCACTATTCGCAAAGTAGTCGTTATTAGCCTGCTCTTATTTTCGATTTCCAACTGTCGAGGGATCTTTAACGTGCATAGCCAATAGCACACGGGGCCTCGGTTTATTGTCCCATCCAAGCGACTAGACGCTTTTCCATGTCAGCCCCTCCGACCTGCATCACTGACAGGGGGAAACCGGGTTGAAAAATCCGAAGGTGTCATCTCGACCCATGCCGGGATTGAACCCTAGACCTTCAGGTTAGCGAGCAAGCGTCTAACTCGCTGAGCCACCACAGCTCCCTAATTATAAAGAAGAAAAAAAAATGTCTTAAATTTGGGAGTTTTAAAAATAGAACACATTACTTTGAATATTTAAGAATATTAACGTAATTGTTATCTATAGACCACCTGTTTATCGATTAGGATTATTTCTCCCAATGTTACAAAGATCACTAGTTGAATTACAAGAATCTGGTGTATGTTATTATGGGAGATTTCAATCAAAATATCATTTGTTTATACTTAATTGTTTTCAAAAATTTTGTTTTCAACAACTTGTTCAGCATTATCATATTTAAAGGAAAGGAATTCCGTCACATAATGTTCACATTTCACACAAACCTGTATATTATAGCTACCATGAAGCTATAAAAATAACCATACTATAAGTTATATTGATATAATATTGAATCTATAACCCTTTCACAAAACTTTTTACTAAAAATTGAGGGAGTGAATACCAGACTTTAGGGGTTTGAAGTTCAAAAAGTCTTACAGCTATCAGGCAAAGTATCACGGGCCACGCTCAGTGCTGTTCACAGCTCTAGTTTTACTTTTATTATTATTTTGTACAATTGGATTAACACTTAGTAAGTTGATTATAGAGAATTATGTTAACATGTTAATTCAATATTAACACCGTATTTGATTACATGTACACGTTAATTTCAGTCTAATTAAAATCAGACCCTTATTTCGTTTCGTTGGTTTTTTTTTAAATCCGGTTTTAAGATCCGGTAATAGGGTCTGAGAACGAGACGCGGTAACATTCTTTCACGTTAACTTTGAACTAAAATTAATGACCTTTGTTTTTACCAATCAGATCTTTGCCCTCTCATGCGCTTGGCTTTTGTTCTCGAACAATAGGTGCATTCTAGGATTCCTAAGTGCTGTAGACTAGTTTATTAGGTCATTTTTTTATCAAGGTTAAGTCAAAGTTAACGTGAACGAATGTTACCGCTTCTCGTTCTCAGACCCTAATGTAGTGGTTAAAAAACCGGATTTAAAAAAAAAAAAAACGAACGAAACGAAATTAGGTCTGATTATGTAGTGGTTAAAAAACCGGATTTAAAAAAAAACCGAACGAAACGAAATTAGGGTCTGATTTTAATTAGACTGACGTTAATTTCACGTTTATATACAAAGGTAAATGACTCGACTAAAAGACATTCTCGGAACAGGGACGTTCGGACTAACTTTACGAAAAATTCATTGTAAGGCGCTTATTCATTTTAATATTCTTGAATCTTACTTTTGAACTTCAACGATAACAATGTACTTTTACTTCTGCTTGTTGCACCCTTCTTTTAATTGTAATACATTTAAAGTCATAGGGATTCAAAACCAAAGAAGTATTTGGTTTCTACGTTTATTAAAAGTTCTGTGAAGACATCTCAGGGTTGTAACATTGCTTTGATTTGTAAAGTAGTCGTTTAAAACAATGGCGGAAGAATAGACATCTGATGTTATTTATCTCTTGCCAGCAGGGTAATTAATTCATATCTCTTAATTCCTGGAACTAATTGGTTCCAGTGTTAATGGCTACTTATTATAACACAGTTCTGTGTGTTTGAAGTATCTTTGATACACACCAATAAAATCATGGTCCAGAAATAACCAGGGGTAATCGTAATCTGACATTCTTAAAGGGACTAGAGCAGAAAAGTTAGGTCTACTGTTCTTTCATGTAGGATCAAAAAACTCCACTTTATTAAACGAGGGGGTTGTTAAATCATTTTTAAATAAAGATTACCAGTCGTTTAACTTTACAAATATTAGATAACAGTGAAAATGATTATAGAATCTGTATTACAATCAGGCCTTTCAATTAACAATCTTTTGAACCAGTCGTGCCCACTTTCATAAACCGAGGCCCCGTGTAATTGCTGTGCACGTTCCTTCGATAGTTGGAAATCGAAAATAAGAGTAGGCTAATGCCGCTGTCCTGGCAAAATTTCCCTCATTGCACACTGCATGGCGTTTGCCCGTCCTCATTAGCCCATACAGGTGCAGAAAATTTCATTTCAATTTGTCATAAGCTGTAAACCACGATTGAGTGAAGGACAAATGTGAAAATCTCAATAAAACTGAAAACGGAGGGTAACGAATCTAAAAAATGAAAGTTCGTTGGTTCGCACATAACATCTCTTTCGGAACCTCTTCTGTCACATTAAGAAAGTCGTTAAATTACATAGATTTGGATCAGTATGGGCCAAAATGGTTTGAAAATATTCCATCTCTATCGGATGGTGAACAGCTGTATTTCGGAGTTTCGAAAACCGATAATGACAGAATAACTCTTATATCTGAAGTATTCTTGGTACTATAGCTTCTTTAATACAACATTGTTTTCATGCCAAAAGAACATCAAAATACTAGAGCTAAAAGAAGATAATTGCATAATATCTGGTATGATCCAAAGGCCATACGTGTAACATCCTCTCAACTCATAGAACGAACTGCGTTGTTCATACTAATCGATGAATCGAGAAATTTGTCTGCACTGAAATCTTTAATGCAAACAGCGAAAACTCGAGTTGTCAACAGGTTTTAGCCCAGTGAAATACTCACTTCAGTGTAATTTACTTCTGACCTCTCTGAGGTCTCCGCTACGATTTCAAAAGAGACTGGAGACCAAATCGACCGACGAAATGTTGGGAAAACATCGTCACAACCAATAAAATACTGGAAGACGTTTTGAAAACCTTCTCGCGACCTTCGACGTCTCTGATACGTCGCCTTGGTGAAAGTGCGCGCCATTTGATGGTCCCTTCAGTCAGACGTGACAGTCGCAACGGCGTCTCCCCCAGTTAGATACTAACTTAAATGATTGAAGTGACCAAAACCCTATAAATATATAGGGTTTTGTCGTTTTGAAAGTGACCATCAAATGAAGTGAACACCACCCTGACTTTACAGAGACGTTTCTGATTCCTGTCAGGAACTAAGAATGAGAGGTATTGAGATGAGAACGTCTCATCAGTTCTTCAGGTCTCCGATTTTTTTCATTATATGTAATTCTTGCACATAAATCAATAGAAGTCTCTTCCTCTGACAAAAAACGACGACATTTCGGAGACTATACCAGGTAACCCCGTTATGCTACAGACTAGCGGGAGATAGTGTTTTGATTAACTAAAAGATACAGCTCAATTTCAGCTAACCATGTCTCTTATCAGTTCTAGGTATCCACCATTAGCTTATTATAATAACAAATATTCAAAAACCTCAATCTATATACACAATCCAGTTTCAATTAGACCGGAACATGCTGTCTCTCAATTGGTGAATTTGAGGTATCAGGAAACCAAGAATAGTTAAAATTTGAAATTACGCAACCAATTGATTTCATTTTAGTTCTGCAAGAAATAATGATTAGAGGTTGAATATTGCAAGGTTGTCATGTTCTTTTTAAAACCAAGCTGCCAGTGGATGTATGTAACCTTGTTTCGCAAGCTTGACCTAGTTGAATAGAAAAAAAATATAACTATGTCAACTATTTCAATATCTTATTGAGTTTATCGTAGATTTGATTAATGTTCACCAAGAAATAGGTAATTGTATCACCATTCACAGTTTTATGTAATATACTTGGTAAAGTAATCTGCAGCTATTAAGACTTAGTGTGATTGATAAATTAAGCAACACTTCTATTTCTTATCTTGCCAAATCCTTTTCAATGTTAATTAAGAGGGGCTGAACATAATTAATTGGTACCCAAGTGTTGGTCTCATACTGTGAGATCTTCACTGAAATTGTTACCATTATTCAATATGTGCAGTAGGGCTACATATTAATTAGATATAATATGACAAATTATGATATTGTTACATGTTACGAAACACTCGGATCGGTATATCTAATATCCTACACGTGTTATTCTCTTTCTCATCAAAAAGATGTTCAGATGCTGACAATTAAGAATTTTATTTCAGTAAAATTATCAAATTAATCGAATAACCTCACATAAAGGTTCTACAAAGAAAAATACTGTTATCAAATAACTACCGCGACTTTACATATTTTCACACTATAATATTACAAGAGATGTTGAAGATTTATCTGGAAACGTCATCAATGTCATAAATTAGTGAACCAATTTGACCAAGGGTTGGAAATTCCATTAAAATCTAATCCACAACTATAACCGATCAAAATATTATAGTACCACAAATATGTCAGAATGACTCAGACTATGATTACCACCTCTTGTAGGAATCTACTGGTTCAAATCACAAATTTTCTATTACTGTAAATAAATAAAGAAATTATTTTCAGGGAGGAGTCTGATAGCAACAGACTTTTTAGTCTCGATTATAAGAATCTTAATTCCAACTATAGGTGATTACGTATTTCTTATGGTTCTGGAAGTAAGTGTACTGGATGAAGATGTCTACAGACAGGCATACAGGTAAGAAACATTCGTCGGTTCCATCTTTCCACTCAATCTGAGTCAGTAATCTCTTCCCTAGCAACGACTACTTCCGAAGGCGTGCTCTAACTTTTCTTAACCAAACGCGTTAACGGAACAGCTCGTCAGTCACATGGTACCACGACATATATGGCGAAGGCATGTAGATATCTGAAACATGAAACCTAGGTAACGGCCAAGTTTTCGGCAGCTGAATAGGCAAGACTACTAGTTTCGTATTGTACTGCTCATCCTTTCTATCGAAGCTTGCCGTGAAAGTCGTGAGGTGTTCTATTTAGCCAACCGGTACCACACTTTGTCCAGTTCCTTGGCAAGCATTACAAACTAGGGGATCACACTAACAACAGTTTATATTCTTTTAGTGGACAGTGTATTTTACTAAACATTCGCCATGGCTATCATAGCAGCACCAAAGGGTATGGATCGTGCCTTGATCACGAAGGTGAGGAATTTTTTATTGTGTTTTATAATTTGTTGTTATTTTGTGGCAATAATGTCAAAGTGGAATATGAAGAAGATCTAATTTCAAGATAAACTTCCTTGTCATCAATAGCACTCTTCTATCTACCAGACCATCGCTATCAGTTCACCATTTGATTTTCAATCAGACAAAAACTACTTCCTCCAGAAAATATTCTACTTCACACCTGTAGGCCGCCATTACACCGTTTTTGGGCAAGACGTAATGTGACTCCCAAATGCATAGCCATGCACTCAAATTGCTCGAACTATAATAGTATGTATTGACTATATATTATGCCAACTTGTTTACTAAGTACATTGCAAATGTCATTTTGCAAATTTGAAGAAAATTTAACTGATGTTAATAATGAGCAATGTCAAGGTCATTGTGTCCATTAAAATTTCTATATATAGTTTCGACTACCAGGAACAATTATTTTATCTTTGAAGAATCACAACAGTGAATACAGTGGGGATTGTTTGTGGAAATAACATAATCTGCATACATTCGAATTCGTATTCTCTGAAAATCCACTAAAAGCCATCATTAACTTTTTACCCATACGAAAGGAATGCAACCCAACTACCTAAAGTATGCAAATATTGGCACTTACCTGAGCCCCTTAGAGCAATAGTGGTTCATCTACAAAACAGAACATTTTGTTTTATAAGCCTTGTGCGTTTATTATTATCAAAAATGTGCATCTTCACACATATTAAAGTAACAATCTTGAGATAAACCTTCTTGCACACTATTTTACACCATTTCCTTTCGATTGGACGTGTAATTTCAGTTTGGATATAAAACTGAGTTAGACCACTATTACAGTATTACTCTCAGGGGCTAGTTCGTTCACAGAAAAAAACACTTATGACTAAACTAGGTACACAAACAAGACCATTATTTGCTATGAGAATAGAATCTAGATGTAATCATGTCACAGCAATACCTCGATGATGATCTTGTTATTCGAGATAAAGTGCCTGTTTTGAATTAAAGATGCATAAAATAATACCCTATAAGTAATTTTATGATAATTTTCCTTCAAGTAAGTACCCCATCAAAGATGATACATAAACATTAGTCTCCCTGATAAAGGTTGACTTCTGACTTATAACTACCTTAAAACTACCCTTGAAATGTTAATTATGACATAAAAAAAACCTATTTAAGCAAAACGCCTTGAAATAAGTTATCCATTACATAACAACCCATTTACACCATCACCATCTCCAGAACTTGTTTGCTCTCCATATCTTTACTACAATATCTCCCCAGTCAATCAACAATGTTTAAATTTTACTAAATCAGCAAAAAAGCGAAATAACTTGCATTACCTAATATGACCATTAAGTAGTTAACTTATAGAACGTCTAGGTAGCTAGGATATATGATAGTGAAAACAGTAGGCATTTATTCATCAGAGGTGAAAGGTAGTTCTTAAAATAGCTCACTCACTAATAAACCTACTTCTGTCTGTATAGTTCGTTAGAACAAGATAGAAGTAATGTATCCTCTCACCTACAGAGTGATACAGCCAATCTGTTCTGTTCATTTCTTCATCATTATATATTTTCCACATTTCTTAAACAATATAATATTGAATAATACTTACTAGAATAACCAGTCAAAGACAAATCATAAAAAAAACCCAAAAAAACTGAGGGATAATTATCCATGGATTTGAAACCAATCTTTAAAACGTCAATACATTTTTTGAGATGTTTTCGTAGATTTGATATGAATTGTGATCCAATGTTTCTCCATTTCGAAATGCATTGGTTTGCAGAAATGACCTTATGAACTTTTTGGTGTTCAGATTCATATAATTCAATCACAAACTGCTTAATTTTCATTTAACGAAGATCAATTCCCAAACCTCTCTTTGTTCTTATAGTGCATTCGTTATTTTCCTTGCGTATACCTATTAATAGCTGATGTTTACGAAATTTTCATCATATATTAACATAATAACATTAAACCAATTAATCAATGAATCAATACTCAAGCACCAAACATTAAACTACCCCTGGACATAAGAAGGTATTCACCATCTCTTGACCATCGAGTAGGTTCAATAAATTTTTTTATTAAAGTAAGGTTCAATATTTACCTTTTGACAAAATTTAGCTTAAATTTACCAGCAAAGTATGTATAGTACATCTTCTAACTATTCAGTAAGTTTGTCAGACTACTACACTTCATGAATGAAATACGTTCAATGGCTAAATGACTTAGATTTAATAAAAAAAAGTGTAATGATCTTTTGTCACAGATGTCTCAAAAAAGTATATTGAAGACACATCTTGCCTTATTGAAAGTTTTATATATCTTTTATTAAAAAATATGCTTATTATTTTATCGTTGAGGAAATATAATTACACTCTTCAGGTTGAATTTAGCCCTTGAATAAAAGGCTACTTAAATTTACCAAGTGAGGATCAAATTTACCAAGTAGGGATCAGACTCTTTCTGTTTCAAAACCGAAAAAAAGGTTTCATAAACTTCTGAAAGTATTGAAGATTATGCACATGCTATATTTTAACCAGATTTTAACAATTGTTTTACAAAATATGTAAGATTCTAATTTCCAAAATAAATGAAGTCCATCTTAGAATCGACCCTAATAAGGATAGGCTACATGAACGTAAATAAGACTAAATGGATTTTATGGACTATTAATATCAAGAAATTTGAAATATGCAAAGAGCATCTGTTTATTAAGAGGTCAGACGAGTAATTCCCCAGTCGTATACAATCGTCTACTGTTTTAATGATATCCAGTGATTCTTGATGATTATAGTTAGATACAAATATTAGTTCCGACTGCATTCATTTTAGTAGCCCCCGTGTGGTGCCATAAAGCTAAAGTCCAGTTTTAGCATGTTTGGAAACCCTTCGGCTGCAATGGTTGTAATAGTATACTGCTATGAGGAATCGGCAAGGTAAAATGAGGTATCCTTGCTTGATGCCGAAATTTACTGACATAATCTTCTTAATCTTGGCCATCCCATTTGTTTTTTCTCGAGAAATTGTGCTAGTGAGTTATTGGCAATGAATAAATATAAGATTAGAACAGGTTCAAACTGACATCAATTTTAACGTGCTACGTTCTAATAGAGCACGAATAATTCATAAAATGATGTTATGATTTTTTTTAAATATATTTATACTAGATGCTAGGTCAGCTGGAATCTTTCTCCTAAATACATTTCGTTCCTTATCAACACTTTAACCGGTAAACAGCAGCCGACACGCGTCAGATTCCTGTAGCAGCCGAACTTTTCACCAGATGTTTTATCGTCTGCTAGTTTATCAGACAATACTTTATAAGCAAACTGTATACTCCCCAATTCAAACAAGGAATCGGTTCTTTTCTTATATCTGATGTAATTAAAGTCAAGCAAAAACACAAAAACATAAGTGATGAAAACAGTTTTTCTTACACCGAAATTGTTTTCAACTGTCAAACCTCTTGAAGATGTTATTGGTGACAGGCTGTGTCGTCGTCACTAAGAACAGCAACGCTTTGAACAACAAATTAGGCAGTCAATTTAAATCTGCAATTCATTGAACAAAAATGAAGCAAAATCCCAACTCAGAGAAAAACCCAAACCAACAAAGGTTTTCACAAATTATGAACAATCGATCAAGTTTAGTTCGATGAATATAAAATTAGTTTATCAAAATATCATTCAATTGAACTGGCTGTATTACGAACGTAAGGTATACATCGGACCTTGGGTGAGACACTAAATGGCGAAACCACATGTTAAGAGAGGGATCTGAAAGTCTGATAGACTCTGATCTGATAGACATTTGGATTATATATTCTGTTGACTTGAGGAGATCATACATGGGTTGTCCTGTTATCTACATCTCAAATTACGTCATTGGGTGGTCACCATCAACTGTTTTACTGTACTATCTTGTGTTATCAGTAGTGTAATGTTTCTAGCAGAGATAACTTTTCCCAAACAAATGTTTCAAATGTGAATCATCCCAACCACAACCACGACACGGCGAAATACACAAATTTAAAACTTCTTTAAATATTTAATATTAATCAATACAAATGCTGCAGTGAAAGGTGAAAGGGCCTATTTTCTTTAGCTTTAGTGGGAGGAGGGTTGGGGTTTATAAATTTGTTGTTTATGGGCAACAGTGCGATGGGTGCTTTCCTCTTCCGAAAGGTTTCAGCTAATCTCTCCCAAGAAAATTTTGAAAATTTGGGTTGAGGTCCTTTCAAAACATATTTTTCGCTGACAACTCCTACCTTGAAGTGGGTTTGAGGACATTGCGGTCTCGTTGGCTGCGCTCACATCTTGACGACGGTTTGAGGATATTATACCTCAAGCAACTTTTTAATATTTTATGATAAATTTCCTTGCATCTGAGGCCTTTCCGAAACATATTTCTCGTTGAATGCTCACCTCTTGACGACGGTTTGGCGGTGATATACCTCATACAAATTTTGAAAATAAGGGGAAATATCCTTTCATCTGAGGCCTTTATGTACAGCATATTCGTTGACAAAGATATGCTTGCATCTAAGACATTTCTGGACTTCTTTCTCGTAGAATAATTTTTAGTTAAATAATTGGTAATTTTATTTTTTACTGTAGCAGCTGCCTCCTTTGCTTAGAGGTTAATCTGCCTCTGAAATAATGTATAGGTTAATCTTGCTATACAGGTGTTTGCTCCCTCAACATTCATTTTGGTTGGCTTGTCTCATCAGATGAAACAGTGAATAGTCCCCTACCACCATTAAAAAACAAGACAAATGATCATCTGGTTAACTGACCGTCAAATATTGGTATACATTCCTTCTATAAGAATGTAGGATGTTTTACAAGCCTTATGCATTGACCACAACGAGCATTTAGCAAAGTTTAAGGTTCTTCAAGGTCCCAAATCAGTAAAATATCAAACCATGTTAGTTCGAACATTAAAAAAAATAATAGTCAGAAATGAATGATGTAACATCAATGAAGAAATGACGTAATCGCAAAGAGAAATTCCTTTATTCGGTAACAACAATACACTACACGTTTATTTTTGGCAGAGTATAAAACTAACCACAAGGCAGATACGACGCCATGTTGAAGCCCATTTAAAGGCTAACCTTACACCTGTAAACTACATTTAAAGAGAATATAACTGCAAAATAAATACGATAGAGAGAATAATCCAAACTTAAATTCAGAATATTGTAGGTCTATACAGGTTCCTAGTGCAACCATGGCATCGTTATCTAAAGATAGACTGCTGCAACCTGATACCTCTTCACAAACTTCTCGTCTGTTTTCAATCACAGACACATGTTAGATAGTTGCGTTTAGTCAATATTATCCAGACATTCAGAAATGTGAAAGTCGAAATGTTATAAATAGAATAAGATTCTTATGCCAGTTGTTTTTAACAGAATGTTATTTAAAATTATTTGATAGACTTAAAGGGGATCGACTATGGACTACCCATACTCGAGTCTCAAAAACAGGAAACAGGGGTGATCAGTAATAGTATAAGATTCAAATTGACCCTCGAAAATAATGAATGTTCCGCTTTAAGGGATGCTGGATGATTCTCTTATCTTCACTGCTTCATTATTCCATAGTATTATTCAGATATAACATTGAAATGGAATATACGTTAATCTTATTTCTTATTACATTGTATTTTATTTAATTTCTACACATTCAGCCTGTCTAGCAGCACTGCAGTAACAAAGCCCTCACTACATTAAAGTGACTTGCCCAAAAGATGTTTCAAGTATGAAATATATTACAAACATGTAACTTTCGAAAAGAACCGTTTACCTTGCTTATCTGAGATCTTCAGTTTAAATAATCGTAATTTTACACACGTTTTTTTAAAAACATGTAGTCCTGATGACGGATCATGTATTGTTTACCATCATTAAGCTGCACAGATAAGAAAGAAACACCTAATTAGCTCAAATTATATTTTACTTTTAGATGGGCGCCAAATACGACACAGCAGCCGAAGCTGAAGTAAGACAATGGATAAAAGAGTTATTAGATATTGATATTGGTACCGGTACATTTGAGGTTGAGAAGAATCTAAGAAATGGTGAAACTTTAATGAAGTAAGTAACTGATATGGGAATAAGATTTTCTTCTTTTTGTCTCATCTTCAAATCGATCCTTACGACGAAGTCAATTAGTCTTTGGAAAATCCATTTCTAGATGATAATGTCAGGTTATATTGGGGTGAATGTTTTCCCTGATTTTGTATCATTTTGATGACGTTAATTTAGTTTTGTGTGACGAAATGAGATCAAAATCCTATTTACCCCCTGATTGGACAAATTTGTGTAAAGTTATCGAGATTATAGTGTAAAGAACTTTGCCAGAACAAAGTTATTAACCAACCGACGAAGAATCTTTTACGTACACAGAAGAAGCATCACTTCATGAAGTTAAAAACACATTATAAGTTTACAGTAGACAGGACAACATCTATCCAATACGATTATATTGAAGACAATTTCAATACCATGAACAGGACGACTGATTCAATCCCATGTCCCTTTGAAATGAAAATAGTAGGAGCAGACTGAGAAATGAACGGCATCCGAATGGACGATGAATCTCGGGAGTTATTCGTTGTGTTGCCATATACAAGGATTTTTTTTAACGTATAGTACAAATCTTTACGACTTGGCCACTTTTATGAGGTTTTGAAAATCACATTAATACCTAATTTACCACTGAAATATCACGATAAAAAGTCTATACAAATACATAGCAGATTCAGTAACGTATTTTCATGTACAGCTAAAGAATAAAGTTCTCTTCAGTTGTTCCGACATGTCCGAAGGATCCAATTTGAGCGCTGTTGTATGTTCTATGGTGTCTTTAATAAAAACCTTTATGTTTCCAATTCAATATTTTGTATTCTACTATTATATTAATGTTATCTAAATGCTTTCAGATTGATCAAGTTAATCTATGATGGAACAGCAAACAAACCACCAGCATGTGAAAATATCAGAATTAAAGTTAATCCACCAACTTCTCACTTCAAACAGGTTGGTGTTAGTTCAATATTAGTTTTCTAAAAAATATAGAGATTGGAAGCTTTTAATTATTTTGTTTGATATTGAACAATAACGTCTGGACATCTTGACAAAAGAGCTCATGAAAGTTTTGGGAAGTCTAATTCCGCTGATCAAAGCTGTCTGTCTTGATGGCCTGTGCCATCATTGGAGACAAATCTTCTTAATGTCAAGCTATTACGAACTTTAATACATTAGGAGTTTTTTCTCGTATCAAAAACGTTTGTTAATGCAGAGATTTGATTTGATTGAACGCCAGAGAATACACAGAAGAAGTAAATCGATATTTTTGCAATTTAAAATATTATTTATATTACAGATGGAAAACATTGAACTCTTTCTTAAAGCGGCGAATGCGTATGGTGTGAAACAGTCTAGTTTGTTTTTAACATCAGACTTATTTGAAGGTAGAAATATGGCTATGGTCTTAGCAACAATTTTGCAAGTAGGAACAGAAGTAAGTTAAGTTGAAATATAAGACAAATAGGTTAATCATAATCTTGTCCAAAGCATGACAAAATCGACTCATTGTAGGCTACTGATCCAATGGGGAGTACCACTAGGTGTTTCAATAAGAATAAGCATGGACTGCTTCACCGCTGCAACTTCCTCCATTAGTATATATAGGTCAACATCGTGTGCTAAATTTAATTCCAACCAATCGACCCGGTCTCAATAAGGTTTTAATAAATCGAAAGTATGATATGTTTTAAGGGATTATTTTCAGACCTTGTAACTTGTAACTTTCAGGCACAACGACATGGCTTCAATGGAAAAACTTGTGGATCCAAACCAACTGAAAAGCACAGAGTTGTATTTACCGAAGAACAGCTAAGAGCAGGAGATACCATTATTGGCCTTCAAGCCGGAACAAATAAATTGGCTTCACAGAAAGGTATGACGATCGGAGGTGTACGTCACGTCGCTGATATCAAGGCTGATGACTGTGTCCGTGAAGGTCAAGGTGTTATTGGTCTCCAATCCGGAACTAATAAATTTGCTTCACAGAAGGGTATGTCTTTCGGAGCTGTCCGTCACATCGCCGATATCCGTGCTGATGATGCCAGCCAAGAGGGCCAAGGAGTAATTGGTCTCCAATCTGGTACAAACAAATGCGCCAGTCAATCCGGTATGGTTATGGGAGCTGTGAGACATGTATCAGATATCAGAGCTGATAATGCTGTACAAGACGGACAGGGTGTCATCGGCTTGCAGTCAGGAACAAACAAATTTGCCAGCCAGAGTGGCATGTCTTTCGGATCTGTCCGTCACATCGCCGATATCCGAGCTGATAATGCCGCCCAAGATGGTCAAGGTATTATTGGTCTCCAGTCCGGAACAAACAAATTCGCTTCTCAGAAAGGTATGTCATTTGGAGCTGTACGTCACGTGTCCGATATCAGAGCTGATGATGCTGTTCAAGATGGCCAGGGAGTTATTGGCTTACAATCTGGTACAAATCAATTTGCTTCACAGAAGGGTATGATGGGTATGGGAGCCATGAGACACATTTCAGATATCAAAGTTGAAGATATGGCTGCAGAATCCAAATCAGCAATTAACCTTCAATATGGTAATCCATCCGGGGCTAACCAATCTGGTATGTCTTTTGGTGGACGAAGAGATATCTTAAAATCAAAGCCAATTGAAATCCAAGAAGACTAAGCTGTATTATTTATATATATCGTTCCGTGGAAGGTGATGAATACTGATTGGATACAAAAAGAAACAAAAAAATATCCCATGAATCACAAAGTAATGATTACCAAATAACTGGTTACTTTCGCTTCTTTTTTTAAATTTTTTGTCAGATTTTAAAACTATCTGTATTTTGTTCTCTTGAAAAACAAACTGTATGTATATATCAGCTTTCTTATTTAAGTTCCTTTACGTCACGCAACTATTACATACTCATGTGCTCAATTTCAAAAGACTAGGTAGTTGCATGTATGAAGTGATTTTAGATGTGCCGATCTGTTTCCATTTAGTAATTCCCAATGGCCATTCGTAGTTAATCAAGTTAGCATTAACCCAAAGACTATCCAGTGCCCAATCCGTAATCTCTACTACATATCATTCGATAATCTTCCACTGAAAGTCATTGGCTGCTTCTTGTCTCATATATTAAACTACAAGAGTTTTTAAGTCACCTCGTAGTTATAAAAACTAAACGTCCTTCAGTCCTTTTCTATGTCCGTCCAAAATATTTGATACATAGAAAGGTGGTTACCTACCAGTAACTAAAAATAGTTTACCAAACCTTTCTGGACTGTTTGTGCCTGAACATAGTAGGCGTCTTTTAATTTATTTTGTTAGAAAATATATTTGTTTCAGTCTTTTCGATGTAAAATTTTGAAAAAAGTATTTGTACGCTTTATTTTATATGTTTTTATAAATATGCTAAAGAAAAACTCATCATTGCTCTATAGTGAAGAAAGACTTCAAAGAAAACGCTGGACCCAGCGAAACAACTTTTAATATTATTGATGAACAAGTTTTTGATTTCACTTTTTCACAAACGATTCTAGAATCAAGTGGTTCAAGCGTATTTATGATTGAATAAATTATTGTTCATTGATGGTCTGTATTCATTTCAAGAGTATTTTTTACAAGGACTGTTTGCTGGGCCGGAAATCTGAGAGGATTTGAAAGGAATGCTTCTGGCTATTTACCAAGGCTCGAGAACTCATTTAATAAATTTCACAAACTCTAAATCCAATAAACTCAAGTGAAACTATTTATCACAAAACTATCAAAACTTGAATTTACATTTCTTTCATATATCCCGCTACTTTATAAAAATGATAAGCGATAGCTTTCTAGGTAAGCACCTCAAGCAAAATCTTCCAAAATAATACCGTATTATATAGGCAGTACATTCAACGTAATTATCAAATAGGCTACATAGAATGCAAAATGATTAAGTCAATGAACATACATCTCCAAAATATCCATAAATTTACACCATTTTCAATATTCGTTAGGCTTTTAGTTTCATGATACAATTAGTATGTAGGTCGAAATAATATTTACAGTTTATATATTCAAATACTAAATTCAGTGACGTTTCTAGAAATTATTAGGTGGAAGAGCTGAGCAAAATAAAATGGAGTTTTACATCCTGCTTTTCTGTACCTCTTTGAACTAACAAGGACCGGCAAACGCCATGCAGTGTACACTGAGGAAAATTTTGCCAGTACATCATCATTCATCTACTCTTATTTTCGATTTCCAACTGTCGAGGTATCTGTGACGTATGTAGCACAGGGGGTTTCGGTTTATTGTCCAGAACGACGAGAAACTTTTTCCTTGAAGACCCTCCGACCTGCATCACTGAAATGGGGAAACCGGGTTAGAGGGGCCGAGCAGAGGCCACAGGATTGTCAAGGGGGCTAAAAGCACTAGGCATATAAGAACTTCTAAGATATATAAAATAGCGATGGCCATCGTAATACGCCCACTTTTATAATGGCAGCCAATTCGTCCGGGGGGTTGACAAGAGTTGTCAGTAAATGAAAGATTCTGAGAATGACATTTTCTCTTAATTCCAGAGCAATAACCTTATTATGTTAAATATTTTTTTGATTGGTCTGAATTTCAAAAGGGTTTATCCATGGATGATTACAAACATTCACACCAAGTTCAATCGAAATCCACCAAAAAACCAACTCCCTATTGAGTCCACAACATATTTTCAAAAGCAAGAAAAACCCATGAAATATTTTTTGATTAATCTTCAATAGGGTTCATTCTTAGGTGATTATGAACACTCATACCAAGTTTCATCAAAATCCATCAAGAAACCAGCTCTCTATCGTGTCCACAACATATTTTCAAAAGCAAGGGCAATAACCCATCAAATATTTTTCGATTAGTCTGATTTTCAATAGGGTTCATCCTTGGGTGGTTATAAACACTCACAGCAAGTTTCATCAAAATCCATCAAGAAACCAGCTCTCTATCGTGTCCACAACTTTGTTTAAAGCTGAAAAATTAACGCGTTTTAAAGAACAAGGGCAATAACTCATCAAATATTTTTTAATGTTTCTGATTTTCAATAGGGTTTATCCAAAGGTCAATACAAACACTAATACTAAGTTTCATCAAAATCCATCAAGAAACCAGCTCTCTATCGTGTCCACAACATATTTTCAAAAGCAAGGGCAATAACCCAGGAAATATTTTTCGATTCATCTGATTTTCAATAGGGTTCATCTTTGGGCGATTACAAAAACTCACAGCAAGTTTCATAAAAATCCACCAAGAAACCAGCTTTCTATCGTGTCCACAACTTTGAGAGTGTAACGGCTGAAAATTAACACGTTTTAAAGAACAAGGGCAATAACTCATAAAATATTTTTTCGATATTTCTGATATTCAATCGGGTTTATCCCAATGTCAATACAAACACTCATACCAAGTTTCATCAAAATCCATCAAGAAACCAGCTCTCTATCGTGTCCACAAGATATTTTCAAAAGCAAGGGCAATAACCCATGAACTATTTTTCGATTCGTCTGATTTTCAATAGGGTTCTTCCTTGGGTGATAACAAACACTCACAGCAAGTTTCATCAAAATCCATCAAGAAACCAGCTCTCTATCGTGTCCACAACAATTGTGGACAGCCAGGCGGACAGACGGACAGACGGACGGACGGACGGACGGACAGACAGACATACAGACAGGGGCGACTACAATATACGCCCACATTAATGTGTGGGCGTATAAAAAAGGAGGTAGATTTGAAACCCGAAATGAATAGCTGGTTAAGGGCACCACAATTTACCATCATCTCTAGAATGAACCGGACCTATGTAATCTAAACCTTTGCAGGCAAAGACATTTGCTTCTATAACTTTGAATTCTGGCAAGTCCTGTGGCTTTCCCTTACATATCTTAAGCCTTGGTCGCACACATAGTGGACCGTAGTGGTCCATCCCCACTACTGTTAACTACGTCCAAACTACGTTCATAGTAAAATATTTGTATTTAAGCTATTATTATGAACCACTCATGGGTATCTTGAATTTCAAACTACGCTTATAACTACGTTGAACTAGGCTTATGTACGTCTAATTACGTTTAACATTTTCAATTGCGGTCCACTACGTGCGTGACCGTATGATGTGACTAAGGTTTTAATAATCTCTGACAAATTGTCTCCCTTTCACTATTCATGTCGATTTCTGAATTCTGCTTATGTCGCTTTAACTGCTCAATGAAATATCTTCTGATGTGCAAGTCTGTAACAAAAGTATTAACCAATGACTAGAAATATTACAATTGAGGTTCGACAAATCTTACTGTGTACTATCGTTTTCAGTGACGTCATCTTGATAGCTTTAGGAGCTACACATGAGTCTTGAAACATATATTTTGAGCTGCATAAATCATATGATAGTTCAGAAATTAATTAAATACATTTGTACAAATACTTCTGAATCTTTATTAGGCCCTATTGATGATGGCCTGCAGTGGATGTTGTATAAAATTATCAGATTCGTTTCTTTAATTGAAAGCGTATTTCACTTACAGGCTTTAACTAATCAACCAATAATATGTATATGATTGAATAGCATAAACTACATACGACACAACTCAAAGCAACAAGATGATATAAACAGCTGTTTCTTTTAATAAAAAATATATTTTTAAAGGGCCATTCCACTTTTTGAAAAAAAGTTTTCAATAACAAAACGTCGCAAATGTTACCTGTAAATATTTCAAAAGTAGGCCTATGCTTATAGTATCTTTGTAAACTGAATATTTAAAAGAGGGAGTACTTATTGTTAATTAAGCAGTTTGACCTAGTTTTAGTGTTAAGAGTGAAGAAGTTCCTAAAAACTTCTATATAAAGCACTGGCCAAGGTCACAAATATAGAGATAAATGTTCAATACAAGATAAGGTGAAGTTATCATAGTTAGTATTAAGTTAAAGAAACACCAACGAGTAATCTACAATAAACAAAAGTCTGTAGTATGAAAGTTTTCTTGTTACCGGTTCTAAAAGAAGAGAGTATGGAAAGGTTCTGAAAAGATAAACATCTATATATAAGGATTAGAATATATTATACTTAATGAGCTAGAAAATGGAGAGGGGGGTCAAGTATTATTGGATTCAATGGGATCTAGTCTACCATGGACCAGAAAAGGTTTTTATTGCGCTTATAGGCAATTACAAGTCGTTTGGTATATACATTTGGAAATCTGTTCTGTAATTCACTGTAATGCTGTTTGACGATAGATGAGGTTTTGGCAGCTGTATGATAAAAGGTGGCAACAAATGGAATCATTTGATTATCATGCTGTATGTTGAGTCCATTTGGAGCCACTGTTTGGAGTTGGTCCATCCAGTAGCTTTCTCTCTGTAATCGTTTGGTTTTTGGTTTGATAAGATCAGAGTCAGGAATTGATTCAATAGGCATGACAAGAAGTTTTAGTGTTTGGCTCAATAATAGCTCAAAACTTTTAGCTGAAACTTTACGAATAAATTCGTTCAGTAGTTTTCCAAAACAGCGTCCGAAACGACTAACGAAATTAAAATTACGTAAGGTTTTTAAATATTTTTAGTTCAAATTTTCAGATACATTAAAGGGCACATATCTCTATATTTTGGTGTATAGTTTTCAAAAATTTGAGCCAGAGAAAAATTTTTAACTTAGAAAAAATTGGACTGTCCCTTTAATCTCCCATTTGTATCGCCTCGGAGAACTGCACAGAAATGTTAATTTCTATAGAATTTGTTCTCATTGGTGATAGTAATTGTAGATTAACCGAAAATCATATTGTCTCTGTAGTTGTTCCAACAATTATAGAAAGGTTTAGGGACACACGGAATAATGCTTACATAACTTTATAAGATTGGAATGTTTTTCTACTCGGGCAAAAAGGTAGTAAAAATCAAGTAAAAATGTGTTTGTTAATTTTGTCTCATTGAACAGTTAGCAATTTTTGTTCTGTTGGTAAACCAAGGAGAAGGAGATACAAGAATCTGTCTGGACAGAAAATCAATGAAATCTTACAAAAGCCACGCGCCAAGAAATCAATACGGATATTATATCATGGAATATGTGAAAATTTTAGGCAAAAGATAGTAGTTTCTGGAAAAGAAGTTCGGTAATTTCATTCATAAAAAAGGTAAGATTTAAAAGGAAAGCATGTACTTGTCATCAACTTATCAAGAGAAATTCAAATGTTACATTCTTATTTGATTTAAATATCATCACCGAGCAATTTTCTGGTCTGGTATTTAAACCCCTATCTATTTTTAGCTCGGGATGACAGCACACTACAGAGAGGATAAAGAATTTGGAATTGAATATTTTCCAGCATTTAATATTTCGTGTTTGACTTATTGTGGTCAGAGAGAAATATTGATGATTGATTTCAATTATCTAAAATCCTGGATACAGAATATGATGCCTTGATAAAATTGAAGATTACGAAGCCATCTTCACAAAAAGCAGTTGTACACATGATTTTTGTGTATAAGTGATACAACCTAAGTCCTAATAATAAATATTTCTATTTCTATTTAAAAAAGATTATTTTACAAATAGTCTAAATATCAACATTTTAATTGAATCTTTATAAATCATGGCATTCTTATGCACATTTATATATTTCAAGCAGGTTTTTCAAGAACAATTATTTTGAGTTGTTACACTTGGCGTAGCAAAAATGCCATAGTGCTTTCAATTTCGACGAATCAGACAAGTTGTGAGTTACGTCAATTGCTACAAAAGAACGACTCTAGTTTTGAGATTAATATGACACTATAATGTAACATAAAACCACATTAAAATTTACATTTCCCCCCATTAACTGTAGATACTTCTGTGTAGAGATTCAGTGTGATTTGAAATACATGTACTACTCTATACTGAGCATGTCATACTATTCAGAGGGTGAACCAGCCAATTAGATATTGATAATAGATTTCAATTTCTACTTTCCACGTCCATCTGTTCACCCTGATTTAAACGCACGCACACAGTGTTCTCAACATCTGGCAGACAACGAGATGGGTCGATAATTCATTTGGTCTGTTTAAGTGTGCAAACCGATATTTGGACTAAATTGTCTTCCGTGGACCTTTCTGTTCGTCTGTACAATTTGATATGTTGTTTTAGTTTATTGTAAGACAGGTTGAGCGTATATTGTCATCCATTTCCTTCGATCCGTTGACAATTGCTCTGTAACACTCTAGAAGGCACAATTCAAAACGAAATTGAACGAAACGTGGTGAGGTTAATCATTATCAGTGTAAGATGAACGCGAAAAAGAAAATAAATCAAATAGATTCAAAATGGGATGTTTCCCTTCACTGCTAAACGTTAACCACTTTTGTTTCTGATCACCCAATGATGAATATATCATGAAATGAATCGATAAATATCAAAAAATGTTTTTTAAAACGCTGATCACGCAATCTAACGAATTTCTGCTTATATTTTATAAGTTTAGTTGAAGGACTCCATTTCTAGTTTGTCGATTTTCAGACCTTTTCTATATTATGAGCATAGGGATTTTTTTCGCCCGTCGAGAAAGCATGTGCTCAACTCTGTTCAGTGGTTTTTTAACAGCGTCTAACAAACATAACAAATATGTTAGCATGTTTTTAGTGTTTTTTTTTAAAATAAACGGGTACATTTTTTTAGTTAAAACTTTCAGATACGTTAAAAAGCACATGTATCTTTAGATTTTGGTGTATAGTTTTCACAAATTTTGGCAAAAAAAAAAGGACTGTCCCTTTAAAAGGAGCTCTATACTATAAATAGGGAGTAATATAGCAATATATTTCTAAACTGTTAATAACAGCTCTATGCTATAGATGGAGGGGTAAAAAACAGGATATGATAACTACTATACTTAGTCTTCATCTGACGTTGAGCTTCTATCACTATATCCTTGACTTGCAGTTTCACTGGAATTAGAAAAAAAGAATTGTCAAACTGAAAGTTTCTTCTTGCCCTGTAATTAATCATTATTCAGAGAGTAAGCGTGTTTAGTCACAGTACTTTAGGAACGTTCTCACTTCAGCCTCATATAGGTCATTTCAGCATCTACCAACAGCGAAATAAAATGAAATGATGTTTTACTTCCCACTTTTCTACAACTATTGGGCTAATGGGGATGGTCTAACGTCATACAGTGTGCATCGCAGGACATTTTGCCAACCCTGCTTTCTATTTCAAACTGTCGAGGGATCTATAACGAGGACGTACCTTGGGTCATCTTCTTTCGATGTATTTTTACATCGGTTTTTATAAGGGCAATATCCCTTCAAATAATATTGACAAACAATAGGTACTGTAGATTGGTTAGAGATATTGATAGTGCTGGCTTGAGAGTCAAGTTTACGATTTTCTTCACGTTTACGTGATGCTGGAATCAATCTCTGTCTCTGATCTGGTTGTTTTGATAGGATTTGATACTGGTTAGGGTAACCTTCAGAATTCTTAACAGCAGGCAGAATATCGCGCTTACATGAGGGTTGAATTGGTTTTATTGGTTGACGTCTAGGTGCTGGTATTGGTCTATATTGTTGTATAGGTGTAGGAGGTCTACCTCGCCTGGAGTCAACATGATTTGAAATATCCATATTATAGAAAATGTCGGTCATTTGTGATGTTGGTGTGTATTGGACTAGAGAACTAGGGTCTGTTGTTACATCTTTATCAGAGTCAACATCATTTCTTTTGACATCAATCGTATCATACATTTCTTTAACTTCTTCCAATCTAGCAGATTGTTTAGTTTTAGATCTGTTTGGAATCTTTTCATTATTCAGATGGCGATGAATGTGATTGCATTGGCATCGACCAAACATACGTCTACGCCAGACATAATGTTCACAGAAATGCATAGCTGTACATTTTTCATGTTTTGGGCAGCATGCTTTGATATCAGAAAATGAACAAATTCTTGGAATGTTAGCCCCAGTTATGTTCATTGGAAGTCGAAAAAGTTTTTGTAAATGTCGAAAAGGGAGGTCATCCAATAAGAATGTTCGTAAAAGTTTGCTATTATGTGGGCTGTTAAGACCATGTCCATATTTACACGAGTTTTTCTTCAATAGACATGTATGTGATGAAATGTAGAATTTACAGATATGAAACATTGAGCAATTTTTGTCATTACATCTGGATTCTGAGCAATAATTAGGACTAGTTTTACTGGTGCAATCAGACTGACAATTCCTGATCTTCCACGTTCACGGTTGAATGAGAATATATTTGGATAATTTAGCAAAAACTCCAAGAGTTCAGCTCTACTTCTAAAATTTAGCTTGTTCTGCAACCACTTGCAGTCCACATTTCCGCCATTGCAAGAAGCGATGATTCCAATAACACAGCGTGCAAGATTATCATCTTTTCTTGTCGCATGCATTTCTTCAGCCATTTTGTTCAATCTATCTGTAAAAATAAGACAACAAATATTGAAGAGCCTTCACTTCTACATTTTCTACCTTATGCTGTGGGTGAAGGTTTTGATATCAGTCGTATTTATTGAGAAAGACAGAGGATTAAAAGCATCGGTTATGTGGGTAATCAGACCTCTTAAATGTCGTTAGCTTCAAGGCCTCTGCATACCATAAACCTATGGCAATATTACCATATTTGGTACCATGCTGCCTTGTGGATTCACCTCTCTGTCATCCTTAAATAGGTAACCTTCTGAAGTCAAAATATATTACATACATACCAGTAAATTATATAAGTCCAAAATTAAGCTGTTTTAGATAGTGGTTCCTGCTCCAATTGCATAACAAAATAACATTCATATGTCTTAAGTCTTTTTCTTATTACTGAAACCTACCTATTTGAACTGCGATTGTATTTCTACCAAGCTAATTCTTGGAAATTGATTTCAGTGTTACCAGGAATCCCACCATGTTTCTTGGAAGGGAAGTCAGTTAATTGATATTACGTCATAATAGTTTATCTATAACGAACGTTGGTAAAAATGTTTTTAAACTGCAATGTTTTGAACAGGAAATGTTGAACAATGGACAACATATCATGCTTTAATTCAATTAACTCAACGATCTTCACACGTGTTAAAGGTCATTATCATCAATATAATAATCAATACATAATAATTAAGCTACAGCAATACACGCTACCTTCTCCGGTATTGAAAACGCCATGCTCCAGTATAAATAAGCTTCATTGCTTTTGACTGCTGCACCGTGTAAGGATATCAGGCTAGACAGTTTTAATAAACATTCAACATATTATAACACATGAAATGAAATGAAGTTATATCCTACTTTACTGCAACTCTTTTTGAAAATGAGCATGGAAAAACGCAGTGCCCTACGCAATGAGGGAAAATTTGCTAGGACAACATAAGCCTGCTCTTCTTAGATTTCCACTGTCAAGAGATCCTATACGTGTGCATATGAAATCATAATAACTTTAAAATAATGTTGTTTATTGAGGATAAATCATTCTTGGTCTTGTTTTATAAATTATTAACAGTTTTTCTCTCACCTACATTTTTTTTTACATTTAAATCAACACCACACTAGACATGATAACCAATTATTTACTAAGTAGTGTAACCAAATTTAAATAAACAAGAGAGAGGAACAGTCTTACTCTACGCTGACAATGATCATGAAGATAGTTCAATATAAGCTGTATCGCATCGCATTTTGTAGCATTTCAGTTTAATTTTTGAAATAAAATGAAAAATCAAGAATGGTTATTTCACATTCAAGCTGAAACTGATAATATTTCACCTATTTTCCATAATTAAACATGTTAATAACTTAATTTCATTGATTGCAGATTCTGTATAATATTATGGTAATTATCATGATCAACAAATACAAACACAAATTTAGCTTTTTCAAAGAATGGATCCAAAATTTGCTTTAATAAGTCAATTCATTTGAGAACTTCATATGAAAACTAAATTTTAAATTAAGATCAGAGTTTATACTACATTTAAACTCAAACAAAGAAATTTGATACCAATCTGTGTAGGTCATCAAGAAATTTTAAGAACAAGATAACACCCCATGTAACTGTATGGGGTCAAATTCCTTTGAAGAAATCTTCCTCCATTGACAGAAAAACGTTGGACTGTCTAGGATATCGTGTTCACCATTACAAGACTATTATGCTGGAATATTTTCATTTTTGGTTTAGAGAGGTGACTCTTATATAGTTATCGACTCTTCGTTGACCATTATTCATCAGTCATCAGTCAATCATTATTACTTCAACAATGATATATTATCATACTACGGGTTGTCTGTTCATCGTCTGTTCATCGTAGATTGATATTAGTCTAATCAGGACTCATTATCTTGTCAGTTTGTAATGTTACAGATAACTCAATAGAGGCTTTATATATGGAAGCCGGATGCGGCCATTCGAAATCTCGTGTTCTCGCCTTAGTTTAGAGGGCGAGAAAGCGAGAACGCGAGAAGGCGAGAAAGCGAGAACGCGAGAACGCGAGAAGGCGAGAACGCGAGAAAGCGAGGGACGAGAACGCGAGAAGGCGACAACACGAGGAAAACAGCACGAGAATGCGAGAAAATGAGGGCGAGAAAGCGAGGAAAATTTTCCTCGTGTTCTCGCGTTCTCGCCTTTGTAAATTTTGATAACAGGGTGCTTTTCCTCGCGTTCTCGCGTTCTCGACCTTCGTTTTTCTCGCTTTCTCGCCTTCTCGCGTTCTCGCGTTCTCGCTTTCTCGCCTTTTCGTGTTCTCGTGTTCTCGCTTTCTCGTGTTCTCGCTTTCTCGCGTTCTCACTTTCTCGCGTTCTCGTCTTCTCGCTTTCTCGCCTTCCGGTTTTACGACAATCATTTTCTTGTGTCCACTCTACAGCCTACAATTTTTGACGGATCCTTTTCAAATTTGGTATGTGGATTATTGAGGACATAATGAGGACCCCTATTGATTTTGGTGCCAATCGGACAATTTTTGACCGGTATAGAGCGTTTTTAGGCCAAAAATGTCCGAAATATCTTGTGTCCTCTCTACAGCCCACAATGTTTGACCGATCTTTTTCAAATTTGGTACATGGATTAATGGGGACATAATAAGGACCCCTATTGATTTTGGTGCCAATCGGACAATTTTTGACCGGTATAGAGCGTTTTTAGGCCAAAAATGTCCGAAATATCTTGTGTCCTCTCTACAGCCCACAATGTTTGACCGATCTTTTTCAAATTTGGTATATGGATTATTGGGGACATAATGAGGACCCCTATTGATTTTGGTGCCAATCGAATAATTTTTGACCGAGCGTTTTTCGGCCAAAAATGACCGAAATATCTTGTGTCCACTCTACACCCTACAATTTGTGACTGATCTTTTTCAAATCTGGTATGTGGATTATTGGGGACATAAAGAGGATCCCTATTGATTTTGGTGCCAATCGGATAATTTTTGACCGAGATAAAGCGTTGTTAGGCAAACCCATTCTTGTTTGATAAAGGACTGTAGAGTTTCCCAGCGCAATTATACAAAAACTCAAGTACGAAATTGGGAAATTTTTCGTTTTCTGTACATAGTGAATAGCATTTCTTACATTTATAGCAGCCATAAGCCAATATTTTTGACCACTATTATTGGCCTATTAGGCTGTTTAAGTGACGTTTGCTATCAATAGCCTATGTCATTGCGCATGCGGTTGCGGTTGCGTACATAATAAACCGGAAGGCGAGAAGGCGAGAACGCGAGAAGGCGAGAACGCGAGAAAGCGAGAACGCGAGAACACGAGAACGCGAGAAAGTGAGAACGCGAGAAAGCGAGAACGCGAGAAAGCGAGAAAGCGAAGACGCGAGAAAGCGAGAAAAACGAAGGTCGAGAACGCGAGAACGCGAGGAAAAGCACTCTGTTCTCAAAATTTACAAGGGCGAGAACGCGAGAACACGAGGAAATTTTTTCTCGCTTTCTCGCCCTCTTTTTCTCGCGTTCTCGCCCTGTTTTATCGTGTTGTCGTGTTCTCGCGTTCTCGCCCCTCGCTTTCTCGCGTTCTCGCTTTCTCGCTTTCTCGTGTTCTCGCGTTCTCGCCTCCTGATTTTCATATGCGAGAAAGCGAGAACACGAGATGGCCGTATCCGGCTTCCATATTTATAACTATTTGTCCAACCATCGAAATTTATAATATCTCGGATGAATTTAAATTTGGCGAAATTTCATATATAGGGAGAGTAGTTACTCAGTCTTGGTGCCCCAATCACAGTTCAATGAAGTCAATATGTCTGATTCATCCAGATAAGGCAAGGGGTGGTAATGGGAACAAATATATTTGTTCATTCAATAATACCCTACTTTTCGATATTCAAGATAACCTTTGTCCTTTAACTTCTGAATATACTAACGTCCACCTCGGGGTAGGATATTATTTACTACCTTCAAATAAATTCCGCGTCAAAAAGGCACGTATTCACTGAAAAATAAATATTGATCTAAGAAGCATTGTATTACCAACTATCGTGTTTACTATTCTCATTTGATGAACAATTATTTTATTAGGAAGGCCCACTGTTCAACTACACTCATCTTCTGCCTATTCCACCCAGTTGAACACCCGAAGAGGTATTAGCGAGTTGTCTGTAAACTGGTAACATGAAATTCTTTTATGATTTTGACCCCAAAACGTAAAAAATAAGTGATATTTGTGTGACATGGTATAAATTGATCTCTATAACATAATGTGTAAATTATCTCAAAGCATAAAACTACAATTTCTGAGAATATTCGCCCTGTTAATTTATTCTATTATCTAGTTCTCTATGGGCTATAGTTGTTGATAACTGACATACTAACTATATTACCAAAACTTCGCGTGAACGAGAGGCCAACATATTATACCAGGCAATGATACGTTCATGAACATTCTATTTTAAGAACATTTCGTCTGTTGTAGGGTGATGCTCTTGCAATATGGCTAAACGAAGTTCGTCACATCCATTTCTTCTTAATGATCAGTTCTGGAAATATAATTGTGTAACCTTCATGTAATGGATGATTATGTGTCTTACAAGGTAAGCTAAAAAAAAAGTGTATTATATAAAATAGTATTGACATTATACAACGCTGGTCAATTCTATATTCCAGTGCTTCTCAATAGTGAAGTTCATCGTTTAAATCGGTACTGTATAGAGTTTTTATTAAAACTATAAGTAACATACAATATGATTCTTCTCATATACAGATTTCCAGTCCAGTTAAAATTAAACTCAAGAGCGATTTTCAAGTTCTAATGTTTGTTTTTAATTTTTAATTTTGTATAACGTTCTTAAGACTATCAAATATTTTTTTTAACTATTCCTTGAAAGGAATCATATAAAGATCTGAATTACTAAACTTATCAATCATGAGGTAAGGAGATTCTTCTATATTGAATGTTTCGTTTTTTAAATCAGTATCATAAGTTGTCATAAATTAGGGTATGCTTATGAATGAAATCACCGGTAAAAGAGTTTGAATAATAGAAATCAATATTCAAGAATGCTTCTCATAAAAGGTTTATAAAAGAACGTTAGGAAAACGATATGACACAGTAGCACAGTTAGTAGGTCATTCAACATTTTAATCAAAACGTCCTTTGAAGTTTGTGACTCAGTGAAAATTCACAATAAAAGATATGTAATTGTTACCCAAATTATTCCAAATCTTTGATAACAATTTTCAATTAACGTTATATCTAGAATTTATGCAAGGGGAATATGCTTATATTGATAGTTTTGTGATGAATACAATCTTTCACTCGTGCATCTGTTACATGGCATTCATTAATTTCCCTGATATTAAATCCAGCAACCCATTTCATAAACTTCATTTGACAAAAAGGGGAAGGTTTAGCATTTTGATGGGTGATTTGGGCCTTGAACAAAAAAAAACTTCGAAAAATGGGTTATTTGATCTCAATCTCGTTTAAATAAAGCATTATAGGCAATAATAGTAAAGTAATAAATAACTAGCCAAGACATGACAACACAACAATTACAAATGTTTAAGAAATTACTGACAATAGATAAATAATAATAACAAAAGATAAGAAAAATACCCCACCCCCTTCATATTGGTAAAACTTAAGTAGTTTAATTTTATGACAATATAAGACATAAATGAGCAAATTAGTGATACATGTACTACTTAAATGAAGAGCTTGGTGATTAGAAAACAATTTTAAGATGCATCAACATTCGTCAAGAAATTTTCTAGAGCAATTGTAGACATTATATTTGTCAATTGTGTATTAAACGTTTAGTTGCTCTTTATACAATCCTGTTTCTTTTTCAGAGAACATAAGAGACACGAATCCCACTACCAAATGTGTAACATAAGAGACACGAATCCCACTACCAAATGTGTAACATAAGAGACACGAATCCCACTACCAAATGTGTAACATAAGAGACACGAATCCCACTACCAAATGTGTAACATAAGAGACACGAATCCCACTACCAAATGTGTAACATAAGAGACACAAATCCCACTACCAAATGTGTAACAAACGACATACTAGTAGTCATATTCAGCAATAGATGATAAATGAAAGATATCAATGTTGAGTGGCAGAGATCAGGACCAACTATGATCTGGAGGATGTTAAAAAACAAAATTTTGCCATACCTTGGTGTGAAATTCAAAGTGTTCTTTTGTATGATCCTTTACGTCATAATATACAAAATGACGTTCATTTACTGGTTGGAACATAAAATAACTTTTATACCTCGCTTAAAAGTGACATCTTTTATTGTGGATACTGAAGGATGTAAAATTCCATCGTTTGATCCATTTCACCCAGGGTTATATGAATACTTTGGTTTAGATGCAAAAATATTAAAATGTTTTGATAAGATTCCGTTAACTTATCAAGAAAATGTAACACTTAAAATAAATGAATCTGTTCGCGATACAATACCAAATTTCGCTTACTGCCAATATGAAGTGATCCTTCGTGTGTCTGGAACCGACAATAAAGTAAGTTACTCCGATCCTGTTATTTTCAGTAAGGATATCAGTGTCTCAGATGAATTTCTTCGAGTCTTCTGCTATGATAAGGCAGGATGGAATATATACAGAAACTTTCATGCCTTCATAATTCCAAAACCAAAGTTATTGGATTCTTTAAAACAACGACATAAACAAAGACTATTGAAAGATTCCCCCAAAGAAGTTTTAAATGTAATGATGATAGGAATTGATTCTCTATCTCGTTTTAATCATATTGTAAAAATGCCTAAAACTCGTAACTTTCTACTAAACAATCTCTCAGCTATTGAGTTGGAGGGTTATAATAAGGTGGCAGACAATACATTGGTAAATTTAACACCCATGTTCACTGGAAACTTCATTGCCGAGGAACAGACTCGACTCAATATATCAGATAGACAATTCGCTTTTCTTGACGGTTTCAATTTAATCTTCAAGAATTATTCCAAGAAGGGCTACACATTACTATTTGCAGAAGACCATCCCGAAATTGCTATATTCAACTATAAAACCAACGGTTTCAAAAACCCTCCAACAGATCATTATTTTCGCCCATTCACACTCTCGCTCAATGACGATTCTTCAGTATGGAATAATGAATTCTGTGTTATGAATCGTCCCGAAACAAACATCGTATTAGATTATTCTTTAGATTTTATGCAACAAATTCAAGATGTGCCAAAATTTTCATTTACGTTCAATACACGATTGACTCATGACAACATAGAATTACTTTCTACTGCGGATTCATATTATAGCGAATTTCTAGTTAAGGTGCTTCAAAGTGGCGTTTTGAATAATACAATCTTAATATTTTTTGGTGATCATGGATTTCGCTTTGGATCGATCATGAAAACAGATTTTGGAAGAATACAATGTCGCTTACCACTGATGTATATTGTTTTTCCAACATGGTTTTCAAACAAATATCCCGACGTGCATCGTAATGTCGTGAACAACAGCAAGAAATTAACTTCACCGTTCGATATTCATGAATTTCTAAAAGACATCTTAGATTTTACTGGTGTTCCAAGAAAAACATTTTCAGTAGGTAAACGTGGTATAAGTCTTTTTGATAGTATTTCAGGATCAAGAACGTGTGAAGATGCTCAAATTCCGCCTCATTATTGTACGTGCAAATATAAAACTGTTGAGGGATTTACCATTTATGACGAAATTGTGAAAAGAGCCTCTCACTTTCTAGTCGATTTGTTAAATAAATACCTTGCTCCGCTCAAATTATGCTCTTATTTAAAACTGAATTCAATCCTTAGTGTTAAGGTATCTGTGACTGACTACAAATTAAACATCACTTATCAAAACATAATAGAAAAATCTAATATAAAATGGCGGGAAGAGGACCGTCTGATGTTCGCAATAGTGTTAACAACGACACCTGGTGGTGGCATGTTCGATTCTACTGTGATGTATAAATTAAAGAAAAACGAATTCTTTACTTCTTTGGATAGTGTAGATAGAATAAATAGGTATGGTTCTGATGGTGATTGTGTAACCCCTACAGTGAGTCCAATTTGTTACTGTTCCTAACGGTGCTTTTAATAATAATAATAAATAATATGGACATTTATAAAGCGCTAATAGCCACATCACAAAGGGACATGCTCAAAGTGTTTCAATTCATATTGTTTTTCAGTATAAAAATTTCACCAAGTGCTCTTAGGTATTTTGCTTCCATTCATTTTGTTTATTTTTAATATTTGTAAACAAACTGGTATTTTGGTAATATATTTTGAATGTTGAAAAAGTGTCAACTAAACTTTCTGTACTGAAATAAAAGGTTCCTTATCCATATAAGATAATAATAAACATAAGGTTTTACAGAAGCAATTATTATTCTTTTATATATCAAACTTTCCCTTGTGTCATTATGACCCAATATCCCGCCCTCATTAGCAAAACTCCATTTCATCATGACCCAATAAAAATCTTTACAAGTAAGACAATTGCGTTAATAAAAAATCACATCTAAAATCGATTCAACCATCTGTAAGTACTAATTTCAGACTATGTGTGGCAATTACAAACCACAATCCTATATAAAACAATTTCACTTTGGCATAAATCAGACAAACTTTTTTTTTAAGATACAAATTTCAGATTATTCGAGGCAGTAACCAACCATACTTTTTCGCAAATATACATTTCAAATAACAACCACATATCCTAATAAATACAAAATTCAAACTATGAGTTCTAATTCAGACTGTGTGGCAGAAAGAAACTATAAAGTATTTTATGCTGCTTAATAAATACAAAATTCAGACTTTGTGGCAGAAAGAAACTATATGCTGCTTAATAAATACAAAATTCAGACTGTGTGGACTAAAGAAACTATATGCTGTTTAATAAATACAAAATTCAGACTGTGTGGACTAAAGAAACTATATGCTGTTTAATAAATACAAAATTCAGACTGTGTGGACTAAAGAAACTATATGCTGTTTAATAAATACAAAATTCAGACTGTGTGGACTAAAGAAACTATATGCTGTTTAATAAATACAAAATTCAGACTGTGTGGACTAAAGAAACTATATGCTGTTTAATAAATACAAAATTCAGACTGTGTGGACTAAAGAAACTATATGCTGTTTAATATTCAGACTATATGGCAGAAAATTAAGGTTTTAAAAGGAACATATCGAAGTTAATCAAAATTCATTACGAATTATGTCTAGTAGAGTGTTCACTAGCTAAAAATCAAACACCACTATACCTGATGGTACTTCTCGTATGGGAAGCTACTCTATACTTTACAATTTTTGCTGCTGGTTTTGTCATGCTCTGGGGGAAATTTTTGATTAATGAAATTGTTTTGCTTGTACAATTTTTTTTTATTTAACATTTTCAATAGGGTTTATCCTTGGGTCTGCATTTACACATTTTTCTGGTACTAAAAGGTCAAATTTTGAGTCCAATATCTACTTATAGTTATATCATGAGACTTACCAAAGAGAATTGTCATTTGAATGGGATATTTAGAAAGTCACCTTAATAACTATCTTATCATTATTACAACGGTCAACAATAGAGATAACTGATATCTCGTGATACATTGGTTGATACTGGATACTGGACACTAATGTGGTTCAGTAGTATAACCAATGACATCGACACAGATGCAAGAAGATAAAAGCTCATGCAGTAATTTGTAAACCATATTGCATTAATATTACGTTATTTACTCTACTTTACTCTCTTTATTTTCTCTACTAGTGTTATTTTTCGCTTAGCGTAGTGCGACGTTGCTAGCTTACAATAACGCAAAATGGCAATAACGCATATCAAACTCTTGATCGGATCGGAAACAAAGTACCAGCATAATATACTTGGTTCGTCTTATTTATTGAGTTTTCTGTGCTTTTGCACAACCTAGTGGCGTGGTGGCTTCAAATTGGCTGGCGGGGCACAAACCCTTTTTGACGCTCCCACCCACACCCCTCTACCTACCCTCTGTGACGATATATAAGTTCCACTATAATAATATTTTATTATATAACACTAGACCTAACTCTAACCCAAATATTTTATGATAAGAGTTCCTGAGATCATCTATTATAATATTTTTTGTTCCACGAGGAATATTTATTATGAGGAACAATATACAGTCACACCTCTAAGGTATTCTGTTCAGGTATGGATCACAATGCATGAATACACTGATGCACATGTAAAACTTCTGGAGCCCTTCGACCGTGGAACAGCGCGTCGAAGAGGAGGAACGAGGGAATACGGGGGTCCTTTCATGGAAAATGTTGAAAATTAAGACTGTTGTGGGTGCGATCTAGATATATTTCAGGCACTTGCAGCCCCAATAAAAATATTCGATACTGAAACGCAAAACACATTTTTTTTAGGTTTAATAAGTAAATGTTATCAGTAAATGAAAAATTCTGAGAGTGACATTTTTTATATTACACGAATTTTGTTGAAATTATGTTTCTTCAAGTGGATTAACTTAATAGGCTTCATCCTTGGGTGGTTACAAACACTCACACCAAGTTTCATCAAAATCAAGAAATCAACTCTCTATCGGGTCCACAAACAATTCAAGAACGAGGGCAGTAATTCATAGAAAATGTTGTTCAATTGCTCTTATTTTCAATAGGCTTAATCCTTGGGTGTTTACAAACACTCACACCATTGTCTTCATTGTCCTTAAAGTTTTCGTTTTAACTGTAGTAAACGCGGTTAATTCAACATTGTTCTAAAATTGAAATTAGGCTTTGGATCCCAGAAGTAAATTCAAAGAGCCAAATAATTAATTCAGTCCGTAGGAAGACCGGAAAGACCTAATTTTGAAGTACAAAAGCAATTTTACCACTTGTCATAGTGAACGCTTGTAGCGAGCGCGGACCTATGAGAGACCCTCATAGTTGTCTCCCTTGAATAGCTGTAAGCAGTGAAATGTAACATTTCGGCTCACTCCCTTCATTTATCACAACTTAATAGGCTTTATCCTTGGGTGATTACAAACATTCACACCAAGTTTCATCAAAATCCATCAAGATATCAACTCTCTATCGGGTCCACAAACAATTCAAGAACGAGGGCAATAATTCATAGTAAATTCAATTGCTCTTATTTTCAATAGGCTTAATCCTTGGGTGATTACAAACACTTACACCAAGACCCCCGGAAACTTCAAGGTTTTAGCTATTTGAAACAATACAGGAAGGCTATTTGAAGCTATATTTTTGTATTTTTGTATGTTTATGTTTGCTGTCGGTCGGCTCAACTTTACCGACGGAAATTAATAACGGGGGCGGATCCGGGATTTAGAGAAAGGTGGGGGGCGAGCGGCAATTTTCTGACATTATTCGGCCAAAAATAAGGGGGAGGGCCCGTGTTGTGTTGGGATTAAAAGAATAAGCTCGAAAAAAATTATTATTTCTTACCTACCGACTTTTTTTCGAAGGGCTTTTGGCGCCCCCTTGCAACGTCGGCGCCCCCTGGTTTCCATTCACTGAGGGGGCACGTGCCCCCCAGGCCCCCCCTCCCCCCGGCCACCACGCCACTGGCACAACCATCGCCATGACATGGACCCAGTAGCAGAACTGAATTACACAGCATATTGATAGAAGTCATCGTCCATGAATAAAACGTCTTCGGAATTCAGATCTACTACTGACCTTGTTGTTACTGTGGATCTATTTGAACCAATGCTCCTCTATTTCAAGTGATATAGTAACCAATAGCTATTATTCTTGGTATTAGATGATATATAATTCACAGAATTTACTAATTCGTTTCTGACTACATGTATTTAGTTTTGTTTTAAAACTGGGATTTTTCGTCCGGTTTAATGTACTGCTACAACTTTAAACAGATGGTCTCCGCCAACTTATCAATGGTTCTGCGCCCTTGTAATAGTCATTTCAAATACAATATCCCTGTACTTTGGACCGGCTTACGACTGACTTAAAACACCTTCGGACTTCACACCTTGTTACTAAAAGTGATATTGCTAGTTTAGGATAGAATATTGAATTTCGTGACATATTTAGGCTTGGTAGATACACTACACTTTTTCCGTGTCAAAATTTCATTATATTTACTATGACAATTTCACATATTAAAATCCAAATCTAGACCAAAAGTAAGCATGCAAAACCGAAACAAATGGGGTAGAGAAGGACATGTCGAAAAATACGACGGACTACAATCGTGTATTCAACCATTTGCATAAAATGTTTTTGTGGATTGAGTCCTTTTATTGAAATGTAGAGTTGCCTCCCTTTAATAATAAAATTCCGTACAGGCAAAACAATTCCGTTAATCCAAAATCTCATCAAGAGAATGACAAAATCGGGTGTAATAATTAAATAGTAGTGGACTTCCCATGCGAGTACCATCAGGTGTTTCGAAAAGAGTAAGCATGGTCTGCTTCGCCACTACGATAAAGGTCAAAATCATGAGGTGCAACGAGATCAATTCATGTCCGACTAAACAAATCTGCCAAAATGCAAGTAACAGATTTGCCGTATTTGACAAAGAGTTATCCGTAACAACCATAAAATTTTCTACAAGAAATTTTAAGGTTGTGTGTCAAGTAACCCTGTTTCAGTAATTTCACGGTTAATATTCGACCCCTGGCAAGAAAGTCCTTATAAAGAGAACAAAATCAGCAGGCGATTGTGGTATGTTACTGCACATGAATGGAAAATTAACAATTGGAAAATCAAAGTCGTCACGTTTGACATACAATCTGACACAAAGATCATGGTTGTTTTCAATTTCGAGAAGCAAATCCAAATAGGACGCTTAAGTCTTAGAATCAGTGGTGTCTTTTATTTCCAACTCTCTTAGGTAGATCTACTTCTGATAATTCCGAACACCCTGCACGAATTTCTCCTCGCCAAAAAATCTAACAAAACCGAACAAACAACTACCATTCAACTACCACCATCAAGAAGAATAATCATGATCACAACGAGTTTGGAAGAATGAAATAGGCCGAGTAACTCAGGCCACACTACTCAGGGCCGAGTTTCACCGCAATGTTATTCGACCCGAGCAAATCTTACGAATGCTCAAATTACCAAACCACAGTACCAATCCAACTTAAAACCAACTACGACTACCAAGAACTACCGAACTGGAAGCGAACATTAACTTGTCATCTTTCAACCAAGAATTAAGTAAGCAACAAACATTAAAGGGAAGTAACAAGTACAGAACTAATAAGATGGTACTCCATCATAAACTGCTTTGACGCCTCCTTATGAATTAAACATTTAGAGAAAAGTAAGGCGTAAAGCTTCATTTCACTCCACTTCCTTCTCAATTAGAAATGAAATGAAATGAATGGAGTTTTACGTCCTACTTCCTTCTATTTTAATTAGAAGTGTTCGGTTTACGTTCATCTATCTTCGAACACTAATACTTCAGTAAAATAGTTTCAGATAGGCGTAGTGAGAAATAGTGATGACTCATTTTAATTAAATAATTAAATAATTGAGAGGAATCAATTTTTATCAGTGAAATCTTCTAAAATTATCTTTCTGTCATGAACAATGCTAAACTTTGATTTTTTTCCTTCTTCCGACCTTTACAATAAATTTACAATATTTTACATGTGTCGTCAATGTATAATTTAAGTGCAAGTATATAATAAGCCGTTAGGGATGTGGGTCATGTTCAGACTGTGTTGTTAAACTCGCCATTTAATTTTGCATATGCCCATTTCTTCTTCATCAATGGAATACTTCATTTCTGTAAATGTCAACCAGGGTTTGAAAGGGTGGCACTGAAAGAGCTCGATTTAAGCTATCCATTTTATGTTTAAAACTAAAATCCTACGCCTGGTTATTCTACAATTCATCTATCTAGCATTTATATCGTGTCATATGACACATATAAGTATATATGAGTATATAATTACAGTCATTATCGATATTATGAGTCACTTGTAATAACTGCTAGCAATAATGACAACAAAATGTGACAAGAGTCTTAATTGAAGTAGAAACATCTGTACGAGAACTGGATATTGGTGCTTAATTCTGAAATGATGATGAATTCTCAGTTATTGGAAGTTGGACAACAAATACTTTTTTGCAACAGTCCGTGACAAAATAATTTATAACTTTCATTTACAAAAAATTGTATTATACAGGTAATACTTTGTTGATCAACTTCTATTTAAAGCAAATTTTGAGTTTCCAATGTTAAAAATCAATGATTAACCATAATAATCTATCTACAATATGTCATGTGGACCAGTAACCTATCATATATCATTATTACAACTTGTCAATATATTGGAAGGTGAGATGATGTCATAAACAGCTGGTACAGGAAAGGGACCTTTTCCTTAATATTCAAGACTACAGGACACAATAAACCCTTAACATACATATTGCACATATACCACATTGTTTGAATATACATGTACCAAGGAATAATTTCATAGCATCATAGAAATATAATAGGACTGGAAGTCTAAGTCTTCTCATCGTCTATTGAACTTCTGTTTCAATTTATGGTTGACCTAGTTTTTTCTTAAGCGACAAGTTGACTCTAAGTAATACTGTGGCAGAGAGACTGCATGTTTTTGAAGAAACCGGAAGTGAAGTGAGTCCCAAAATTCAAAGCATGCGTGCCAATTATAAATCGTGTGTTATTATTCCCTGCATTACAGTTCTATGATGCATGGGATATGTTTATTTTCATATGACAATCATACCAACATGTTACTCATGATCGACAAGAAACCCACACACCTAATGATAAATGAAGAGACGGTAACAATTACAACATTGAAATTGTTTTGAGATTCTCATTTATATCATTCTCTTATCTTAAAATATGATATTCGGATTAAGCAAAATGAATGCATCCTCATTTTGTTTAAAAATTGTCAATGGAGCAAACTGTGGAGAAGTAATAAATGGCCTTCACTGGAATGCCGATTAAACTACTACATGAACGTCCAGCCAAATGTCTCTAAATTACTGTTAAAATTTGTCATGGGAAGTCTGAATTCGCTTACACACCTTAATCTCATGATAATAAAATTAATCACACTCCTACAATTTAAGAATTATTCAGATAAGTCATATCTGTCGATTAGCCCGATTAGATATTTCAGTTTGATCAATACAAAACAATTTTTAACGAACTACATTCAATAATCAAACATTTTATAAAACAATAGTATATCATAAACATTAGTATACAACAATCCCTTATGAATAACTAAGAATAATTTTCAACAAAATGGAATGAAAAACTTTAATTCATTGAAAAGGAACTAATGTTGTGAAAGTTATTTTAGTTATAGTAATTTGAAAAAAACTTTGAATATTTAGAAAGAGAATCAATATTGTACTTTAACGCGAAGTTGAAATCTTAATCATAATCACTAGCGGTAGTGTATAATCCGAAGATCGAAGATGGCAGACCTGTATGGTGGTATAATCGATGTCAGAATGCAAATTCCAAATGTCAGTGAAAAAATAATAGCTTCAAATGTCTGTTGTTGATTCCCTGGAACATATGATATACTTGTACAAAAAATGAAAATAAGGGGCGATGGTGGTTATACAAAGGAACCATCAACCTCTGTACAAGGTCCTATACAAAGTGGTATATAAATATTTGGGTCTGCAGATTCCAGTTGGGTCTGCGGGATATAGTCTGTGGATTATAGTTGGTGTCTGTGGGTTATAGTATAGAGGGTCTGAGGGTTATAGTTGGGTCTGCGGATTATAGTATAGGGTGTCTGCGGATTATAGTATAGGGGGTCTGCGGATTATAATATGGGGGATGTGCGGAATCTAGTTGGGTCTGCTGAATATAGTATAGGGGGCTGTTGAATATAGTATAGGGGGTCTCTGGATTCTAGTATAGGGGGGTCTGCATATTCTAGTTGGGTTCTGCGGATTCTAGTATTAGGAGACTGCTATCTTCGGATTATACATTACCATCATTAGCAAATTTTCAGCGCAAGTTTTGTTTATCAGTTTTTAAACACCTATATTTCCAACCATGAACCATGATATGAATAAAATACAATTCATTATACCATGTACTATCATGCCAAGACACTCTACAATTTGTTATTCATTACATTAAGTCCGAGATTCAAACTTCAAACTTGTGGTCACGAGTGTTTACAAAATTTAAATGTGATAATTAAAAATTGACCAATGGCAACCTCTTAAAAGGTTGAGTTTGGTTTGTGACCTTTAACCTAGATGACCTTTTAAAATTTAAACTCTTATGTTAATAAGTTAACCCAATTGTTGTAACTGTAAATTAGATTATGTATCTTTTTCTGTACATACAAGATATTTCAAATTTTTTTAAATATTACTAATGCTAAGAATAGTGTGACACTGCCATTTGAACACTTTAAACATGTATTCTGTCAACGCTCTAAGGTAAACAATGTATGTCGTTTCAAAAATTCTAGCTCGGTTGGGATTCCAATCAACCGTATAAAGATGCTAAACAGAAACTAGGCCATGCAAAGATGATATCGACGATTCAACTTTGCACATCAAGGCCAGAACACCTAACCTACTAAGATTTTGGCAAGTGTCCCAAAAATATGACAACATTGGTCTCATATAAACAAACTTGATACGTATATAGGTATAAATTACTATAAACGCTTACTACGATTAGAAAACTGATTGAAATGGGTCAAACAAAGGGGGTCTCGTTGTTGCTTTTGTATCGTTTATTTGATATCCCTTGCAAAGTAGCCTATATTTTATGCATAACAGCACGTAGAGATATAGAACACAAATGACGTTTTTATTTGTTAAAGGGCCATTCTGCTTTTTTGATAAAAGTTTCCATTATCAAAAAAATCGCAAATGCTACCTGAGAGTATTTTTAAAGTATGCTTATTGTATCTCTTTACCTTCTTGATCAAACTGAATTTGGTTTTAAAGGGTTAATTACAAACAGGGAGTACTTATCGTTAATTAAACAATTTGAGCTAGTTTTGGTGTTTGCCCTTTAAATGGCTCAATATTTCTAGCTGAAACCGTTTAAATACACAAGAGGGACATTTCTCTACAATTAGAGGAGTTTATTTTACTCAAATCCGTTCAGTAGTTTCCTATCAGCGTCCAAAAAACATAACACACTTAAAAACCTTACGTAAGGTTTTTAAATATTTAAGCATGTTTTTAGCGTTTAAAAATTAACGGCCAGATTTTTTGGTTAAAACTTTCAGATACATTAAAGGGCACATAGTTACAGATTTTGGTGTAAAGTTTTCACAAATTTGAGCAAAAAAAATTTTTGACCTAAAAAAAATTCAGACTATCCCTTTAATCATTATGGGATGTTAGAAAAATTGTAAAAAAGATTCAGATTATTTCAAAATATTTGTCCAGATAAGATATCAGTGTTAAACGCCATCTCAGATCCGAATAGGTTAGCCTACTGTCTTTTTAACCGTCGTAAATTGCTATAAATTTTATTTTCTAAGTTTTATCTGAACAAGGCCATAAATGATCACAACTTGTCACCTGAACTCAACTTGAAATCTCAGTATACAAGGACTCTTATTTCTAAATAAACATCCGTAATTCAATTTGGACGGATGACCATTGGTGATTCATCCTGGAACCCCACCCTACCTCTACATTAAAAAGCAAGACGAGACTAGAGATAAATATTAACATTGTTATTTTCTACATAAAATTACATGATTACAAAGTTGGATGTCATTTCAATTTAATAATTCTACAGTATGGGTTTGCATTATTTTATGCTCCATTATTTTATGTCCATTAAGTTACAACCACACGTTAGATATACTATATCATAAATTTAGCTTTTACTCCTTTAAGATGAAATTTATGTTGGTTTACATTTCTATCTTAAATTCAAGAATTTAAATCAGGTTTAAGCGGATTGATTGTAAAACGTTTGACCTTGATACATATCAATGATCAATGAATTTAATTGGACACAAAGCGACTTTGTTGACCAGCGGGCTGGCCATGTAGACATTGATGTACGAGTTGCCTATTAAGGATGACCAGTGCATCAAGGATGAACCGTCAATTTCAAAGACTTCTAAATGATGCAGATTAAATTGCCTTTTAGTAAACTACCGACAAAGACTTGAACTAATTTAGAATTCAAAATACACAAATTGTGGTTTATATTTGAATGTTTTAATTTTGCTTGATTGACCTTCCGTATATAAGTTCACCTTTAAAAAGAAATTCAACGCAGTCGCTGAAGCATAGCAAACATTTGGTAATCAAATTCTTAAGTAAATGACCCGAGGAAGACATAAAACTTCACCCACTCGACAATGTATTTATACAATTAGATTGTACCAATGACGTCTCCTTAGATATTATTATTTACGATTTACCTAGATATATAAATTTAGCTATAGTTTCTTTAATTCACATTGGTTTATATTTGTTTAATAACACTCAAATTGGGCGTAATTGCTACAGTATACAAGATGTTATACAATTAGACATAATTTTCTGATTAAAACATCTGAAGGTAATTTGCAAGGATTAGAGAGACTCTCACGGTATGTTATTTGCCAACTTAAATTATAGGTCAGAGATTTGAACAAAGTTCCAGAACAAAATCCTTAATCTTCCTTAACTTGAAAACATGAATTTTTCTTAACAATCCATATCCTACCATTTCATATTTTTTTGTCACGGAGTACATTCATATTGGTACGTTGATCACCATAAGTTTCATTAAGTTTTCAGAAGTATGATGCACTACCCAATAGAGATTTATTGACTGAATGGATCGAACCTTGTTGATGATGGGAGCAACAGTTGTTAAAAGATGCTATAATAAGAAACAACCTCTGAACTTATTATTCCGGATCCAACTGTAAGTGATATAGAGTTGACTTTTAAGTCAATTGTCTTGGGACAAAGATCTATATAAACTTTTAAAATTGGAAAAAAAAAACCTTTTTTATTTCTACCAATAATGAAGCCCTTTTGGACTGTACCAAAAGAGAGTAGGGACCACATATGGAGTGTACGGGGGCCTAAACGAGGGTTTGAAAACTATAAAGTTTATGACTATTATTGTGTCCAATCCTAATCTATGTCTTGTTAAAGAAATTTATTTGTCGATGGGGAGTAAAGAAAACCTTCTAAAGATGTAAAATAAATCGGGTAATAACACTAAAACTTAATCTGTAATAAGAATATTGTGTTACAATATTGAACAATTATATTTATAATGTTTGTGGAATAAAACACCCCAGTGTTATTTTTACCTATTAACACTAGATTTATTACCGTTAACTTTCAATATATTACAACCACTTCTTGACACTTTTACTTAGTTTATAATTCAAATGATCGGGTATCATTCTACTGAGTTCCAAAGTTCTGGCATTTTTTCCGATGTCCAAAAGAGTTCTTAACCATTTGATGAATATAACCAACAAATTATTTGGTACAGTATAATAAAACAAAATGTTTAGTAGATTTGCATGCTTATTACTAGATTTCCAAATGAAATGCATATACCGAATATAGGAATCTCGTCCAAACTTTGTAGACCATTCAAAGTTCACGAGGATCAAATCCATATGGTAGGATTCCAGTAAACATCGCTAGAATGTGAACCACCAATGAGATATAACGTCGGCAAACCTCGTCACAAATTGACTTGGATGTTCCAGAAGAACATTTTTTCTCTGTCTCGCTATTGACATTCATAACATTAATAATCGTTAGATTCAATAAAATGTTTAGAACTGTACCCAAGAGCTTCAACATCATTAAGAGGAAACCACATTTTACAACAGGTCTGTCTGTAACAAATTACCTCGTAAATTCTAATTTTCAAAACAAGGAAAGTTAAGAACTATCCGGTTTCTGTAATAATTACCGTGGAATTGGTATCAATTTCTTAAATAAACACTTTGGCTATGTAGACTTGTCCTATCTATATAGTGATCAGATTCCACCGTATGTTACTATTGGTATCAGGTGTTCAAGTATTCAATTTATAAACCATTTCAATCATACCTTTTCTACAGAAAGAACCACTAACGAATTCTACTGACTTCTTGAAGAGCTCACTCTTGGATTAATCTCCAAGGTAGATACTTATAAAACATGCATATTTTGCAATTGTTCCAGTGAAAATTGTTTAAAAGAGTCCTTAACAAACTCAAAAAAGAAGAAATCACACTATGGTAAAACTCACATACGTTATTAAAATAAAAGAACTAGGGACTAGTGTCAACTTTTTAATAAGCAAAATTAATATTCACAGAACGATGAAAAAATATTTGAACATTTCTTGTCAGATTGATGCTTTATTGACACGTAAACTTGACATTCTCTCAACTTCACGAATAATAATAGGCTTTATTATCCCCCTTTATGAATTTCCTATATTGTATTTTCTCTCTATTATTGTATTAAAGTCCCCGGAACACTGGAGAAGATCTAGACAACAAAGGGAAGATAAATTGATGAAGAAAGGTTCACAAATTTAATCCCAAATAAATTACTTCGACCCTGAAGCTATGATATATTTACGACGCTTGCATCTATAGTCTTAACAGAACGATCCTCAAATATCGACCTGTATGGGAGCTAACAAGTTAGACCTGCATCACTAAGAAGGGGAAACTGGGTTGAAAAGTAACAAGGTATAATCTCTCGGGTTAGCTGAACAAGTGTCTAACTCACGTAGCCACCGCGGCCCCCAGCACGTTTTGATGAACATTGAGGATTATAATATTTCATGTCTCGGGAAGTAAGCTATAAGTATGGCATAATAAGGACTTCGATCAATTTGTAACTGGTGCTTGAAACATGCTTGATTTTCCTAAAATATCAATAAACTGTAAAATATCAATTGGAAAAGGTCACTTTCATACAATTCAAAACTTAATCCTCCAAGTCACCTTTTTCGATGGAGAACAAATTTACACATCAATATTGTGTATTGGTTTACAGGTACTCTGTGTGTATCTAACAGTCCTCTTTTATATTGATTCAAGATAACGACCGTCATACAAATTTTTATTGTCAATAGCCGAAGCCCATGATGGTCATTTCACACTAGCTGGACACTGGTCACTCAAATAGTAAATCCTTTTAGTGGACACACTTGGCTAGTATTGTGTATGTAATTCTAGAGGATACCTTGCTGTTTGATATGGTAATTCGAAATGTATTTGATGTGTAGTGAACTTGTTTCGCAAGGTCAGATATGCTCGAGGTGCATTCGCTAGATAGACTTGTACAGGTGTAGACAGTTGCATGTTAATTACTTTTTCGTCTGATACTTACCCTTGAAAACTCAGTCTTGCAATATTTTGTAACAAGCTTTGATCAATATTAAATATGGTCGAAAAAAAATAGGTTTCTTCCATATACAGATGAAGTGTATATCTGGATATATCTTGCTCACATGCAAACCGGAAATTACAAATATTGTACCCGTCTAGCTAGCGTCATCCATGATGTTTGACCGAATGATAAAAGAAATGTTTCTACTTCATTAATCATATTGTCAATACTCCCACAGCCTCAGTAGGAAAAATAATAAGTTTAGGAAATCGAGCAGAACCACAATAATACTCGTCATAGATGTACCTTTATTTATAAAGTAGTGAGCGATTATACTGTTACAGCTCAGCGATTGAAACATGAACGTTCAGCTTAAATTTGTAAACCATGATTTGTCATAGGAATTGATAAGCAATTATAGTTAACCCCTCTGTATAGGCCTATGCAATTTGAAGAAATTATAACGGTTAATCAAGTAGAACTATTTTAAAAGCGTTCAGCGAAATGGCTGAAACATCCACAGATCATGTACAAGTATTGTGGTCGTTTCTAATGGGAGAGACAAGTTTAAATCTATTAATATCACCAACAACGGAATCGCTTTACGAATTCGCCTATTGGTGACCTGGTTGTAAAAGGCACTCTATAAGACTGTGTGCCTTTTTGCACAGACTGTTCCTCAAGATATTGAGATTTGGATAAGCCTCTATTAGAGGTCGTCTTGATTGCTGTTCATCGTTGGTGGCCAACCACCGAGCAACACCAAAGTATTTAAAAAACAAGTTTGATAAAGATAAAAAAGAAAAGAAATCTGGACGACAAATTTTTTAGTTAACTTAAGCATTCATAAATACTGAGAGGTTACCCTGAAGCTAGTTTAACACCATGGACAATAGGTTGTCATGGCAAAATGACACATTTATCGTTTTACCATCTATACCTGTCAATCAAATGATGTAGCACTGCTGGTAGTAGTGTACAACACTAGCGTGTACCAACGCTAAGGGCAGATAACTCGTACTGGCTTAAAAAATGGCCGAAAAAGTGGTCGAAAATTTTCGTAAAAAGTGGGTCTCACGTTACGAGCGTATACAGCCTTATTTTTATCATTAGACGATTGAAAGCTTTTGAAATGGCTTCTAGGATAATAGATTGAGGCGGGCAAACCATTTAGTAATTTTAATCGATCTGAAAAGGTGATTTTTGAAGGAAAATAAAACTTAAAAAATCGACATTTTTTGTCATTTATTTTGCCGGGGGGTAAATTTTATATTTTTTTCTTCTCCACTCAACCCTCTTTCAATTTATATATTAAAAACTGAAATCCGTGGACGTATTCTTGTCGAAAAATGTAAAATAAAAATCCAAACGATGTCGAGACGTGAACCGGAAGTAATTTATTCAATATGGCCGCCCCCATGAGAATATTTTAATAAAAAGAAAAAAATTCATTGTTTCTTTTATTGACTTTAATTGATTGTTTTGCATAAAATACAGTTGTTGAAAACTTATTTTCGAGGAAACAAATATTTGTTAATACTTGGCGGACTGAAAATGGTTCAGATTTACGTTTTCTTAAACTTTAACTATTTCTCAAAAATTCATTTATTGTCATAAATTGCTAATGTTGCTTAACAATAAGGCCTACATCAAAATACAAATATAGAAAAACAAATTATTTGAAAAAACCTAAAATTAACATTTTTATACCATATGGTCCACTTTTCGGATTTTTTTTTCGAAGGAGTCATTTTTTATTTTCAACTAAAAATGCTCTAAACTCAAAAGTTTTGACCCGATTTTGAAAATTCAAGAAGTTTTGAATGACGCTTTGGTCAAAGAACAAGCATAGCAAGTTTCATTGAAATCAGACCAAAATTGAATTTTGGTTGGTACATGCTAACAACACTGACCAAGCGGAAAGAAGTGACAAAAGTTTCAGTTGAAAAAGATCACATAATGTGGGATCATCTGAGGTGGCTATATAGCCAAACCTCAACTCCAGTATCAGCACTGCACTGATGAGGCCCAGAAGGCCATCATGAAATTCATAATTAAGGGAGATAGCTCTGTCAAATTTTGTTAATTGTAATAATAAGGTCAATGCATTACGGGAGAGAACTCGTGTAAAAATTTTGCAAATGTAAAATACATATCAGAATTAAATCTATACAGTAAGTTAAAGCCTCGAGTCATGCAGAGCTTAACTATAAACTTCACCCGTGTCCATAGGTAGGCCTAATAAGTTGAGTTGGGTAAATAAAACAGAACGAAAAAAAGAAAATCAAAATAACCTTTTGGCAATACATTGATAGCAGCAAATGAACTATACATTCGAGAAATATATCAATTATAAATGAGGAAGTATTTCATTATGATACAAAATAATATTATTACACACAAAACTAAATTTAAAACAAACATGTAAAACTGTGTAATAAGACTGATTAGATGGAAATAATAAAACCCAAGCACGAACGATCCCAACCGTAAAACTAATCTCGAAATCCATGTTAACACATTGGCAATGTATTGGTAGCAGCTAGTTAACTTTTCATGAGGATGTATACCAATGAATGAGAAAATATTTTATAATAAAAAGCGGTATCAGGTGTCTAGAAGAGTTAGCATACCCTGCTTATGATACAATAACTGAAAAGCAATTCGCCTTTGAAGCTCAACATTTTGTATTTGATAAATTGACGCTATTCTTTTAGGCCGATGACTTTTCTGGTGGACAAGTTCTGTGATTTCTTGATCTTTAATATGTCCAGTAATGCTTACCTCCTTGCTGGCTTACAGAAACACAGTTAGAAGCATTCATTTGATCAAAAGGTAGGGACCATAAGGATATGGACATTGAAGCACAGAAAATCCATCTTGTTTGTTATTTTAGGACGATGTACAAACATATTCAGAGTTTTTGGAAGAATTTGTCACCAAACATCGATCAACGAACTCACTTACCAGTCTTTAGTGAAGCTGTGGTCACTTGTATCGGCTATTAAGTTAAATTATTTATTGATAGTGATATACTAAAGATATAAAATAATAAATACTATATCATTATTATCAATAACGACCAATTATATTGTTAAACGATCATAAATAATACAGATATAACGAGCTAAATAAATCTTCCAATATTTATTAGTATACCACTTAATATAGTTAATGCTTTTTATCACCTATCTTATCAGTTTTAAGCTGAAATCTTGGCCATGTCCATTTTGATCACCGGGTACAATTAATTTTAAATATAAGATAATGTCATTGAATTAGGTTGATGAAGTCTTTTAACACAATAACAGTTTCAGCTCGAAATAAGCATCCCATGTGTCCGGAAGCGCAACTCTTCTCAAACTAAAAATGTGTTTCCTCGTGTCTGTACGTGGAGTTTACACAGTAAAAAAAATAGCTGTCAACTTAAAAGGAAGATCTTGGGCTTATAGTGTCCAAGTCTTTGCAGTCTTAAAAGGCGATTCTGTTTAATAAGCTGTGAAAGTAGCTCAAATTGCCAGTTTGCTATCCACTCCTCTTATAATTCGCTCTTCCACATCTCCTTCCTTGATCAGCTATGTTCATTGTCTTATTTTGTACATGCTTGGGCGCATGTTATCTAATTTAGTGGTACCGATATACCTGTAAAATGTTACATGTTCTTTGGAGTTATAAACTGTGTTTCCACTGACACAAAAAGCTGGCTTTAAGCTAGCTTTTTTATGTTTCCACTGACAAATTGCCGAACCGTTACGGTTCGGCAATTGAAGCTTTTCGCGTTCGGCAATTTATCGGGGGCTCATTTACTCAGTGGAAACACAAAAAAGCCCGCTTTATCTCGTTCGGCAATAGGGAGCGCGCGCGCTCTTAATTAACTAGTAGAGTAAATGGTACGTCTTGTAGATCGCGTGGTGTCTATAATGTGTGACTTTATGATCAAGACTAAAGTCGTTCGGGAACCAGAAAAACCCAGTGTAAACGCAACGTGTTCGGCAATAAAGCTAGCTTTAGGCTAGCTTACAGCTAGCTTTCCTTCACAATTCTCAGTGGAAACGCGGTTATTGTGTCACACACAACTCACTGGAACTGTTTCGATGATTAATAACTTTCGTCTCAAAAAAATATATCCTCTAACGCCTGGGAGTGTTATCGATAATTTGACCATAAATCACCCAATATGGTTGGCATATATTTCCTCTGTTCCTATTTCACTCATAGGCGGAAGCTGTTCCTATGGGGTTGAATAAGTCAAAATTTTACTAATAAGAGTCGGCATTTGGAATATGCAAAAAGTCGATCAAGTCTACAAAACTATATCTAGTTAACTGAACTCCGAGGTCGGGAACAAACTTTTAGGATAGTTTGACATATCATTTATTTCAAATTTTCTTATGCTTTTTTTGAGTTTTTAGTTTTTCCCAATAGGGAAACTTCCTTTCTTTATGATTAAGGTCATGCATCGTGAAACCATCACGTTTCCAAAAACTTTAGTATTTTTGTGTAATGACATTACCATTCACTATTTCCCCTTTTAATTACTGCAGACACAATAGCAGTGGCATTTTCTTTTCCCTTCGTTACGTATTTCACTGCCCGGAAGTTTAAAAGCAGTTCGTGAAGGGAGGTAATTTTCAGGGGAGGTAACAAACCTTTTTGAAAAAATATATTATACATAGTATGTTTCGCTTATTACACCTAAGAAATGGGACACATTCTTTCGAGAGGGTTTCTATGTATCGTCTGAACAAACAATCAAACTTCTTTCAGAATTGTACATGAGAAAGCTGTCATAGAAGATAAATAGATTTTATTATAACTACTATTGACTTAATGTATTGGACCATCTTTTGGTAGGGAATAAGTTAAATATAGTACAATACCATAGATAAACAATAAGTACTAAAGATTAGATGCTCGCCCATCAGTTGAAGAAACAAACTCAAACCTACCATGTGGTTGAGTGCAAAAAGGGTGTTGCGATATTCATACATCAATGTCCATATATGAATCAATTAAAATTTAAAAGAGCTTGGTTGAAAGCAGTCTAATGTAAACATACCGTGTTAGAAATCGATTATTTAGATAAATTGCCAGGCAAGGTAACAGAAACGTCCAATGGCAGTTTTGTTTGAAAAGAACATGAAATTTGTTCAAAATACATTTAAGGGGAATGTTCAGCATTTTCGAGGGTCTATTTTGGCCACCAGAAGTACTAGGAATGTAACAAATCGCACAATCCGTTCAATTATGCCTTAGGTGATTATCAGCAATCACAAATAGTTTGTTCAAAATCTTTGCTCTCTAGAGAGTAAATAAAAATCAAAACATTCGTACACACGATTACAATATACGCTTAAAATAGCCTATTTGTGGGCGTATAAAATGTGAGAGGATCCTTAAATGAAGCTCGGCGAATTGCATATGCCGGCATCCGCCGTCATCCGCCGTCATCCGTAAATGTTCTGGGCCGAACAAAAATTGTATTCAGTCTGTCCTCAACTGGATTGGTTGTAACCTGCGACCATCAAGCTAGTCGTAGTTGAATCTGGTCCTTTGGGATACTTTGGATTGTCCGTCGAACTGGTCCTGTTATTGTTTTAAAATAACAACCTAATCCTGAATCGTATCATGCGTTTTTTTTTTCAATCGGAGAGATTATCTGCTTATATATCTATTTCGGTAGTAAATTATTGCAAATGAATTATATCGTATGGTAAAATGATACAATGCTCGTGTAGAAATAATATTATATAAACTAATAAAAGTGTCATATTACTCTATGAGTGATATTTAGACGTGTATAAAGCTATAAATATGTCGTTAAAATAGATTCTAAAAATTAAAAGAGATACCGAGTTCCACAATACAACCACTGAATGACATTTGGTGCCATGGACTTTCATTAAGACCATTATAATTTCTGATAAATATAACATCTTTGATTTCGATAAGCCTGACTATCGGATCTTAACTTTGCCACTCCGAATCCAGGGCAAAAATCAATTAATGGATTGACATAATCGTCATAATATTTGTCTTAATAAAGGGTGTGCCCGTGATTCATATACTATCATTAAAGACTGAGCAGTGGTGGGGATACAAATAAGAGGACAGATATACTGCTTAAAGGGGTATAATATTGTCGGGATTGAAATTTCATATGGAAGATCCAACGACTTAATACTCCATTTGGATCTGAGGGTTCTCCCCAGGAAATAGTTTACAAAATAGAATTGATTTGGTGCATTCGAATACAGATTAGATGAAAAAGGCATAAAACATCATATTTTGAAACTGGGAAGCTAGATTTTAAGGGTTGGGAGCAAATGCAATTTCCCCGTTTACCCCAACAGGAACCGCCACTTAAAATAGGTAAGATATGTAGGTCGTTAGTTGTGAAAGTACGACATGAAAAAGGAGTGTATCTTTAACCGTTATAATGATAAGGTATTGTATATCAAGTGAAGTGATATATGGGTGTGACAGATTCACATTATCTCGAATCTCAAGCAACAAAACTTTTTTAAACGACGCTATTGTTAACCAGGACGCCAGATAATAGATTCGAGACGCAAACCTCGAATAACCAGACGCAGTTTCAACCTTACATAAATTACTATACCTTAGTCATAATGTTAGTGAATGTGAATCACAAAATTTAAATATGAACCAAAGCTAACGGTACAGGTGAAACAGCTGATTATAAGTGTATATTTTTACCATGTAGAGTTGTCAAATATCAACGACCGTATTAAGTTTATCAGGTACGTCCACTCGGGCGTATGGATTTATTATTCATTAGACATTGATAAGATTAATCTGAAAAACTTGTTGTATTTATAAGTAGAGTAACGTTAACTTTGCATAAATAAATACTATTGTATCTATTGTGGAAGACTTTCCTGTCTTTTATACAAGTAATCAATAAACCTAATTCAGACTCGATTACATATTTAGCCTTGACCATTATATAATATAAGCTGATCGTTTTACTTTTTAGACCTCCTGTAGACTGGTTGTCCTTTAATTTGTATGTGTTTATTTGTATGTGCTTATTTGTTATTTAAGAAACTAAATAAGAAATACTGAATTTAAAATACATACAGTTTAATACACACATTTAATGATAGCTATAAACGACCACTTAGAGATATCAAAGTCAACATCTTCAACATGACAGGTGCCTTGAGCCAAGTCCATCTGTTCTACTTCCGGTTTTATCCTCATCAAATTCCACATTAACCCTGAAGCAAAGGACTACGTCCATTTTTTATTGAAAGATTTTTCATACATCATCATTACACTCATACTTATTTTAAAATAAATTCAGCTTTAAATAGTATGAAATAGTCTTATTGAGAAAAACGATATATATTTCAGTAAAATAAGACAACCAAACTGAAAAGTTTTGACTTGTTCAAATTCGAACAAACTTTCAAATTATGTATGTTTCAATATTGCTATCAACACAAATTTTAAATTTTATCTGCTGAACAAAAACAGAAGTAAGCCTATGTTTACGTTTCACGATCTGGTTTTTAATTATATAATTTCTAAAGTAATGTGTTCTGGTGGTAATGGCGATAAATGTTTCTGACTTAACAAATAATAACCTTTTATAGCTATATCGATGGATACTCATAATAATAATTTTTAACTCTCGAGATTGTGTATTTTCAGGCAACTTTACAGGAACGGGTGACAGTACGTATGGCATCTGAAAAGGGAGGGATTTTACAGCTGGAACATCAAAAAATCAGTGATTGAGATTTCATACTCGGTAATGGACCATGGTTTGCTAGTATTTTGTAAAATAAATTTATTTCTATCCATGAAGATTTTATACTGTAGTAACTAGCCTGGAGCAATATTCGTATACTTTTTTACGTTTGTTACATTTTGCAGACTGGAAGTTAGGAAGAGATGACGCGTGTATAAACCATAAAATATTTAAAGAGGTTAACATCTTATTTAATGGTGTAAATATTTATTTTTTCCAGGTTTACAATAGAAGGCTAGTGAAATATACAGATGTTACAGACATGATAACATCTTAACAACTAGGGAGACCCAAGTCTGCTTCAAATCGTCTGGTTTTCTTTATTACTGACGCAATGATAATCACTGGTATTCAACAGACCAATTAGTTAGCATTTAGGTCACCAGTAATGTGTTTTATCTTGGAATTAAAACATGAACTTCAGGTCACTCACCAACGTTAATGACGAAGGCACTGTTTTCTAATCTGATTATAAACTATACAAATATGCTAGTTTTTTAGTTTCGGCAAGTTTATAGACACTAGGCTATTCTACGATATCGAACTTGTTTCTGATAGTATGTCAAACTGTAAAATAAGAGACTGAAATACAATTGCAAAAGACAGGACAAATATAAGTAAGTACTTCGTCCAGACATCAATTGCATCTCCACGAGTAAAAACACCACAACTGCAAGAGGCAAGTCAACCATTAGCAAGTATTTTAGTTTAGATATCCCCTGCAACTCTATGAGCAGAAATTCAACTGTAAGAGACAAGATAACTTTCATTAAATATTGTTGATGGGATGTCTACCGCAGTCTAAAAAGTAAAGACACCACATCGTAATGCAAGCGGCAAGTAAACCATTAGTAAGTACATGTATTGTTGATCAGATACCCCCTGCAACTCGAGGATAGTTCTTTGGTTTAGACAAGCTTACGATTTTAGTTTTTAGTTTGTGCGATTGACATAATGTAGATCTCAAAGTTGTGACCAGTAGACCTACTATTATGCGGTTTTAACAATCCTCGTCAATCAGCCTGTAACCTGTTGGATCATTATTTACCTGTCTGTATAACCTTACAAATACAAGCTTTCATAATACCATTATTTTCAGATCAACATAATAGTTTCAACCCGGACTAGTCATATCCGACACATTCTTGGCCATTATTTCTCACTAGCATCTATTGGTATTGGTATTTGTTTGATTACTTTGCCAAAACCGTTTACTTCAATAGCAGTCTTCATCTGATACCAATATCACCATGATTAATGGAGCGTTAGATTGAAAAAGCAACGTAAATATACGGGTTTATTGTCTCAGAAAACCACACTTCGGTACAAGGGATAGACTATTATCAATGGTCTGTTAAAGATCTGTTCTGTTCTGAAGCCTCTCCTCGGGTTGGTAGATGACAAGTTAACATTTGCTTCCAGCAGCAGCCGATATCGCAAAGTAGGTAGTTGATGGTAGTGGTAGTAGTTGGATTGGTTCAATCAGATGGAAGGCCTACTATGGTGTTGGTTTGGTGATTTGAGAACTTATAAGATCTTGTCGGGTCGAATGACATGACAGTGAAACTCGGCCTAGAGTAGTGTGGTTTGAGTTAAGTTACTCGGTCTTCTTCATTCTTCCAAACTCGTTGTGATCATGGTTATCCTTCTTGATGGAGGTAGTTAGCCTCTTTTCAGGACAAAGCAAGATTTATAACAAAAGTAATTTATTAGTATTTTGAACACCGTTGATATAACCGCGTTGTTTCTCTACATAAAAAGAATGCTCCATTCACTCTACATGTACACTTACTATGCGCTAAACTTGCAGTTTTTCCTCTCGGAATGGTATATTCGTTAGACCAAAAGAAATGTACTTATTTATAAACATCTAAAGCACCTGTCAATCATCTGGACTTCGTTATTTATCCAGGTAGGGTGAAGAAGAAAACAGGTGAAGTGAACAGGTCTGGGGCGACTGGTATATAAACAATCTAATAAAAATCATCATTCCATACATACATAGCTCGGTTACCATTCATGGTAATGATGGTCAAAGATACGATTTAGAATTAACTTTTACTCAAAACGATACGAAAAAAAAAAGTTCCAATCAATTTGTTTAATGTTTTTCGAATTATACTTTATTAATGCAAATTGAAAAGATATAGTTCTAGAAATACTTGAAAAAGCTCCCTGGTCATATATAAATGAAGCGTGCTCTAATAGCACAGATAACACGATTCTTTCTGTCCAATTCGCGAAAGTCTTCTCTGGTGTCTTCTGTAGTGTATCCCCAGAATGTACAAGAACCCTGGTCTTTTAAACCTGACCTGGGGAATTTATCGCCGATCTCTGAGCGATTTTTCATGTATAGAAGGTATTATTTACACTTGAATACATACAAATAGAACAGTTTGGAATCGAAGTCGGTGAGAAGGTTGTACATTGAAGAATTGATAGCTCATATTTCATTTTAATCTTAGAAATGGCTGAAAAGAATCTGTTGTTATCTTGATGACTTGACATTCACCTGTAATAAAATCATTACTCGCTTGATTAAAATGTCCATTCCACTATAGATCAAATGAATTTTAGAATGGAAATAATGGATACAACATGTAACAACCAGGGGCGGATCCAGCATCAAAGTTTGGGGAGGGCCATGTGCAGGGGCTGATCCAGGATTCTCGAAAGGGGGGGTGTTTAAGCCTAGGTTTGCCGAGCGCAGCGAGAAAAAAAAAATTTTGACCTTTTTTTTGGCTTAAAAACATAGGATTTTCCCTTTTTATTCGCCGAAATTTCCACCTGACATGTAATATGATGCGTTTCACGATGTGAAATCTTACCGTTTGGGGGGGGGGGGGGGGCATGGCCCCCCCCCCCCTGGATCTGCGCCTGGTAACAACTTGATCAGCTTGATACATCTGCCCAGATGGAAACAAAAAGAAACATTCGCTAAACAACATAGAGCACATAGAACACAATCTCTGATTTAAAGTTTCTGAAAGCATCCAAGAATCTGTTTCACATAAGTTTTCTGATATGAACACTCTTCAATAATAATATTGTCAGTTAACATTGCAGGAGAATAAAAGAAAGTGTGTTACCTATTTTATTTACGTATTACCAGGTTTCTATGAAATTGGCAAATATGATAATTTCCTTGCTGTGTAACGTCTATATTCGAGAGAAACATTAGGTAATATTATATGTTACTTAGACCACTTGTTATAGAAATATAATACTTTGACAGCTCTACAGGGGTTTGGTAGTTTCTTGTGAGAAACATAATAAATTCCTTGCATAATTGATTCAAGTTACACTTTCTCAAACTTTTACAATTCCACAGTAACTTTACGACATACTGATTTTTAGTGATTAGTTAAAATATGGTTTTAAGACGACAGGCACATAGTAATATTTTGGGTGCATTATGCCTACTTCATATGTTTTAAGAACGTATAAGAATATTTCTATATTCATACCATACTATAGTGTTAAAATGATCACAACCTGCCTGTGACAGTTCATAAATTATGGTATAACACCGAATACTAAGAGATGCATATTCCTTCAACGTCAATAATATACACGCGACTCTTTCAAATAACGGATAAATAGGCAACTATCAAGGATAATATAGTTATAAATTTTCAATAAACAGGAAGTAGGAACTGTCAATGTTATTGTGTAATGACAGATAGCCATGTGTCGAAGCCCATATGAACTAATAAAGATTGATCATACATACAGCCTGATTCATCAAGAATGGGGGAAATTTAATTGACTCAGAGAGTAGAAACCACCAGATGTAGTGTCCAATAATCATAAAATTACATTAAATAACCCGGATTTTACTTCCCGTTTTCTTTCTCAATTATTGAAATTGATCAACTATACTTTCAACTTTCAGACTACCATTAAAACCTGTTTTGTTACGTTGTGACTAGGGGAAATAAACAATGACATTGAGAATGCACCATCTTAAATCATCAATGAATGGCCAGAGGGTCAATCAAGTTTTTTTTTAATACTGTTTGAACCCTCTTAAGAAATTCATTGATTCTGTTCAATTTACCAATTGGAGCAAATTTGAACTACAGATGTCTGCAGGATTTTTTGGAAATTGCTGGAGAGCATCATTACAAAAATTATGATTTCCAAACATCTCTTGGCTAAAATGTTATTTTCTGTAAACGAATCCTAGGTAGCCTATCTTTAAATATCAGCATGTGATATAAAAGGGGATAATATTTAAGATTATGAATGACATGTGCCAATATTGTAAACATCAAGTTATTTCATAGAATTCTCACGACCTTCTACTCTCATCATATCAACTTTACCCTGATGCTATTATTGGGTGAAGCTGGGTTGAATAATCAACACAGCATTTGAAATTGGGTCAAAAGAAGACAAAGTAAATGTTCCACACATGTTTTAAAACAAAGGACAGAGTACGAAATGAGCTTGTTCCACCTTCATAATATTTTTTTGCAGAGAACGTTGCCAATTTAAGGACATCCTGCCAGGTCAAATAAGTCTGAAACTAATCTTTTATAGAATTGATGGTCCAGAAACGATGCCTGAACTATGAAACCTGTGTCCCGCAATGTGTATGACACCGATTTTCTCAAGTAAGCTCTTGCAATCTACTTCACAAAAATTCTTTCATTGAGCTCATTCGGCCAGATGTTAGATATGCGGCCTATGTGGAATTTTTACAGACTTACCAAGCGACATTGGCCTTTTAAAATTTCAAATGATTTCATTACTTAAAATATATGCGAGACATTTTGATAAAAGGTTGTCTCGGGGTGAACTGACAGATGTAAGGACGATCAGATAAACAAAATAATTCAAAATACTTATGACTCGAATAAAACTTCCTATAAAATTTAAGTGTATATTTAAAATTTAAACAAACATTTTGGTACATTAACATTTTCGAGGTAAGTCGAGCATCACTGTGACATTTTCTAACCATGAATTTGAAAAGATTATTTTCTCGATTCCTAACATATGTTTTTAGCTGTAGGCACTACCGTGACCTGAATCTGTATGTTAATGTCTTAAATTAAGATCCGTACATGCAAAATAATTCCATTAACCAAATATCTCGGCCATAGCATAAAAAATTGAGAGCACTGAATGTTTAGTAAATGATTCCTCAAAGGCAAAGTACCCTCAAGTGTTTCGAATGAAATTACTCTGTTAACATGTAAATAAAAAAATTGATCCTCTGAAATCGTTTGTAGTTAAGATGCCATCGAGTGTAGTTAAAAAAACATTGACTTCATCAACTCTGGATCTTGAGTCGAGATGCCATCGAGTGTAGTTAACAAACCATTGATTTCATCAACTCTGGATCTTGAGTCGAGATGCCATCGAGTGTAGTTAACAAACCATTGATTTCATCAACTCTGGATCTTGAGTCGAGATGCCATCGAGTGTAGTTAACAAACCATTGATTTCATAAACTCTGGATCTTGAGTAGAGATGCCATCGAGTGTAGTTAACAAACCATTGATTTCATAAACTCTGGATCTTGAGTCGAGATGCCATCGAGTGTAGTTAACAAACCATTGATTTCATCAACTCTGGATCTTGAGTCGATGTCATCATGTCAGCTTCAAATCTAAAATAACCATCATATTTAACTTTCACTTATTTGCCATCCGGTGTGCTAGTTTGCGATATCAGCTGCTGCTGGAAGCGAACGTTAACTTGTCATCTACAAACCAACCATCTGTTGTATAGTTGCAAAGCCAATGCTTCCATCAACTATGGATTGGTCGTTGCCATGATGGCTAATTTCAAATCCACTGTATCTATTAAATTATTGACTATTGAGCATATAGTTTTCAAGTCTATGTCATCACCAATTCCAATAGTGATTCATTGATCAACATAACTTATTGTAGAGCTTTTATAAACATCTTTAAGTGGGTTTCCTGTCTGAATGTTTTGACGCCAAAGACTTATTGCAAAGACCTGGAGAATTATGAAAATAAAGTTATATCATACGAAATCAAGGGAATTCTACTTAAATATCAATTTTTCGTTGTATCAAATAATTCTAAATTAAATATATAGGCCTAGGCTATCTTTGATGTTTTGGGTCACTGACATCCTAAATTTGCACGGTCATGGTAAACCTGTATATACCATGGCGATGTTTATTATTGAGATTAATATAAATATTGTGATGTGTAAATAAAAGGATTAATTCCTATTTACAATAATAATATTTATCAGTAATGTCAACAATCTAATAATATAGACTACATTCGTAAAGGTTATAACATCTAGTCCACTAAATATATATTAATTTGGAATTCATGAGGCACAGTGAAATCTGTGAGTCTGTAAAGTTGAGATTGTTGGTTATTTTATCCTGTGTAAATACATACTCTATACCGAACCATTGGAATTTCAGTTAAAAGTTTCATTAGCTCCAAACGTATTGTCGTGTGCAAGGGCGTGGATTTGTTCAAAATGTTGTGGGGTGGAGGGGTACGAACCAGGATGGTTTGTACATGTAGAGTCAAATTACGTTGCGAAGTGCCGCAGGGGCGAGCCCTAACATGTAGGCTACTCATCTAGAGATAAAATTGAAAATGGCCCAGAGGGTTGGTGCATTCTGAGCTATATTTTGGGGTTATGAATATATGATGTTGCATTTTATCATGCAGACGTGTGTGGGTTTTTAATTCGAAATTCAATATACATGACGTTTAATGCAGTGTATTAAAAAAAATATTGCATGAAATGCAAACAATCTCTATTTTCACTACTTTATTCACTACACGATATTAGAAACCCGATGATAAATCATATCATACATAACTTCGTGGCGACAAATTGTTTAACATCTAAAAACTATAACAATTTCCTAGTCAAGTATATGGCAAGGTTATATGAGGACATTTTTCAGTGTTCAGCATTTTATAATCAGCCGTTGCGATGGCCTTTAAAATGTATCTCATGGTAAGGCCATCACTTGCACTTTGCTTTTGAATTTCTATAACATAAATTGAAAAATCGATCAATCGAATTGCAATTTAAATGTTGTTGAAATTTACAGGTATTTTAATTAAAGTAAATCTTAGTTTTTGTGGGTTTTAGAAATAACTACATGTATATCATTTTATACAAAGAAAGTTTTCTATGACATTTTCATTAGTTTAACTTGACATTAGTGTAGAAAATGCTGCATTCTATTGTACAAACATGAACAAACTGCATATGTTAAAACTATTCATGATATATCACGCAAGAATGAAAGAAATACACGACTGACAGTAAGATAACATTATCGTATTATCAGAAAAGACTGAATCTTTTGTTTCATCTGATTATCTACTGATGGAATATGTCTGTAGAATGTTGCTACCATATGGGTGCAGTTTCAAACTTTCAAATTTGTTATAAAAAAAAGAAGAGGAACTTTCAGACATAACAGAATTGAATGGATACATTTTAAAGGTTATGTTGTGACAAAAGAATAGACACACATGCTCAAACTTAAGCACCAAAAACACTTTACAGCAGTAATTTCCATGATACACATACTTATTTCTGATTGTGTAAGAGGTTATTAAAGCTCCTGACAATCGAACTCATGACGACTTCATGGAACAAGAAGACAAGATCCGATAGTCGTCAATCCTTTTAAAACATTCATTGAAATGAAGCGGGTCCCTTAAATTTCATACAAAATAGCATCAAACCTGCGGCTTCAGTCATAAGAAATATTGACTGCTTACAATGTAAGCTACGTTATAATGGCTCAGACATCAGCATTTTTGTTTATGATTAACTTATATTTTACAATTTGTACAACACACGATCGTTGTGCATTATATTTCAGCTGTGTGCAATATGTTTATATCATTTCATAGGTGTCCATTGTTCATAGTTACCGAACCGAGTAATTGAGACATATTATACACTGGTACAAAATAATATGATGAATATTCGTGCATGGAAAGTGCATAATACAAGCTATGCGGAGAGTTATAACATACAGCTATTTCCATGTATTTATAGGTTTTCAAACCACACCTAATGTAGGTGCACCCAAGTGACAATTATAATTTCTAAAGCCAAGATATAGGTATCTTGAAAATAACCTCAGCTATTAATCCATTCAATTCGGACAATCTTAAGAAATGACTGCCAAAACTATCTATTCCAATGACAACCCACTAAACAACACACTAAATTCACCATATAGGTCTATGAATGGAATTAATAATTCCGAATCGAATGTTACCAATCAAAACGACTTTTCTCATATAAGACTGGATTGCTCGTTCTCATTATTCAAGAATTCGCCTTGTGTTGTGGTTCAGATACCTGCGGCTGCAAATGACGTAACATCAAGTAGATATATTATACCTGGCCCTTTCTAAATATACAGGTCACATGGCTACCCGGTAGAGATATGTACTGTTTTCGGATGCGTTGAAGAGACGAAGTGCCTTTTACAGGGTCATTATGTTCTTACCAAGGTCGAATTTCAAACAGTCCCTGGATACGTCCTCAATAGTTTTAAAATACTGGATTCTATTCTACGATTTGAACAAAAGTGTGACGACAGACATTACGCCAGTATCTACTATCTACCAAGCAACAAATCAGATGTAGTAAAAATCTTGTTGACATAACGTCAATACAAATATTGAATAACAAATAAAAAGTAGAACGTAGTGTAGTTAATCTAACACGACAAAACCACTTTACTTTGAAAAAACTTGTTACAAGCTCAAACTATCATTAACTTCTGATAAAAAAAAATATCGCCCCTCGTGCAGTCTGGTGTTAGATGCTCTTTCTGCTTTCTAAAAAACACCCTTACAAGAAACCCTCTAGTCATTGCTGTATAAGAATTTTTTTTTTATTTTCACTCGACAGAGTTAGGAAAAAAATAAAATTTACATGTCACTTGTTGCGAAGGACCTTACAGAAAGCACGTGTGTATTCAATTTGATATGCTAAACCAGTAGGCTAAGTATATAAAAGACTTCGATATTATATACTATTATAGAGCTTTGATTAACGTTAACTTAATATTAGAAGGGTATTACGGATATCGCCTTTACCTGTACAGATCGAACAACTTAAGCCACTCTAATGTTATAGAAATACAACAAAAGAAATCGCATTGTGGCCTATAAACATTATAAGCCAGTGAAAAATAAATACCATTTTGGCTTTGTATTAGTAAGTACAAACGTTCAACCTTTAGCAAGCGCTGTGTCAATAACTGTTTACCCATAGTCTTGGTAGGAGAGTACTAAATAAAACATAAGTTGACCTTTAAGACAAGAGATCATGGACTTGGCCATGGACTTGATACAGATTTCAATTGTTCATGGAAATTGTTCTGAGTTATACATGTATACACTTACATATTATTTGCTCATAATGTACTTTTACTCTAAAAGTCTTAATAACATGGGAAATGGCTACTATCCCCTTTTCGAATTACAAAATATGTTTCAGGAAAGTGCAACATTCAAAATGCCAATTTAATCTATGATACTTCGCTAAATGAACGTACGAAATACTTTGGTTGGATGGTGTAAAATGACTGGTGTATTGTCCACTTGTTTATAAGTAGAGATTAGACTGGCCTTGGGTCAGTAGCGTAGTGGTCAGTTGGGATTAACGACCAGTAAACAATGTTGACGATGACCCTGACACAGATTAACATAATTTATAGCAAACTTCTAGAGATAATCTATTGACCAACAGCAGTAATGCTAATGAAGATAAATAAGACACCAAACTAAGACCACTTTTCCTTTTAGAACAGGATGCTCTGGGTCTACCAAATTTTGATTAAACATTATCCTTCTTCATCGTAGAATAACCTGTCTAGTTAAAATAAGCTAAATCATAGGTTCATAGTATAGGGCCTACACCGAATGCACCTCTTCTAAAAGAAAATTATACTTATATCAAGAATCGCAGATGTTCCACTTTACTGGGGTCTGCACGAATCAGATGCTCTTGAACTGTTGTTCTGTTCAGGACAAGCTTTCGAGTAATTCTGGTATTGTTCTGGACAGGAAGTGGAAAGTTCTGTACGGAACTAAAATCTGAGTAGTTCTAGACAGGTTCTGGACAGGAAGTGACTGTTATCACTGCACTAAAAAACGGTTGCAACATTTGCCGCAATCTTAATTTCGTCACTGTTCCAGCTGTACCACCTCGCTAGTTCGGACAGAAAATCTTTGTCCAGGACAGTGTTCCCGTTCACTCAAATCCTGTTCCGACAGTTCTGGCTTTTCTGGACTATGATTCGTGAAGACCCCAGTATGGTGATGCTTAGTAATGAAAACAGTTCATTGATGTCTTCTGAGCTACTATAACAATGTCGGGGCATGGGAACGATACTGCACATTCTTTTAGATAATGGAGCGAGAAGTTAGCTATATAATGACCATGCTGTTGCTGTTTTCGGTAAAGCAAAAGATTGACCTCACTAAAATGTAGAGGAAGGTTATTGTAATATCTGCTGGTTGTTTAGGATCTAGTCAGAGTGCTGTTGAGTACTGGATCAACCAGAATCATAGTAGTTATTACCAATGCTTTTTAAAAGCACACAGGCACTCGCGTACAATAACAAAGGAACATCATATATAGAACCTATAACTACTATTGAATATTTGAATATTCATTGATAAGTCCACTGAATTGTCATATATCAAATGACAAGGAAAGAAATCGATTATTATTCAATAGACTATAAAATATATATATTCATGCAACAGTGTCAAGGAACAGCTTGCGCATTATTAAATTAATATTTAAAAAGACTACAATAAATTGTGCATTAAAGATCCATATAGTTAAAAATATGCATAAAAGTTGCTAATATCAATAACATACGTATAGGCACGAGTAGAACTTAATCCCTTGTTTTACAGACATTGTTGACAGTTTTGGGGTATATGTATTTAGTTTATGTTATGTCTGATATGTATTTAATGCAGAGACCAGTTTATTCTTTAAACATCGATAAGATCTTGGAATATTTCCTCTGTTTCTCTTGTCTCAAATTACAGAAAACTGTGTAGATTTTGTACAGTCAGTATAATATATCTCCCAGTGGTGTAAAACATACACCACACGTGTTTCACAAGGAAATATTTATATCCATTGCACTTAGTTGCTACAAACTATTTTGTTATAGTAATAATTTTCATATTGTTAGTCTGGGGTTGCTTGAGCCTTACTATTATTTCATTGAATGAATCGATCTCACAATTTCATTTTTTATAGATCACCGACGTCTTTGAATTATTTCTATCCAATACACCATGTTCCTGACTTGTTTTAGAAGAAATTTACGCCTTGATTGTTTAAAATATTATAATTGGAGATTAGACTTCGTTTTTACCCACGATGGTTGACTAGTAAAACAACCTGTTTGTGATCGAGACGTGACTTTATCGCATTCTTTCTAATAGTCATAATAAATGTTTTAGTCTTTTGTTTTTTCACTACAGTTTTGTAATCAACAAATCGTGTTCCAAATAGTGCGGCCGTCTGTCGATGATTTGAACAAAGGCGGGAATTTCAAGGCAAAGTTTAAACAAAATTATGGGACACACGATATTAGAGATCTTTGCAGTTTCTATGACAACGCTACCAAACCTAAATGTAAACCACTTGTTAAAGATGTCAAGTTATTTCAGAAATTCTCAGGAATATTCTTTCAACTTGTCTTCTCACGAGGAATAAAAAAAAATATGTTGAACATATTTAATTTCTTAAACATTTTAATCTATTTGATGTACATGGTGGGATGTTTTTCCAATAAAAGAGTGAGTGGGTCTGTTTCATTAAAGACTTATTAAAAACAGAAGTTCACGATGGCAATAGGAAGTCTTCTTTGCGTCTGGTCTGTTAATAAATTAACTATCAGTTTTAATTAAAACCTGGCTCATTAATAGTTATCCGATGTTAGTTCATTAACAATTCAATTCTATATACAAGAAATAGTCTCTTCGGTATTTGAGTGAATACAATAGTGCAACACTGAATACCATCAGTTACATGATCTGTGTCAGTGACTCCAGCTGAATAATAGTAACTTGTTACCTTTCAAACAACCTATTAATATTAGGCCTATAAATCATTTGGTTGGAAGGTATTTCAGGACAGTTTATACCCCCAAAAAGGCTAATAAAGGGAATGTAAAGTGGTTTTCTAAAATTTGCATGTGTATCGGGAACACTGATAGCATTAATTTGCGCCATTCCGACGACTGTGGTTCTTGCAATTCCACTAAAACTAACACGTTTTATGACGCCACTGACAGTGATATATCGGAAGCTACTATTAATACAAAACGCGTTAGTTTTAGTGAAATACACAAGAACCACAGACGTCGCAATGGAAATTGGAATGGATGCAAATTGATGCTATCAGTGTCCCGATACACATAAATCGTAATTTTGACCATCGCTCAATGTTAGTGGAGCTGAACTCATATCAAAGTAACCAGAGACAATTTTTTCCAGAATTGTCACATCTGAATTCAAAACTACCTTGCTAACATAAATATAGCAATACTTTCTGCTAGTAAATAAGATTACATTGTACAATGGTGTAAAAATACTCTGAACCAATTTACAACTCATTCATACCAGTGTCAGTCTGAACAATGACGACCAGTGTATTAAATTGAAGCACAAACATACGGACAATTACAAGAGGCTGACCAACAATTCTCAAGACACAGTTAATTCGATTTATATTGTGTTCTGAAGAAGAAAAAACAAATAAAACAGTAATTTTCCCTGAGGATATCTACGATAGCATCAATTATTATAACGACGTTAAGCTGTGGCTATATAAACAATACAATTTCTTCTTTGAATGGCAGAATCGTTACGGTGAATCGTTTACACCAAATATTATCATTGCCACAGAATGTAATTGATATCGTCTTTGTCCAGTCCGGACTTAAGATGCACAAAGAATACTCCACCTAATACATTATAAAAGTTTAATAAATGTATTAATTAGGAGATATAATTAATAAATTGGCTGTGATGATTAATAGTGCCTGGCGGTGTTTTTAATTTATGAAGTGTCCGCTGTATAGGCTTAATGAATAAAACATATTTTCAAGAAGTATTAATTAAATAAAAATTCCTTGTAACAGAAAAAAGAAATGCTTTCATAAATTAAACTCCCTCGTTAGCTCTAACATTGAAAGTCAGTAGGCTAAAAATTTCTTGACAATCACGATGGGCTATTCGATCGCGATTCACCAAAATTTATTACAATGCAGGTAAGTAAGGGTTAAATAGCCTCTCTGTCAATGTCATTGTAATCTTTATTTCTGTGACATAATTTTTCCATGGTAACCAAATGATAAATGAGCGTTACTATACTTATCGGCCTTATCTCTATTGTAGTATTATTGTCGCATTAAAATAAAGTCCATCTGGGTAAAACGATGGTTTCAGAACATTGAATTTCGAGGTAGAACTGCTCTGTTATACACCCGGTACTTGCTTTTCAAAATCGGTTTGATCAGAAATATTAATCTTAAAACGGTCATTGACAACGAAACATGGATGAGCTTCAAACAAGGTCTTAATAATTATAGTAACGTTTAGGTTATGTGGTTAATGTCTGACTTAAAATTAAATATTATATAATTTAATATAGACTGTGAGTTAACATCGTGTATTGACCCGTTTAATTGGCGAACATGTACAATTTACACGGACCATAGAACATGGGTATTAAATTAGCAATTACCTCTTAGGGTAGAACACTTGCTATACGTATACTTTATCACCCCTATTAATTATATAGTGACTAATTACATTAGACACCGATTTAATATGTTACATGCGTGAATCATTGCATTACATTTCCCCGTTGACTCTTTAGACAACTGGTTAGGTTAAAGGGTACATGTACCTTATTCTAGCAAACCCCCATTTTAAACAAGCATTTTCCTACTCCTGTTTTCTCCCTTCTGGTTAGAATTCGATCTTGGTGGTACCTATACCTTTTTAATGAATTTCAACCAAATGAAATCCATTGCATATTCATTCTTTCACCTTGACGTTACAAGCAAAAATGTTATATCATTTCAGACGAACCAAGGAAGACTATTGATTTTACTATTATTCATTCACAATTCTATGATGTAAACAGGTTTGACCACCACCCATCGAGTAGTGAGAAAACATGTTAGAAGTGTATATTCTAGTTCAAATGCTTGTAATTAGAATGTTAATTGTGTATCTATATCCAGATATTACCCCCTATAGACTAAACTATTTAGCACCATGTACAATAATTACTACCGATACACTTGATGTACAATATAATCAACTTTACTCAGATATATCCTAAAGGGGGCAAGTCTCTTTATCATCATGGTTTTTCTTTAAAATAATAAGAATTTGTTTAAAAAAAATGTCATAAGGTATTCTGTACATTCATGAAGATTAACTGAAGCCTAGAATCTCACAATATATCCTTCTCCTACAAACTCTATTGACAACTGGCGAGTAAAGTGTTGAAATTGTGGCATAGAACATGATAGGTGTATAAACTAAGTCTATGCGGTAGCCGAATGCCTAAAAGAGACACTTAATGTATCAACAATTTCAATTTGTTGGCGAACAATAATTCATTATTTCCTAATCAGTACTATGGTCAAAGATAATCTCTCTAGCAAACAAACTGTTTAAGGGTGAAATATGTAACTGCTTGCTATCACGAAAGTCGCCAAAGAATTCAAACGTTGATTAGAAACGGCGTTAGTTCTAGAGTGGTTTAAAGTTTTGTTATTCTTACTGAATGTTTTACCAATCTGATATTAGAAGTCAGTGCTACAGAACTACTCAATGAGAAAGCCAGCCAGCCACTCTAATCGCTAGCTGAATGGAAGGCAGATTATAAGAAGACATAAAACGTGCAGAGCTAAGACAATTGTGTATCGTCTAGTAAACAGACAAGATGGTTTTATTAATATAATATTTGCCAGTTTTAAAATTGAGATAATTTGTACATTTCAAATTATTCGGGATTTTAGCTGTTCAGGAGAAATACTGAAATCCGATACATTAAAAATTGATTCCATTCTAGAGTATATTTGTGTAATTTGGTTTGTCACTAGTTGAGGTGTATCTATACCGAGAAGTTTTACCTGTTGATTAGTAATAGTATCGGATGATAAATACTCAATTGTTGTCGTCTGCGTTTACCTGAGTGGAGGATACAGGTGCATTGTGGGAAATTACACAGCTATAGTGATTTACACAAGGAAAATGGCCGCTATTACTACAAGCCGTTGACATTTTGTGACGCTACCTGGATATTGTGAAACATTAATTAAAGGTGTATTTTCAAAATGGATTATCAAAGAAAACGGAATATATTATCATGGACTGGATTTTTATGTTTAACGGGTAAGTATTGGAGAAATCTGAAAAACATATATTTGTTGACAAGTTTTTAGTTATCTTATTCGACACAGCACAGTGAGCTAGCTCGTTTGAATTTCAATGGCTTTGACTTTGGGTTTGGCCTAGATAATCAGTGAGTTGTCTCTAAATAACAAAGTCCCTTTTACATGTCTTAGCAAGGTTAAAAACGAACTTTTCCGAATTTCAATTTTGAAAAATAACATATTTAATTGTGTTATATATATTAGGCTTATACATTTTTTAGCAATTGAATTATTATATATCAAAGTTGTTGTGTGTCACAAAGTAGGACAAATGGCTTCGTTGTAGAAGGAAGATACTAGTTACTCTGTATCGTTAAAATGAGTGCTCTGATCTTTGCAATTATTATTATACATCACTTTCTTCAATAGTTTAAGTTTGTAAGGGTTCTAATAATACAGATAGATATATTGTAAACTTATTGTTGTAAGAAAATCTATTGATTAGGTGTGTATTCATAAAGGGATTGGTTTGAGTATGGTATATGAATCAAATAGGATGTTATGCCCTAGTTTATCAAAACACTATGAGATACAAGTTACACAACTTTTGTCAGAGTTATTTTGACATTTTAAATTTAAACTTAACTCTTTTGATTTTGAAATTGGCTATCTCATTTTATAAGCTTTTCACCTTGCTACAATGAGTTCTGAATCTGAATTTTACCTATAATTTTTTATTATTTGAAATTTTAACCCCAAATTAGATCTGAGTGTCTTAGATTGTCTTTGGGTTGATCAAAATGACAAAAGTTAAAAAATATTTATTTGGAAATATTATTTTACAGAGGGAAAATTTCAGTCCAAAATTTGGATAATTTTCAAAAGAAATTCCTAGGAGGGAAGTGTATTATATCATAATAAATTTTTTTAAAACAATGCAATTGACAACCATATTTTAAGCATTTGTGATTTGAGAGAAAAATTCAATTCAGACCTCAATGTGGCCAGAGAGTGGTCCATGGCAAATAACCAATCCCATTAATTATCTCTAACAATTGTTAGTTATTTAATTCACTTTATATAAGCAATAAATAAATTTAGTCTCTTAAAATTGATATCGTGATAATTTTACTCTCCATTCTTTTTGAACTCAGTAATATATATAATATTTTTAATTTATTCTAATCACTATTATTTGCTTTGATAAAAGAAAATGTTCTGAGCTCCTTTTGACCTTGGCTTGTGCAGGCTTGGATCCAGGATTTAGAGAAGGGGGTGTTCTGAAATATAACATGCTGAAAATTCTACGACAACACGAGCGCCGAAGACGCGAGAAGCTAATTTTTTGTTGGTTGGGTCAAATTGGGTACCAGGATATGTACTGTCGGCCAAAAATAAGGGGGGCTCGATCCAGGAGACCCGCCCCTGCTATGCTATGCTACTATGCTATGCTGCTGGGTTACATTGAATCTTTCACATATTTATGATACTTTATTTATTTAAAAAAGACTTGTTTAATTTCGAGGTTTCTGTAAGGTAGAAATAATTATGAATGTTGAAAGTGGTCATCTATTCCTTGGAGAGACATTGGTTTTTTTTTGTCAATTAAGACTTATATGAAAATGATAAAAAACTGAATTTATTAAAACATTCATTTCCAATATGGTGCAAATAATTGTTAGAGGAAGTTTCATTGAGTAAGAAGTGACACATTTTGTATACACACTGTTAACAATTTTGATAATTAGGTTTGATTGGCATAAACCTAACCTAACCATGAAGCATTCAATCTTAAGCATAAACCTAACCATAGAGCATTCAATCATTAAGCATAAACCTAACAATAAATAAAGCATTCAAGTGAGCTTAAGGTATTGAATTATTATTTTTTTATTTTTCAGCCCTAATATCACCATTTAGCTGTGGAAGTATTCAGAGTTTTCCACATAAAGATGGACTATTAAATGATTCTTTAAATATAACTTGCTCATACATCTTAAGTCAAGGTGAAACATTGTTTTCATTGACAATTTACCGTCAAAAATCAGGTAGTGGTAATTTTGACGGCATAGTGGTATTTAGTAATTCTGGAGGTAATTACTATAAAGCAGGAGATGACTTACAGGGCCGTAGTGATTTGACATTACAAAACAATGCAGCAACAATAGCTATAACTAGTATAGAATGTGGAGATGAAGGACAATATCGATGTAAATTTGAATACACTGACATAAATAGTCAAATTTCATTCGTTGAGAGGGACATGCCAAATGGATTGATTGTCCAAGGTAAGAAACATTTTACTTACAGGTATTTGATTTCATATTCGTTTTATGACCTGTCTCTAAAAATATACTCCTTATATTCTTTTGCTTATGGTTATAACTAACTGAACCCCCAGTCTTTAACCATTTGTCTCGGTGACCCAAACCTAAGCATCATTACTGTTCCACAACCCTGAACTGTGCCATATTCTAGATCAAGAATACTTTCAAGTTTCAAGTATTAATTATTACTACATACAGTAATGTAACATTATTACTTCTCAACTGTAAGCATTATCGTTAATATCATTATAATGTGGAACACTACTATTGTTACTTCACTGAATACAACCATTCAAATACATTTTCCCTAGACAGACTCTGCGATCCTATGAGGTTTTGCTAATTTGGGTCACATATCATGATTTGAAGACTTTGAAGTTAATAGTTTATTTAAACCTTCTTTGTACAAAAAGGTATAAAAATACATGTTCAATTTTAATTTTACTCATTCTAGGAGGACCTAAAAAACCAAGTCAGTTAAATCAGTCCCCAGCTATACCTGCTGAATATGAATTGGTCACATTTACCTGTGTAGCTGAAGTTGGAAAGTCCCCAATAGGAGCTATTCAATGGGAGAAAGTCATGCCAGACAACAGTGTAGAAATTATTACTGAAACTGTAAACAATGTACAATCACAAACAGAAGATTCATGTACAACAACCATGACGTCAGAATTAGTGTTGAATGTCACAAAAGATGATAATGGAAATAAAATGCGTTGTAGCACCACACATCCAACTGTTGGACTCCAGGATCCCAACCACTTTCTAATTACCAACAGCCTTATTATTAATTGTAAGTATGATATTAGCTTTTCAAACATTGCCTTTTTTCATTAAAGATCAAGAAGGTAATAAAAACTCCTTGAAAACCCCAAATTCTATCAATATCCCATTATATAATATAATATAATATAATATTTCCCATTATAGCATGACAAATTTGATGAAAATTACCTCTTTAATTTGGCATTTATTTTGCTTAAATCTGAACATTAGTGTTCCAACAAGGGAGGAAAAAATGCAAATTTAGGAATCGATTTTTTTCTTGCGAGCAATAGTTGCAACAGTGTTTCAAAAAATCACAAATTCCTATGATTGGTGATAATTTCCCTATTTTATCTAGCCATGTTTTCCACATCATTCAAAAACAAAAACATAGCAAATTTTAAAATGTTTACTCAAATCTTTTGATAAGTTGTGGTGTTTCCTCAGAATGTTTAGATAATGTTAATGAAAGGGAGTATTTCGATCACAAGATTTGCCAATTATGTCAGACCTTCCCTATTTAACAACATATTTTCTCTTCAAGTATACAGGATAATATTGCTTATTTGTTCAAATGTAGAATTTGGCACAGACTATCAATGAAAAATAATAATTAAATTTCATTCTTTTCCCAGATCCTGTTGGTGAACCAAATGCATTTCAAATTCCTCAAAAATCAGCACAAACTGAAGGTGATAGAGTCGAATTGAGATGTACAGTTGCAAACTCAGTTCCAGCAGCAACTTACACATGGCACCATATAGAATCTAATATTACTTATGATGCTAATAGTAATGGTGTAAAGGTCTTTACGAACATTAAGTTGACAGATACTGGTACTTATCGTTGTGATGCAGTGAATACATATAATAACAATACCTTCACAGCTAGTAAAAGTGTGTATGTTAAAGTTGGTAAGTTATTCAATGATTGAATATACCTCTATAATGTTGTTTCTGAATATCTGATGCAAATCAAGATGATGGCCATGATCAATAGGTATTATACCCAGTGTCATATTATAAGTAATGTGTACAAGTACATGATTCAACTGATGCGTCACTCACATATTCATAATAGATGTAGACCAATGTATGTCACTTTATGATTACCAAGTTCTGTATCAATAACTATGAGATAAAAATGCTTCGATAGTGTAATTTTTTCAAAAAAGTATTGGTGGAGGTCTTTGATGAAAATTCTTAATTGCAAACGAAGATAATAACATTTATTGTCTTGCAATCTAGCATCATCTTCCTAACCTCATCTTTTACTTTAGATGCTGTGACAACAACAGATAGAAGTACAATTAAGGGTACTTAAAAACAAACAGTATTAATGTGTTGCAATTAATATTTAGTATAGCTTTTGATACCATTTGTATTTTGTGACCTTGATATATTTTATTATTAACTTACTAATGTCTCTATCTCTTACATATCACCACAAACTTTTGGTCTCTTTGGTTTTATTTCTATGTGTGGAGTGAAATCTTTACATTTTGTTCTCACACAATTCTAGTCTTCTTCAACTGATATTATAACTAATGACCTTGAACGAAAGAACACAATATATGATTTACTCCAAATTGGAAATTCTTATGATTTGCAATCAGATCTATGGCCATTATTTCTGGTTTCAGTGGGATTGTATCAATATTATTATTAACATGTGAAACCACCTATAATCAGTAATATGTATTAATATACTAAGCATGATTAATATCAATTACTTAATTATTAATTTGCATGTTTTTTCCTACCTCAGAGAAACAAACTACACCTAGCCCAACCTCATCCCCTGGTTCTAGTTCCTCTAAGCCTGGTGGTGCCACAGAACAGCCAAGTAAAGGTGGAAACGGTAAGGAGTACTAAACTAATAACTTGCAAGGTTTTATTAATTCAGGAGGACGGGAATGGTAAAATTCAAGAATTAAGCTTATCAAAGCAGCAGAAAGGGCATGAATATTAAAGGAGCTACTACGAATCCCAGCACATTATGTATTGCTGTCCTTTCCTTAGCATGGTCATATATATTCATAAGATATGCATCCTCACAATAAAATGTAGAATGCAGAATGCCTCAGCATAGAAAATGTTTTACTTATTCATTAATTCATGTTGCTTATACATTTTAGTTTATAAGTTTTATAATTTTCAAAATGTTTGTGTGAATTTGTTTGATTTCAAATGCAAAATTAATTCTGTATGAACAGCTTCTTTAATTAAACAAAAATATTGAATTGTTGAGCTAATTAATTCATAATGAATAGTGTACATTTTAGTGCCAGTATAATACTTAATAATTTCTTTGGTTTTTTTTAGATGATGGTCAAACTTTGATAATTATAATTGTGTGTGTCGTCGTTGGTTTATTGATAATTGCTGCTATTATTCTGTTCATTATCTGCAGAAAAAAGAAACAAGAAAAGATTAAGTCTCAGAAAATTGAAAGTATGTTTATGTTTTATACATCAGTTCTTTGTTAAAATCTTTTAACTCTATTTTGATTGACTTTTATATTTTGTTCTGAGAAAAAAAACAATTTTCCAGTGCCTGAAAATATAAAGATTCATGATAATAAATGACATTGATAAATATTTAAACTGTGTAAATTAAGTTCTCTTCTTTCATTTTTTTTCCAGCACCATCCGAGAAACCATACAAGTAAGTAATTTAACATATTGTATATTTTCTATGAGTAATGATATATCTTTTCTGTATGTTCTGAAAAATTGTATCAGGGAAATACATTGTTTGTGGGCCAAGCAATTCCACTTCCACTTAAACTTAGAGAAGAGAAATATTATGCTTGTAGCACAGAAGACCTTTGTTGTTGTGACGTCAAAAGGTTGCAAGAAAAGCTATCACCTCCTAAATCTAAGCCAAAATATATGTTCGATATAAGTGCCAGATCAGTTTTTCTGATATCTAATATTAATGTTATTTGTTTTTCAGTAATAATCCAGCTATCAATGGATATGCCTCAAGACAACCTGATTTAGTCAGTGATGAGAAGAAATTATATTCTAACCAACAATTACATCCTTATAATAATCCCAATAGTTCTTATAACAATAATCCTTATGACTACAATCCCAATACAGTGAGTTATAGTTGATGTGTATTTCTTTTGACCTATATTAATCTTTGTTGTTTCTTAATGCTTAGTCACAGTTCTTCAAGTGGTTTTATTATTCAAATTTGATGATTTTTAAATAAAAGTCAAAATTTACACTTTCTAAGTGTTATCACAGTGTTAGTAGAGTAAAATTTGTACCCCATGCATAGAACAGGATATCCACACTTATTCACCCAGTATACGACCCTCCATTGCAGGAGGTTTTGAAGTTTTTTTTTGAATTTTTGATTTGTGTGAATAGTCTTTATTAACCTACATTTGAGACATTTTTACCTACAGTGCTCACGCTGCTCTATATTATAGGGATGAATTCAATGCTTTTTTAGTTTTTACATGTTCTATATTAATGATTAATGAAAAAATTTAATTATATATGAAATTTTAATCCTTTCCAGTCATTTGATAAAAGGAGTGAAGACTTTTCATCTTATGGAGACATAAATTTTGATGATCGACCGAGAAGTCGCAAGCCTGTTGCTCTGTCAGATGCAGATTATGCTGATATTTCCATGCCTCGAGTTTAGGAAGATTGCATATTAAGTACCTGGAAAGCATTTATTACCAACCCTTTATGCCAAGGTAGAAACTATTTCCAGTCATAGAAAAATGTGAGGTCACTATTTACACCAATATTTATTCTCCATTATATGAACATTGGAAACAAATACCCTCGTGACTTGAAAAAAAAACAATCAAGAGTTTTTGTGACTAAGTTGCCAAACAATTAAGAAGGTACTAGTTCATTATTCTGTGCTTAAAAGGCTCACAAAAAGACAATGTTATTTGGATTAACACACACCATTTCGATTGTGAAAGGACACATGATAACAATATTGGAAATTTGGAATGCGATATAGTGCTGTGTATATGAACTATATGTGTTTCTGTGTTTTTTGTATCAATATATTGTGAATGACTGTTCTAATGTGTTTTATGTGTTTATTTTTATATCTTCATGTGGATTATATAGTTTGGATTATTAACGCATATCTGTACCAGTTTTAACAATAGAACACACAATATCTCTGCGAGATTCAGGCTCCAATTCATTAAAAATTATAATCATTCATTGAAAATAATAACTAACATGAATTAAAACCAATTTTATAAAATATGTTTTTGTTTACTTTTTGTTGGAATTTTGTTATGAAAGTAATATATTGAATACATGTCAAATTAATATTTGTAAATAATTTGTAATTATTGAAATTCTTGGGCTTGTCAATAATGATGTATAATATATTAACTATGTGGCAAATATGTAATCATTATTCATTTTTTCAACAACAGAGGCAAATCACTTAAAAATTATACAACTTATTACAAATATTTTATGAAAACAATTTCAGTTATGGTTTACTAATGACAATTTTTGGTAAATAACAATGATAATTTAGACTAAATTTAATAATAAACAAGCTTTTCAGTTGTACCTGGGGTACAAAATAGGTCAAAATAGGTTATTAATGCGATCAAATGTTGTAAATATGCTATCATGAATATCATAAAACCTTTATCATATCAAAAATTTACATTCATCATATCACTTATCAAATCATTTCGTCCTTACTAAGACATATCATATTTTTCTAGCTGCTCATTGCACAAATTTATTATTATATTTCTATTATATTATTATTTAAGAACTTCACAATCAAGACATGTTTTTCTGTTTTGGTGTTACATTAAATGATTGAACACAAGACAAAATATGTTTTTTTATTCCAATTAGTTATTGATAAACTCAATTCTTTGTAACAAGTTACTAACAACCTGTGTGTATGTGTGAGTTTGGCCACTTAATAACAACCACAAGCTTGTTGCATTCATAATTTGAATGTAAAATCAAGGTTCTTTTAAGTTTTCAATTCCTTGTGTACAACTGCTCATCAAATATTTTGGAATAATAATAAATTCAAAAATACCAGGTAACTTTATAACATTATCTATTGAAGACATAACATTATTCATATAATTTCAATATATTGCATAAGTTGTTGTAGTTTGTTTAATCTCTATATCTGTTTATTTCAATTTTTTGTAAAATTATTTTTGTTGATAACTATATTTCATATCTATTATTATAGAAAATTGTATATTCATTTATTTTGTACATACATCAAATTTAGAATTTTGTATATTTTGCTTCAGATTTATTTTATTTAGTCAAAAATAGTTCAGTTCATTTCCTGGATAATGGTTTCTTTACAAAATCTATGTATAAGGAAAACAAACACCCATTAAATAATATTGTTTATTGTTTACGGTATTAGATTATTAGACCATAGACTGTAAACAATTTTCCTGAAGTTACAGTATAAGGTATAAATATTTTGTCGGAAACTTGTTATGTCATATCTTAAGGTGGTCATTAGATTCTATTTGACTTTACCACACAGTTATAAAATTTATCACCAATTTTTGGCCAGGTAAATAAATTTGAATTTCAAATTGTAAAAGATACCATAATCAGTAAAAAAAAAACCTGCCTATTTCAAAGTTGCTTTTGTGTAGACTTAATACCTGCTAAAAATTGTCAAAACATCAAACCTAAAAATGCGTCAGTCAATTTTGTAATTTTATTTGGTGCACAGTTTGAATCAAGTCCCTCCAACCAGACAAGTGCCTGATAGTTTGTCCAACATTATGACACATAAATTTTACTATGGAATGTAACATTCTATTTTAATTAAAGTGGTTATTTTCCTTCTAGAAACAAAGAATTTCACCATCCTTGTATGCAATACCAGTTCTTCAATTTATCTAAAGAGGTTGTATAATAAAATGTTTCATAGTAGGCAAATAGTTAGAAAAGAGAGAGAATTATATTTTTTGTTAAGAATTATAAATATATTTTATTAATGAAATGTGAAGCAGCACTTTTTTCTCTATAAGGTAGTATCTAGATTTTCAAACTTATCATTAAGATACTTAATTTCAAGGCAGTTTCATAGACATTTTCTTTTTGTTTTTCTCTACTTTCTTAGCTCATTGCATGAATATATAATATATCATATTATGTTCAAATAAATTGATTTTATAAAAGTTAACATTGTGAATTTGAATGGATTAAAGAAACCAATGAAGTGAAGGCTAGCTATTCAGCTAAAATTATAAAATAGTCTTCACAAGTAGGCTAAGCATCTTGCTAGTAGACAATTAAATTTCTAAGAAAGAATAGACAAGTCTGAAAAGGACAAAGTTCTTTCTGGACAGCAAGGGCCATTGCTTTGCAGGACTACAAACAGCCTTCTTTAAATGTTTGGACTATGGTACAAACTATATAACTGACCTGGACAAGGTTAAGCTCATAACTAAATAGGAGAGGCTTATATATTTCAGCTAGCCTCTTATAGCCCCTGACACGTGCTTGATGATGATTTTCATAAGCATAAACTGAAAGTTACTAAATGATTTTCTGACATTTTAAAAACCAAGAGCCGAAAATGGGTCAATTTCAATTGAAATTTCTGGAAGGGAAGTGTGCTTATTTCAAATTAAAAATTTCCCAATCTTATAATTCCATGGACCCAAAGCCATTCTAAGACACATGGCATACAACTGATAATCATAATTTTACAATTTGTGACAGAGAAAATATTGAATTCAGAACTCAATGTGGCCAGAGAGTAACTTTAACTTTTCTCATAGTTCAATTATGTAAAGGTAATCAGTTCCAGAAAGAGCTTTCCTGATGAGTAGGCCTAGTGTTTATCCGGAGCACTAGCAGTTTTTGCAGTATCAAATGAGATCGAAACAATTTGTCAGTGTCGGTGATAATCTGTACAAACATTTACTCTGGTCAGCAGTCAATATTCTGTACAATCGTCTGCAAAACTAAACAGTGTGCTATCCATATTTGGATATAGTTAAAGGGAACTAACTCTTTCAATAACTAGTATTTATCTGAAACAGACCACAACCATTACACTCAATTTCTTCTATTGTAAATCTTTAAGCAGTACATGAAATTTCTGATTTTGGACATAAAAATCTAAGTTACGGTAATTAAACACATGAAATAAACAAGTCCCCTTTTCTGAAATTGCACAGTAATAATCTACATTGCCAATCCAAAAACTTGAATTAATGGTGAGTTATCTGGATGTAGAATTCATCAAGTCCAATGCACTGAACCCACAGCTTACATACAAAGACAGCAAGAACACTCAACTTTCTCACCCTCAAGAAATTCTTCTAGGTATATTCATATTAACTTGTGGGGATGAAACTAAGTTACATAATAAAACAAATGGACATTTGATAAATACGTTTCTTTTTAAATAAGGTAACAAAATCTAGCTGCTGCAATGTTAACAGTAATAAATTTTTAAATTAAAAATAATGGACATTATTCACAATTATATTCAAATTACAATTTGAAATGCATAAGAGGAAGGCTGCTGATATTATGGTATTGTTAGTAAGTTAGTCATGTTTTAGTGAAGCTATAACAGATTACTGGTAGTTTGGAAATCTTACAGAATGTATCATCACAATAAATCACATTTTGTTTTACTCGTTGTTAAACTAAGAAAGAATACCTTCAATAAGAGTTTCATTCAAAAGCCATGCAAAATACATCTGAATCCCCTATTTTTGAATAACTACATAATTTTAATTCATTTCACAAAAAAAATCACAGGGACAACAATCCATTCATTGAACAGGTTTAAATTAAGACTGCTAGAAATGGTTCTTTAAAGTTATAAATAACTGTATTTCAGTCAGACAAAGATATCTATTTTCATTTCTTTTAAATAAAAATAACTATCAAAGATTGATGCCCAAAAATAAGCAAGCATATCTTTGTCTAACAAAATTATACAGATTCAGAATACTTTGCACTGATGTAGGCCTGCAACTTATGTCAACAAATCAAATTTTATTTTGAGCTACACAATAATTGGAGGGTATTTAAATTACTTGAGCATGACTCAAAAACAGTCAAGCATTGCCATATTACCTCTGTCATGAAATAAATATTATACGGTAGATATTTAATAATCTTTGACAGAAATATGATAATGATTTAAATCTTTTTCTAATATTTGAGAAGGTGCTCCACTCATTAAATCTTTACCTTCACTTGACTTTGGGAAAGCGATTACATCTCGGATACTTTTTGTCTTGCATATTAAAGACATCAACCGATCAAAACCCAGAGCAATACCACCATGTGGTGGACAACCAGATGCCAATGCCTCCAATAAATGCAGAAATTCTGTTGAATCTTCTTTCAGTATTTCATCCAAAACATATTTCTGTAAATGAGAATCATGGATTCGCATTGAACCACCCCCAATTTCGACACCATTCACAACCAAATCATAATGTCGTCCTTTTACCTTTAATGGATCAGTCTTCAACAATTCTTTATCCTTGTCAACTGGAGCAGTGAAAGGGTGATGTGAAGATTCTAACCCACTTCCATCTTCATTATGACAAAACAATGGAAAGTCATAGATCCACAGGAACTGATACACATCTAGGTCTCGAACATGTATATCTCTGGATTCTAATAGGTCTGCCATCAATAATCTTATCTTTCCCAAGACTGCATGAGGCTGGTACCCTTTCCCTGAAGATATCAAAACCATATCATTTGGTTTGACATCACATTTATTGCATAAATCTGACAAAGCATCACTGTCTACATGTCTGGTGATTGTGGAAGACCAAGTTTTCTCTCCATCATACTTCCCCAATAATACTGGTAAATTAAATGTTACATCTTTGGATGATTTTATCACATTCTGTATTTGAGAATTTGTGAAGCGACCTGCAGCTTGAGGAACTACAATCATTTGTATTGAATTTGGGGCACTTGGTTTTGATTCATCAGTTTCAGGTGTGGTTTCAATGAATTTGAACAGCTCAACCTTTTCTCGTAGTACATCAGAGACATCTTGAATCTTGATATCAAATCTTGCATCAGGTTTATCAGTACCATACTCTGACATAGCTTCATCAAAGGTAAATCGTTGAAACGGAACTTGAATTTCTCCCAATGGCCATGAATACACAAGCATGTCTTCAATAAGTTTCATGACTTTTTCTTCATCTGTGAAGGACATTTCAATATCAACTTGTGTAAACTCTGGTTGCCGCTCAGGGCCTAAGCTTTCATCACGATAGCATCTTGCAATTTGGAAATAACGATCAATGCCACCTATCATGAGTAGCTGCTTGAACTGCTGAGGACTTTGTGGTAAAGAATAAAATGCTCCAGGAGTTTGAGTAGGCACGACAAATTCTTGAGCACCACCAGGTGTTTTTTTGAATAATGTTGGAGTCTCCACATCAACAAAATTATGGTTGGTACACAGAAACTCTCTCATTTTCATTAGAACTTGGGAGCGCAGCCTTAAGTTTCTCTGCATTGAACTCTTCCGTATATCAAGATAACGATGTTGGAGCCGTAACATTTCATTCTGTTCTTGGTTATCTCTAACCTCAAACGGTAGTGACTGTTTAGCAGGATTAAGGATCTCCATCTCCTTAGCCCAAACTTCTATTTCACCAGTTCTCATGTCTTTATTAGGGCTTGGACGGACACGAACTTCTCCTTTCAGCTTTATAACACTCTCAAAGTAAAGCTTATCTATATCACCCTTCTCAACAAATGCTTGAGTACTGCCATGCCAGTCTCTTAATATGTAGAAATTTTTGTTTCGTTGATACTGAAGCCAACCACATAACGTTACCTCTTGACCAATATGTTTTGCATTTAGTTCACCACAAGTATGAGTTCTGTGGCTGTAACTTGATAATTCACCCTCTTTATTCGCCAGGTCTTGGCCAGATGGAGTAGAAGAATATGATTTTGAAGAAAAATCTCCCAAACATCTCACCGGGTAAAGTTTTTTCAAGCATGACTGTGAGAAAAAACTTTGATAAATTTTTGTTGCCCTGGGGGCTGCCATCTTGTTTTTCACCGGAAGTGGCTAACCGGACAATGTACAATATCGTCTTCATAGCATAGTTCGACACTTCGGACCATTTTCGACAAATCGACCAAGGGTAGCATAATAATAGTCAAAATTTCCAGGTATAATCACTAGAAATATTTTGATAAAAGGCGCACTCGATTAATGTGAAGTTAAATCATTTTTAACACGACAGTACGAACATTCAGACATTTCAATAACCTACATGTAGGCTATACTATAGATAGATCTAAAGGCCTTTATTATGGAAAAACAGTCCCCAAAAAGTCCAATTGGTATTTTTCTGTCATTTCGGCGATGGACCAAGGATTTTTTTTGTGATGTCCTCGAATGTTTTTCTTTCAAAATCAAGCAAGGAAACTCAAAGATAATTAAAAAAAAAACCTTCAGTTGCTGTTCAAACAGTTTTTTGACTGAAACCGGTTCACCTTTTCCGTAAGCCTAGAGAATCTCAATTGGCATAATACATTGGCTTACATTCTGGGCGTTCAGTCAATTCTTGATACCTTTAAATATGATCCATAACAGCATTTTGGGATTCAAAATATTAGTGATCGAAGAATATATAGGGCAATTTGAATACAGGTTGAAATAGGCAAGTATATATTTATATTATACATAATTATACAATTTAATTTTATACGAATAATCAATTAATAAACACTTATGGGTTTGTGAACCAGTAAGTTCATTAAGTTGAAAAAAAAACCCACATTATTATTCATTGCTTTATCATGTACAATTAATAATGACTTTAATAGCCCTGGTCTCCCTGCAGCTAGCTGTTTGAAATGCTTTTACTGTGTCTTCTAACGGAAAGTGATGAGAGATGAGAGGTTTGACGTTTATTTTACCAGATGATATTAAATCTAATGAGGTCGGGTAGCTGGAAAAGAAAACCAAAATTGCTAAGATCACAGAAAAAATTGAAACGAATAACCAGTTTGCATATAAGTACCACACAAGCATACCGTATAGATTACCTAATTTTCATAACATCAAATATGAATTAAGTTTCACCATTTCATCTATAAGTAATGGGAAATCATTTACTATTTCTATAGCAGATAATAATGCCAATTGTATACAGTCTCGTACAAAACTACATCATTGTTCAAACTACTAGCATATTTCATAACAGATGACGCTGTATTTCATAATTTGATTTTCAGATCTCATTGGCAAACAAGACGATATTTTCCTTTCAAAAAAACGGTGCTAGTCATCTTATGCATAATGATATACATGTATTTGAAACTGGGTACCTATTGGTACAAAGAACTCATCCCAATGGTAATAATTCTCTGCTGCAAGAGAGTAATTGGCTTCCTGATTGTTCAATAGACAAAAAACAAAACTTTAATTGCGGGCTTTTTAGTAGGGTACTTCAATACTAACCAATTAGCATATCTAAATACTCCTAATAAATCTACTTCGTGGCAATTCATTCTAACTAAAGAAAGTTGTATTTTACTATTAGTGCCACCAATTCTAACCACTTTACCACCCGAACGTGTAACCTGGAAATGCAATATATCAGGGTATGTTATCCATGTATCTATTGAGATATAATAATATACTTATTGCATATTAAACGTTTCTAAATATCCTAAATCCTAAATATCCGTGTATATAAAGTCTCGATTAACAAAAAGACTTTTTGACCTTTCTTGATCGAGCAATCGGATGGTTACACTCTTCTTTGGTAATAGTTATCAAGTAATAAATATCGCTTTTGGCTTTAATTCATATTGCCAAATGTGTGCTTGTAATAAGACTATACCTGGACACCAACAATAAATGTAGAATCGACTCCCGTACAATCAAACGTGACGTCAGGTTCATCCAGAACATTTTTGATCTTATCAGCAACTATTTGAGGATCTTTATCTGTTATTTTAAACACATGATCAGCTCCCATTTTCTTGGCAAAATCAAGTCTATAATCATCAATATCTGTCAATTAAAAATCACCGTAGTGTGAATTTATATTATTTCTAAATTTTCAAATGAACGCATGACCAAATCATGTCAAATTTTCAAATGTAAAAAATAATTTTCAAATTTGCTGAAAGTCGTACAAAAATAAATCCACCAAACTAAAAAAAAAAGCGATTCGATAATAAGTCAGGTGCTGAAAAAGGTTCCTCTTGCTTTTAGAAGGCTTTCAAAATTAAACAATATTCAATCAAGGTTACCAGCTATCATTATTGAAGAAGCACCAGAAGCTCTAGCCACCATCATTACCAACAATCCAATAGGACCTACAAAACAAAATATATATTTAATTTCATAGTTCTGACAACCATAGAGAACAAACCAATAAAGTAACACAATGTTATATGTATGCAGTCATTAACCACGGTACACATAATATACGAATAATCCCGAAAAGATCAACGACAAAACCAGTTGGAAGTAAGAATCCTTATGATCTTTCAGTTGTTAATAATATCCCTGGTTAAATTTGGATTCATGTTTGTGAATTCGGTGTATAAATTGAGATAATTTGGTAAACTCGCATGATTGTTAACAATGCCATTCCGTATCACGATTCATCTAATCTAGTCATAAGCAGAACTTTCCAATTTAAACGGTCATATCCCATTAGTCATGCCTTCATTAGTCATACCACTATACTAGTCATACAGATAATGAGGGATTAGTTAAAGTATCTACCCCTTGGTGAAAATGGAGCAATCCAAGCTATTGAGACTGAGTTTCCTGCAGCCAGAGTGAGAGGATGTTACTTCCACTTAACCCAAGCCAGTTCAAGACTTGGTTTTAGCAGTCCTATACCAGGAAGTTCATGAAGTTAGACGCTGGATTAAAGGAGCATCATCCCTGGTACTTTTACCTGAAGCTGAGGTCCAAGATACTGACTTGGGTCGACGCTATGAATGACACACCAAAACTTGTCAACACTCAGAGATTAAAAGATTACATCGTCACTTTTTGGGTAGATGATGATGCTAGGTTCCACATTCCTCCATGAAAACATAACAGAAACGTAGGACCTAGCACCTATAATAATCTGGAAGGATTTCACTCATAGTGAACAATTCCCTTCCTCATTGTCATCTAACATCTATCGCTTCATCGAATTGATACTAAAGATGGAAAAATTTGAATCTGCCAAGATGCGGCAAATTGACCCCGGTGCAGAGTGTAATGTGAAATGTGAAAGTTATGTGATTTTAATATAATAGTGTGCTATGATAAATGTGAACAATGTGCTTTAATTTTATGTACTTGAAAGTTGTGTTTCTTGGATCATTCCACTTTAATCCTGGGTATGACAAAAGTGCAGTAAACCATAGCACATTGTTATAATCCGTATGACTAATGAACATTCGTCAGACTCATAAGAAAAGTGCCCAAGTCATTTTTTATCAATTTTGACCTTTTAAGTTCAAAGGTTGAAAAAAGGTCCTTAGTAACCATTGCCAAACATTCAGGCTCATTAACCAATTAAATCGCAAGTTATTAATAGATTTGTAATATGCCTAAGTCAAAGATGTGACTTAGGCATTTTTCACTTGAAGAAAATGGCTGCTGCTAGGCCTTTCATGAATAGCAGTGCGGCTATTCAGCTTTTAAATTCCTTGATGGATGATACATCTACTGGTAAGTACCCTTTCTACTAGATATATCAACACTTTACAATATACAAAATAAATTATAGAGCATTTTAATTGGTTTTAAGAGAAAAACTCAATCTTAGACGTCGAATTACCTTCTCTTTCTTTTAAATTTGGATTTGTTCCTCTTTCCAAACAATGTTTATTTTCATAATTTTGCAGAAAGTGAATCTGAACCAGACGAAAATGAAAACCAAATTAACGATGAAAACGTAATACTAAGTATCAACACAAACCTAATGAATGATGAAAACGTAATCCTAGCCCAAAACCAAATGAATGATGAAAACTTAATACCAAACCAAATGAATGATGAAAACGTAATACCAAACCCAATGAATGATGAAAACAACGTAATACCAAACCCAAACCAAATGAATGATGAAAACGTAATACCAAACCCAAACCAAATGAATAATGAAAACGTAATACCAAACCCAAACCAAATGAATGATGAAAACGTAATACCAAACCCAAACCAAATGAATGATGAAAACGTAATACCAAACCCAAACCAAATGAATGATGAAAACGTAATACCAAACCAAATGAATGGTGAAAACGTAATACCAAACCAAATGAATGATGAAAACGAAGCTAAGTTAAAAAGAAGCAGAAACAAACGAAAAAGCTTAGAAACTTGGAATCAGAACATAAATAAAAAAAATCGACTCGATGGTCAAGCTTATAAACAAAGAAAAGGCACAGAAAAAGGAGCTAGAAAAATGGGCCAGCGATGTACATCAAAGTTCTGTTTAAAATCCAAACTCAGATACTGCAATGATATTACAGATACACAAAGAAAAGAAATTTTTGACAGGTTTTGGGCCATGGAAACCTGGTCAGAAAGACAGACATTTGTCAATGCTCTTGTAAAAAAGGTAATTATATGATATATATGATTGCAATGAAAATATTGTGAAGTATATCAAATGTTTAATATACATTTAAGCTTATTTCAAAAAAATTACAAAGCTGCGTGGGTTTATATTACGGAATCACAGATGTATGATATCAATATAATAAAGATTTTGTATTGTGCATTTTCACATATTGATATTATTTTACAGGAACTTATAAAACAGAAGAAAAATGCATTAACCTCCAACAGAAATTGTTCGTTGTCATACAACCTTAAGTTAGGAAGTGGGAGATCGCTGCAAGTTTGTAAATCTATGTTTGCATCTCTGGGTATGTCCGAGAGAACTGTTGTTTCCTGGATTGAAAGTTCATTCAAAGAGCCCACTACTGAAAATATTGACAATGACATTCCCAGAAAGACGAAAACAGGTATTAATTTATTAAACATAATGATCAATTTATTTATAAGATACCTAAAACTGTCTAATGAACAAATATGTTTGACATGATACACTTTGTTTGTCAACACTAGCCTGTTAACAGTTCGTGAAGTAAGCTTTTAGCAACATTTGCTAAAATAATCAAGCAATATGATTGAACAGATTTTAGTATTGTTTATCATTTCTTTAAGGTCCACATCCTGTAAGTACAGAAGAACGTGAATGGGTTAAGGATTGGATAAGAAAATTACCTACAGTCCCGTCACATTATTGCAGAAATATACCAACTTATCAGAATAAAATATTTCTATATCCAGGTACAAATATAACCCAATTACATAAGCAATATTTTACGGATGTTACTAACGCAAGTGTACGCGGTGTAAGTTTAACATATTTTTATCAACTGCTCAACTCTTTAAATGTATCTGTTTTTATTCCCCGTAAAGATCAATGCGATGTTTGTGTAAGTTTTAAACATTCTAATATATCGCAAGATGCGTACAACAAACATGTGGCTCTAAAAAATGAAGCCAGATCCAATAAAGATAACGATAAACATAATACACCAGAGACTGTCTCTGTTTGGACGATGGATCTCCAGTCTGTACTCCTATGTCCTAAGTCACTTGCAAGTTCCCTTTACTACAAAACAAAACTACAAATCCATAACTTTACTTTGTACAATATAAAAAATAAAGAAGGGTATTGCTATATATGGGACGAAACTCAAGGTAATCTTTCCAGTGATATGTTTGGTTGGCTACAATATCAACATTTTGATAAAATACTTCAGAATGATAAAACTATATCTGAACTAATTATTTGGAGCGATGGTTGTGGCTACCAAAATAGAAATTCGACTGTATCCAATTACTTATTGCATTTATCAAAACAACATAAAGTAAGTATTGTTCAGAAATTCCTTGTCTCGGGCCATACTCAAATGGAATGCGACAGCATGCATTCTGTAATTGAAAGAAAACTAAATGTAGATATATACACTCCCAGAGAGTACACCCTCTTGATACAAACAGCAAGAAATGATCCATATTATGTTAAAGAAATAAATTATTATGATGTACAAAAATTAGATGGATCTTATGTTTCTAGTATTCGACCAGGGCGCAAACCAGGTGATCCAACTGTTCATGATTTACGAGCTATTAAATATAATGGAGTTCAAAACAGCATATTTTTCAAATTGTGTTTTGATCCTGAATATCTTTGGACAGAAATTCCTCAACGAATTAGTAGTACAAATCAACTTAATTTTATAAATTTATTTAATTCCCGTCTTTCAATTACTGAACGGAAATATAACGATTTGCAATCCATGAAACATGTTTTGCCAAAATGTTGCCATGATTACTATGACAATTTACCATTTATTTAAAGTGTAAATTGCAAATCTAAAGTCATTCAATATCATTATTGAACATAATTTAATTCTAAGGTTGAATAGATATAATTGCCCAAGTCATATGAAAATTACCCAAGTCATTATTTATATTTCAAATTGTTGTATTTTATCATATTATTGTTACATACTTTATATTAAAGCTTTATTGTAGTTTGTGCTTGTAATGAAATTGTTTTATCTAATTAAAGATCATTAATACTCGTTAAAAATAGTTTTTTGTCTTTTTCTCAAAACGACTAAAAATGACTTAGGCATTTTTCTTATGAGTCTGACGAATATGACTAATGGGCGAACACCGTTTAAACCATAGCTTACCTGCTCCACAAATTAAAATTGTTGAACCTATTTGTAACTGTGCTCGTCTACAGCTGTATACAGCTACTGATAGTGGTTCTAACATTGCTCCTTCATCTAATGATACATGATCTGGTAATCTAAAACATAACAAGATAAATGTAAAACTACTATTAAGGCGATTATCAATAGGCTCATATGAATAATCCAATGTTTTCATTCACATATTGTGATTTCCACTGCAACAAGAATTGTGTTGGGAACATGAAACTTTTATGTCGAAAATATTTAGATCACAAATCTGAAGAATACGAATCCTGTCCAACTTTACGGTCACTCTGGTAATTATCGCGTAGACACATCTTTGATTCAACGCCATTTTTTTTTTCATGTCAGAATATTCGGTTGCTTACTTGAAGCAGAAATCAGCAGGGTGTTTATAATACTGACAGATATTTCCATCCACTGGGGGCGTGGCGCAGAATTTAACATCAGGACAGAGGTTATATCTACCAATTTTACATAATCTACATGATCTACAAGGTACCCCTGGTTCTATAGCCACTCTATCACCTGTAAATATATTATCTATATTATCTACATAGTATTGACTATATTGTAGTTTTATGGTCACAGTGCTTTATAACAACTTCTGTGAATACAAAATCTACATAGCATAGGTGGGTTTATTCCTTTTATACGTATATGAGCATGATAATGAGCACGGTACATACTTGGTACACCTAATGGGATTATAAAGACGTTTTCTAAATCTTGTATGGGCATCGGGGAGACTTATAGCATCAATTAGGACCATTTTAATTTTCAGTCAGATGTCTGTGGTTCCAGCAATTTGATTTTAAACTAAATGTTTAAAGCCGTCACACCTGTGAAGATTTTCTGTAATACAAGCATACTTTCATCAAACACTTATAAATAGTTACAAAAATCGAATCATAAACTTTTGCAAATTGGAATGACATACATGGATGCTATCAGTGTCTATAAACCCCATACAAAATTTAGAAAACCTCTTTACAACCCATTAAACTCAAGATGTCTCAAGTGTGAGTTGAATTTCCAAACAAACTGACCTAAAAAAGCTTACCCTCTTTAAGATGAGTAACTTTAGCTCCAACTTTAACAACAACTCCACTAGCTTCATGACCAAGAACCATAGGATCGGTGACTACAAAACGTCCACATTTTCCCAAAGACCAATACTTTATATCTGATCCACAGAGACCAACTGATCCCATAGACAATAACACATCTAGAAACAAAGTAAGATCCTCTTTTCAGAAATAAAAGAACGTTTGAGTCGAACACCACCACCAGTGCGTTTTGCCTGTTATTATTATTGTAAAAACGAATATATATCTATGTCGAAAAAAAAATGTCTTAGTCAATTATAATATAATTATTTGCATGTCTCCTTTTAAAGGTAGGACGTCATATATTATATCTGCACTTCAGAATGCTAATAACATCATGGAAAGGAGTCTTTAAGAAAAATGAAGTAATAATCATAGTACCTGTATCTCCTGGTACAGGCACAGCTATATCTTCCTACAAAACAATCAGTGTATATACGTTTCAGTGTTTAATATTGCCTCAATGCTTTATGTATACTTCTGTTCGTGGTATCAAACGTTGCCATGTAGGTCCGGGTCCTGGCGCACAGTTAAAAACTCTAGATTTACTCCTTACTTTTCTGCAACTTGTTGGGAAAGACAACATAAAGTGTTCGCATCAATAGTTTTGTACAGTGATTCGCACTTTTCAGATATAACCTTGCTTGATATCGTAAGGTTCATGTGAACAGTCTACATCGCAGCTTTGACGTCTTACTATCTTGATGGAGATATGAAACTATATACAGTGTTCAATGAGAGGAAATTTGACGGAACAACGATAAAAGCCTACTCTTTTCGAATAACAACATCATTGACAAGGGGATCTGAGTAGGAAAGATATTCTATATTCCGTTGTCATCGTGTTGTTTAGCAACCAATTTACCTCATACTTACTAATCGAAGGTCATTTGCAGCATACAAAACAGCTGCTTTATTCTTGTTGGTCGCCATTTTGAATTTGATATGATAACAATAGTGTCAACGTGTAACGAATCATTGTAGTTATCAATTCAGATACAATAGTATAGTGTTATCTCTAATATTCTCATAGGCCTATATACTAGACCATTGTTAAATTTAAATTGACATATTATCCATACGTCAGTAAGCTATTTCAACTGAATTAGGCCTAAAGCAGCCTATACATTCGTATTCAACCGGCGTTTTCAACTGGTTTTCTCAAGTGTCCCCAATTATGCATGGGGAAATAACCATGTCCCCTGAACAAAAATTATTCATTGAAAACATTTAATTTCTATTCACTCTCCACAGATGAGGAAAAACATTAATTGTTCCACGTGAATGGTATGCAACTGGGGATTTTTGAACCAATTTTAAAATTTCTGTTTGATGGTTGACAAGAACACCCTTCCAGTTCAAGACAATTACGTGTGAGCATGGCGATTGTGGCTTAGGTATATATAAGGTCGTTGCGGGCATTGGATATTGGATGCATAGTGCATAATCATCCCAGATAATGCAAAATAATACAAAAACTCATTTATTGTCCCCCGGAAAATGTCCAAATGTCTCCCAAGATGAAAACCCAGGGTATACAAGTTCGAAAAAAAAAATTCCCACCTAGTTTAAAGGGGAACAGGCTTCATTTTCGTGGGTCGTTTTTCCAAGTCTCAGAAATGGGGACTTTTTAAGCTCAGCAATTTAATACTGGTTATCACAACTCACCATTGAAATTTGAGTCTTCAAATCTATGTACATCCATAATTATTAGCAGTTATAATGCCCTACGATACTATGCAATATAATAAATATAGAAAAGTCATCTATAGAAATAGAAAGAGAAATGTCTAATTTATGATATATTTGAATGTATTTCGTACATTTCTAGTGCTTCTGAAGGATACTTAAGTATATTCAAGACCCAAATCAACCAATAAAAATGAAGACTGGTCCCCTTTAACTTACTCAGTTAATTGATAACCTAAAAAATAATATTATGTCCGCAGACTCGCAGGTCACAGATATCTGCAAAACAAACTGCACAAGATATTGAAATTGAAAATCAATGTGAAATTGAGGGATTTGCACCTAATGCTGAAAATTCCAAAATAAGTGTACAATTAAAAAAAAAGACAAAAAGAACGCCAACATTGTCCAAATTTATGTTTGGACGCTTTTGAAACAAAAATGAAAATAGTTCTATATTCTTGTTTTGGGGGTTTGATTGTTGTTGTCCAGATCACGAGAGGGTGACGTTGCATTCCCGCAAGTTGGAATAAACGTAGTGTATTTTGTAGAGCCTTTGGCTTCTTAATTTTAATCATGATCATGACAGAGCCCACAAGATTTCCATACAAAAATTAAACATCCCCCCACGGCAGAGGCTTTCGATCCTCATCTATTTTTTTTCAATCACTTCGGGAACCCTTATTACCCCGTCACCCTCTCACCTTAAAAAATCATCAAAAATTTGATAATCAATATTGTTCAAACGTAGGTATTTGTATTCAATGAGACTTGTAGTGCTGTACTGATGAAACCAAAGTGTCCAATTGCTGCAATAATAATATCTCGTGTTATATGGGTTGTGTTCCAATTATTCATAATACCATTTACTCATAATTAATTATTAATGGTTCAGTGCATCTTTAATCCCTTGATCACGTCTATACAAGCACTTTACACACAAAAAAAAATAACTAATTTAGGCATATTCTGAGGGAATAATCATAAATCAAATATTCAAAGCACTTAAATCACGGTCTTCATCTTACAAAATCATCAATATTAAAGCCTTAAAAAACTTAAAATCAAAGGTAGCTAGGCTGATGAAATAATCACTAACTTTAAAGGAGTTTAAGCTAAGGTCCTACTGAATCCAAATATTCAGAGTCGAATTTTTGATAGGATCACCAGACCAAACAACTCAGAACACAAGAAATATATGAAACACTAATCATGGGTATATCCAAGGATAGGGACTGATAGTTAAATAATTATAGAATATTTAGATCTTCAAAATTCGAACATAATTGAACAGAACTTGAACAGATGAATAAGTCATCGATAAAAAAAAATTGCAGTGGGCATAAAAGGTTAAATTCTCATTTTGTATACTATTTGAGGACTGAAAAAATTGTTTAGAATATTTTTTGGGGGAAAAATGCCTTTGCACACACTTACCACTATCTCTTTAGTTAAGTTTGATTATGTTAAAATGTTTCAGATTTGTATAGTTAAAAAAAAAGAGGTTTTAGAATTTTTTTTTTATATTTTCAATTTTATAAGTTGACCATTTCTGACATTAAAGGCTTAGGAATTTACGCATTAATAAAATAGCAGACATTGTTTGTTCGGGTAATTTCAGATTTTTTCATTTTATTTGAAAGTACCAACAAACTTTTGTTTCGAAATTACCTCTCTCTGAACGGGTAATTATCATCAACGATAATTAATAGATAATGCAAATTTTCGTAAGGTCCGTGAAATTATTAATCAAAAATCCTGATAATTATATAAAAATTATTATACTCATGAATAATTAATTAACTTTTAGTGTATATATATACAGTTTACAATCATCGACGGTTTAAATCTATAAAGTTGTTCGATCACTTTAAATTGTAAGTATTGGTTTAAACTTTTTTCAATAAAATGTGCTTATGAATTTTCATTTAATTAAGACATTATGCTTATAAGCATGCGATATAAGTGGTTGACTCAATCCAGGTGCGATACAATGATTTTCAAAATGAGCTCAATTGGAACAGTAAGATATATTTTCGATACTGTCCTTAAAGGGTTTGTAAAGAGGTTTGCAAGAACCACAGACGTCGGAATGGAAATTGGAATGACACTAATTGATGCTTTCAGTGTCTCTGATGCACATACAAAGTTTAGAAAACATCTTTAAAATGATCGTCTTTATCCAGAAATTAGTATATTTTCTTTGATAAAGAAAGACTTGAACACATTAATAATAGCGTAAGAAAGAAATATTTTAAGATAATCGACAATGGAAACTTCTTTTCACCCTATTTTTCTGTTTGCAAAATGTTGTAATTTCAGAAGAAAATGAAAATATTGGTTACCATTGTGGGAGTACTGTCCTGTGTACTTCATGTATCCGGATTTCCATTCACCCTGAATTTCAAGTATAGTGGGAAATCAGGAAGTGACTTATTCAAGAAAAGATCAGTTGAATATGGTGGAGAATCAGGAGACGGTATATTTGATGACAGATCAGTTAAATATGCAGGAGAATCAGGAGATGGTATGTTTGATGACAGATCAGTTAAATATGCAGGAGAATCAGGAGATGGTATGTTTGATGACAGATCAATTAAATATGGTGGAGAATCAGGAGATGGTATATTTGATGCCAGATCAGTTAAATATGCAGGAGAATCAGGAGATGGTATGTTTGATGACAGATCAATTAAATATGCAGGCGAATCAGGAGATGGTATGTTTGATGACAGATCAGTTAAATATGCAGGAGAATCAGGAGATGGTATGTTTGATGACAGATCAGTAAAATATGGTGGAGAATCAGGAGATGGTATATTTGATGACAGATCAGTTAAATATGCAGGAGAATCAGGAGATGGTATGTTTGATGACAGATCAGTTAAATATGGTGGAGAATCAGGAGATGGTATGTTTGATGAAAGATCAGTTAAATATGCAGGAGAATCAGGAGATGGTATATTTGATGACAGATCAGTTAAATATGCAGGAGAATCAGGAGATGGTATATTTGATGACAGATCAGTTAAATATGGTGGAGAATCAGGAGATGGTATGTTTGATGAAAGATCAGTTAAAGGAGAATCAGGAGATGGTATATTTGATGACAGATCAGTTAAATATGCAGGAGAATCAGGAGATGGTATATTTGATGACAGATCAGTTAAATATGGTGGAGAATCAGGAGATGGTATATTTGATGACAGATCAGTTAAATATGGTGGAGAATCAGGAGATGGTATATTTGATGACAGATCAGTTAAATATGCAGGAGAATCAGGAGATGGTATATTTGATGACAGATCAGTTAAATATGCAGGAGAATCAGGAGATGGTATATTTGATGACAGATCAGTTAAATATGCAGGAGAATCAGGAGATGGTATATTTGATGACAGATCAGTTAAATATGGTGGAGAATCAGGAGATGGTATATTTGATGACAGATCAGTTAAATATGGTGGAGAATCAGGAGATGGTATATTTGATGACAGATCAGTTAAATATGCAGGAGAATCAGGAGATGCTATGTTTGATGACAGATCAGTAAAATATGGTGGAGAATCAGGAGATGGTATATTTGATGACAGATCAGTTAAATATGGTGGAGAATCAGGAGATGGTATATTTGATGACAGATCAGTTAAATATGCAGGAGAATCAGGAGATGGTATGTTTGATGACAGATCAGTTAAATATGGTGGAGAATCAGGAGATGGTATATTTGATGACAGATCAGTTAAATATGCAGGAGAATCCGGAGATGGTATGTTTGATGACAGATCAGTTAAATATGGTGGAGAATCAGGAGAAGGTTTGTTTGATGAAAGATCAGTTAAATATGCAGGAGAATCAGGAGATGGTATATTTGATGACAGATCAGTTAAATATGCAGGAGAATCAGGAGATGGTATATTTGATGACAGATCAGTTAAATATGGTGGAGAATCAGGAGATGGTATATTTGATGACAGATCAGTTAAATATGGTGGAGAATCAGGAGATGGTATATTTGATGACAGATCAGTTAAATATGGTGGAGAATCAGGAGATGGTATATTTGATGACAGATCAGTTAAATATGCAGGAGAATCAGGAGATGGTATATTTGATGAAAGATCAGTTAAATATGCAGGAGAATCAGGAGATGGTATATTTGATGACAGATCAGTTAAATATGCAGGAGAATCAGGAGATGGTATATTTGATGACAGATCAGTTAAATATGGTGGAGAATCAGGAGATGGTATATTTGATGACAGATCAGTTAAATATGGTGGAGAATCAGGAGATGGTATATTTGATGACAGATCAGTTAAATATGGTGGAGAATCAGGAGATGGTATATTTGATGACAGATCAGTTAAATATGCAGGAGAATCAGGAGATGGTATATTTGATGACAGATCAGTTAAATATGCAGGAGAATCAGGAGATGGTATATTTGATGACAGATCAGTTAAATATGGTGGAGAATCAGGAGATGGTATATTTGATGACAGATCAGTTAAATATGCAGGAGAATCAGGAGATGGTATATTTGATGACAGATCAGTTAAATATGCAGGAGAATCAGGAGATGGTATATTTGATGACAGATCAGTTAAATATGCAGGAGAATCAGGAGATGGTATATTTGATGACAGATCAGTAAAATATGGTGGAGAATCAGGAGATGGTATATTTGATGACAGATCAGTTAAATATGGTGGAGAATCAGGAGATGGTATGTTTGATGAAAGATCAGTTAAATATGCAGGAGAATCAGGAGACGGTATGTTTGATGACAGATCAGTTAAATATGGTGGAGAATCAGGAGATGGTATGTTTGATGAAAGATCAGTTAAATATGCAGGAGAATCAGGAGATGGTATATTTGATGACAGATCAGTTAAATATGCAGGAGAATCAGGAGATGGTATATTTGATGACAGATCAGTTAAATATGGTGGAGAATCAGGAGACGGTATATTTGATGACAGATCAGTTAAATATGGTGGAGAATCAGGAGATGGTATGCTTAATAAAAGATCAGTTGAATATGGTGGACAATCTGGAAATGGTATACTCAATTGACCCAAAATATTCAAAATCGAATAAAAATGAATAATCTCGTTTAATTGTTAATTTATTCATGCATTTTAATAATAATTGTCTCTAATTTCATGCACGATTAAACTTTTATTTATCATTCCAACTGAGACTACAACCATAGAAACACACGTATGGTTATCATTGCTGTGGGTAATATAAGTATCTCCATTGCCAGTAGTTGAGCCTTTTCTGCTTTATTACATAAATGTCCTTCACAGCAGTAAACACACGTCGATGGTGTTTCTTGACAAGTTTTTCTGTTATTTAATAACTGCAAGTCGTAGCATCGGTTTGGGTCCATGCATCCCTAGAATGAAAATAAAACACATATATGAAAATGCAATCATAATGTATCTAGTCTAGTCACCAACTCTCCTCTTATTATCTAATAATTTATCTTTCTATGATGTACTATAAGAAGTCACTAATATTAACAATAAAATTGTTATTGGGATCTTAAAATGCAACTTTAAATATTAAATACTAAAAAGGAAATAAAGGTATATAGTTCAATATATTTATTCGTGCTAAAGGTGCGAGTTGCGGTATCCGTCCCGTGATGATCTATGCAAAGTCTATTTGTTTATATTGTAAGCAAAACATTTTCTATTCACACCTTAAAACTTTTGACATATTTTAAGTAAGGCGTAAAAAATCATACACTGACCTTGGTATAAAGACGCCCATAAAATTGTTTTCTGTTGACAGTATTAGAACAGATGTCTCCAATAGAACAAGTTATGACGGAATCTCTGCAAAATTCACTGGTCCAGCCGTCTACACACTGATAACAATCTAAACCTTTACATACAGGAACTATACCAAATAAAATGCAAATGTGACGAAATAATAGAAATCTAGCTTATAGTATATTACATAATTTATTAAGGTTGCAACACTTGACAATTTTTGAAAATCTTCATTTTTGATCATTTTTATAGATATAATAATATATGTATTTATATTAACAATCATGATTATCATACTGTTCATACTATGATAAATTATACCTGGAGTAACATGGAATAATCACTTGTTAAAGTACCTACAGTACAAACTTAAAGGGGTTGTAAGATTTTCTCTTTTAACTGTTATTGTGTATCCTGACTAACAAAATTTGTGGTCTAGGTTATAATTCAGCATTTTATATACGTGTCTCCATCTTATCAGCCATATAGTAGCAGGAAGTCCATGTCAACATGCTTCGTCACGTTAAAACAAAAATCTCATTACTTACTTTCAAAAGATAAATATAACAATATTCCCACAATGATAAAAAATCTGGTTTTCATGACGAAATCTCATAATCAATTCGATAGTTATATACCCAATGATTGAAAGGTTAGATCAAAATGCGAACTGAAAGGTGACGTAGTCTATTGAAAGAAGTACATTATTGTTTGTAAAAGCCATTGATTTATTATATCTATTCAATACTTCAGAGATATCCGTAAGCAAACTTTCATAAATTGATAATCCGAAAAGTCTTCGAGCTATTCGGTATATTACATACTTTTTGAAATCCTTTTACTGAGGTATACGTTCAAATGCAGCGTTCTAGAATCTGAAATCATCCAATCATTGGATACTAGAGTCGACTTCCCTGACGACACTGGTATTGTTGATGGATTTTTAATTCCATTGCAGGGAATGGTTCGGGCTTTTAGCCTAAAGTACCCTTACCTGATTTATATCAAGCGCCTACATTATTTGATATTTGAACAAGGTAAATTTACAAGTTGAATGTGTTATTACTATCATGTTTGACCTCAATACTGCTGATATTAGTGGCCAACAGATGACGAGTTTTAATATACTATAACAAGTATATGATAGAGCTCGTCACCGTTGCAGCAAGTTGAAAATACAACATTCGTAGAAGCTAATTGTGAAGTCTTTATTGCTCACCGATAGCTCTCAGTCTAAGCTCCTAGTCTAAAATACAAACTCAACTGACAGCCTACGACTACGGCTTCTGTGGTTCAGATAAGGGTATGGGGAAGGGATGGTCCCTGTTATGCTCGATGAAGAGTAGATTATAAGGTTTATTAGCACACATCGTCAAAGTTACAGAGAGACATTATCATAAGATGTTTATATTAGAAAAGCAAACGTAAGACTGACGTAATCAAGCAAGTCTATCTCTTTCGACCAGAGAGTACATCTAAGGGGACGTAACTATGTTCGATTATCTCACACCTCCCCCAGATTATTATGCACATTTTAAATGAACACTAATAATTTGTCACAAAGTCTTTGAATTTAGTTGGTTTCCTAATTCGTCTTCCATATCTACTAGTTCTGTGTTCTCTCTTCTCTGGAACTGGAACTGGATCTGGTGGATGACGTTCAATTTCAGGAGCACTGGCTTCGTGATCTTGCTGAGTTTGCAGATTACGTTGAGGATTATGATGACCTCCACCTCCCCCTGTTCCTGAAGGGAAAGGCATCCAAGTGTACGGTTTAAGTTGTCGTCGGTTGCGTTGAAATTTTTTACCATCTTGCAACTGGACTAGATATGATTTGTGAGGAAGAATTTTGACGATCTTCCCTTTAACCGTCCATCGTTTTGATGAATGATGCTGGATTCGTACGTGGCTACCAACATTCAATTGACGTAAAGGATGCGTTCTTTTGTTGTAAGCCTGAGTTGACTTCTCTGTGGCATGATTCTTACGACGGTTAACTTCTTTGTCAGACATCATCCATTTTTGTTGAAATGAAATTGGATGGCGAGGAAGAGAATCGTTGAGACGTCGGCCAAGGAAAAGTTCTGCTGGGGATTTTCCTCCTAATAATGGGGAATTACGAAAGGCTATTAATCCTTTACGAAGATTGACCATATCCAACTTCTTATCTTTGCGACACTTTCGGACTAGATTCTTCATGGCTTTGACAGCAGCTTCGGCTTTACCATTGGACTGTGGGTATCTCGGACTGGAAGTATTGTGTCTGAATTCCCATTGGTCTGCAAACTGTTTAAAAGCTTTTGAAGTAAATTGAGTCCCGTTGTCGGAAAATACTTCGTCAGGTATGCCAAATTGAGAGAAAGATTCTTGTAAGGCATAAATGACTGATTTGGATGTTGTGTCCTTGTGTAGAATGTATAATTCGGGCCAGAAGGACATGTAGTCGACTACAACCATGTAATTTTCTGTGCCATACTGGAAAAGGTCTGTGCCTATCTTCTTCCAAGGTTGAGTGGGAACTTCATGAGGATGAATTGGTTCCTTAGGCTGAGAAGGTTGTGTGACTTGACACGCTTGACATGCTTTAATGAGGTTGCTGATATCGCGATCGAGTCCTGGCCAGTAAATTGACTGACGAGCTCGTCGTTTAGCTTTTTCCATTCCTTGGTGTCCGTCATGTAATCTTCTTAGAAGTGAACATCGAAGGGATTTGGGAATAACAGTGCGGCAACCATATAATAATATGTCATCATGGATGGAGAGGCTGGATCTAACAGGCCAAAATTCTCGGATTATTTCTGGTAATTGCTGTTTAGTATCAGGCCATCCTTCCAAGATGATTGTTTTTAATTTCACCATTTGTTGGTCCTTTAATGAAGCCTCTTTAACGTTGGAGAGTGGGATGGAGATGTTATCTTCTTGGTCTCTGACCGACATGATGAGATTGACGAGTGATTCAGAATCCTCTTGGTCAACTATGTCATCATCATTTGGTTGATCTATTGGAGAGCGAGATAAGGCATCTGCAGCTTGATGGGATTTTCCACTTGTCCATATGGCGGTGAAATTATATGGAGTTAACTTCATTCTGAGACGTTGAAGCCTTGGATTGTCGATTTCATCGATCCTGTATTGATTAAAAATGGGTACCAAGGGTTTATGATCAATGATGAGATCAAAATGTGGTAATCCATGTAGAAATATGTGGCATTTCTTCACTGCCCAGGTAGCACCGAGGGCTTCAATCTCGATCATGGCATACCGGGATTCTGTTGGTGTAAGAAATCTAGAAGCAGCTTGAATTAAGCGATTGGTTCCATCATCTTGAGTCTGTGTGAGAGCTAGGCCTAAACCATTGAGACGAGAAGCATCTACTCTCAATTGGGTTGGTTTCGATGGGTCGAAATAAGCTAAGACCGGGGTTGACGTTAGTAGATCTTTGGTAGCCTTAAATGAGTCCTCTTGTTCCTGATTCCAAACGAATTCGTTCTTGGGTTTCAGCAAGGGGCGTAATGGCTGCATAGCATCAGCTATATCAGATGAAAAATCTGCTAATTGGTTTACCAATCCAAAGAATGAACGGACATCAGTAATATTACCAGGTCTTGGGAAATCTTTCACGGCTCTGGTCAATTCTGGGCTGATTTCATATCCGTTGGAGCTCAAGATGTAACCACAAAATGGTACTGACTGTACACCAAATTGACATTTGGACAAGTTAAGGTTTACACCATGGTTCTGACAGCGATTGAGGAATGCATGTAGGCGTTGATTATGTTGTTGGACATCTTGGCCATAAATGACAATGTCATCAACTATTTTGACGACTCCTTCTAGGTCGCGGACTACATCATCCATACGTCTATCGTAATGTTCCGATATGTTGCTGATACCATAAGGTGCCTTGAGACATTTGTAACGTCCAAAGGGAGTAATGAACGTGGTTAAATGCGAATCTTTCTCAGAAAGTTTAACTTGCCAATAACCAGTAAGGGCGTCTACTTTGCTGAATATACAGGCTTCTTGAGATGGAATAGACGAGACAGCTTCGTGAGGGGTAACTGATTGATAACGCTCACGAACTATGAACTTGTTGAGCTTGGTAAGGTCTATACACATGCGAATATCTGTGGAATTCTTCTTAGGTATGACAACAATTGGATGGCACCATTCAGAGGGTTTTGTAACCGGAGTGATGACACCTTGTTGCACCATATCATCCAATTTTTGTTTCAGTTTATCTCGAAGTGGAATCGGAATTCTGCGAGGTGTATGAACTGAAAATGGTTTCGCATCTGGAGTCAACTGGATCTTTAGGGTTTCACCTATCATGTCCTTGAGTTGATCATCGAAAACACTTGGGTATGATTTTACCAATGTGGCTTTAAGTTCATGTGAAATATATTCTGGCGACGTTAAGGATTTGATCCAATTTTCTGGGATGAGTCCTAACGTGCGTAATGCTGGTCGACCCAATATAACACCAACCATACCTACGATGACGTAAATTCTATGACGTATAGTATTATTGTTGGCTGTTAGGCTGGCATCGAAATATCCTTCACACTGTAGTTTTTCACCATTTGCTCCAACTAATGGTCGATCTGGTGGAGATAGCGATTCAGTGTGACCAGTAGATCGAAAAGTATCTGTTCCCATAGCTGTGACGACGGAGCCAGTGTCCAGACAGGCATCAAATGGTTTTTGGTTGATTTGGATGGTTACAATAAACTCATCATCACCATGACTGGATGTCCTTAAAATGCTGGATCGGATATATCTGACCGTCTGTACGCTTTTGCAGTGTGGACTGTTCTTGAAATGACCCACACCGTTACACATGGAACATGTTTTACCGTAGGCAGGACATTGACGTTGAGCGTGATTTTTCAAACACTTTTTACAGTCATAAGTCCTGGGAGCTTTAGCTGTTGGCACGCGAGATTTCGATTTGGAAGGTTGTGGATTCGCTTTGGTCTTGGCATTTTGATAGCGTGAGACACGATTAACACCATTGCATCCTTCAATCTCGGAAACTTGCTGAGCTGATGACTCCTGTGACCGGCAAATATCAATTGCTTTAGTTAGAGTTAATCCAGAAGATTTGGCAAGAAGAAGTTTACGAACATCACTGCTGTTTATGCCTACGATGATTCTGTCACGTATTAGACGACTGTGAAGGTCCTCAGGAAAATTGCAGGTTTTTAAAAGTTCCTTGACTTCCGTTAGAAAATCATCAAAAGTTTCATTCACTGATTGTTCACGAGTGTTAAAATGGAATGTTTCTACAACTTCGTTGAGGTTTCCTTGGGCATAAGCTTCTAAAGCACGCAGTATTTCGTTTGGCTGTCTTCTTTGAGCATCTGTGAGTGACAAATTCCGGAGAATTTTTAAAGATTCGTCTGCTAACGCCGCTTTCAATAAAGAAACTTGGGTGTTATTTGGCAGAACGCCAATATTGTTGACATCGGCAAAAATATCCCATCTTTCTTTCCAAGTTTTAAAATTTTCACCTTTGTCCACCGAAAGATCAACTTTGTCCGGTAGAAGGCCAAACTGGATTTTGTTGTGAAAAGGATTCGGAATGTTAATCTGTGGTACATCAGCTTGCGGGGCCTCGGCATGTTGGTTTTGTCCTTCGCCCGCCATGATTTCACAATAACAACAAAAATGGCGTCAACTTTTCCGATTGTCAACAAAGTTTTTTTCACTCAAAAATTAACTCACTTCTCTGTAAAAACTTACTGTCTTTTGAACAACGGTGGCTTGTAAAACTGTCGCAGCGCCATGTTATGCTCGATGAAGAGTAGATTATAAGGTTTATTAGCACACATCGTCAAAGTTACAGAGAGACATTATCATAAGATGTTTATATTAGAAAAGCAAACGTAAGACTGACGTAATCAAGCAAGTCTATCTCTTTCGACCAGAGAGTACATCTAAGGGGACGTAACTATGTTCGATTATCTCACAGTCCCCCAAGTAAATTTAAAAAATAGTGTCGTTTTTGTTTTCTTTGAGGTCACATGAGCAAAGGGGAGGGGGTGGGGTGTCTAGGACCCTCCTGGTCTTGTCACGCGGCTGTGTACACAGTATTTATATTTTTTTACTTTTTCATCACCGAGTTATTCCCCATCACCCAATTTAACTTGGTGATGTCAATTTTGATACCATCATTTAGTTCCAACTATTACCAGTAGGTACATGAACCTTTGATTTTTCACTTACGACAGTAAACGATGATACCATGTATGTATACATACAATGTTTATAAAAACCTAAATAGTAAAATGAAGAAGGCGTTTAAGTGGGCTTAAATATTCTCAATGGACATTCCCTTAACGCAAACTATACGCATCTTTAAACATATTTTAATGGTTTAAGATATTTGGCTAATTATTACTTTTTGAATAAACTGTGAAAATATTTTTTTTTCTTTGGGGGGACGTTTGATTAGTTGATAAAACGGTGGTCTTAATTCTCTATATTCATGATGAAAAGTATTTTATCACAATGGATTTCATGTTCTTAATTTAGAAAGAAAATTGAAAACCGTCAAAAGACGTTGATGAAAAGATCGGCCGACTGAAACTATTGTGTTCACTCATTATAATTCGTATGTATGATCTCTAGGCAGCAAGGTCAATCTTTATTTTTCTATGTATTGCTCATGAAAAATTTCATATATACTTGTTCCTCTGAAATTCTATGTATACATGTAAACTTATGGTTTTAAACATTGAAGCACGATGGTTAAAACTGACGTAGATATAATCGCACAAAGTATGCCGTCATATGCAGACCATTGCCTAAGCATATTTCTAAGAGTAATGTGAAACTTGCCGAACTACATTGTATATACTCTTAAAAACTGCAAATACGCCATAATATGGTAGCTGCAAGTGATAAACAAGTTCAGTTCTGTGGTCGTCCGAAACATAGCAAATACACCTACATTCGTCAATATGCGCTGGAGATCAGCAACTTACGTTCCGAGCTTGCAGGACGTCTCAGATAACGCAGTTGAATAAGGTTAGGTCATTCTGTGAAAATTTCGATGTTCTCATCGTGCTTCGATGTTTACCAGCATGTTGTATGCGTACTTTGAATGAATACAAAACCTAACTCATGACTTATTCGACGTACTCGAAGGTTTTTGCCAAACATGTAAATAGCCTTAACTAAATTGTCCTTTTAGATACTATTCAAACGCAGAACCCATAATTTCGTGATACAGAAACAACCAATAACATTTCTTAAACTTTATTGTAAACTAATTTGACCAATTTACCATAAGGTGTGTCTAAATCTTTAATAGAGTCTAAATTATCCACTTGATCGTGTAATCGTCTCCATAAATGCACTACGTAATAGTTTGTCCAGTCTAAATCCCCATTATATAAGGAATTCACATTTTTAGCTGTGGGTGTACTCATTTTGTTCACCACGTGGACTTGATCAGGATACTGTTTATATAATTTATATGGTGCCACACAGCTGAAGAAATCGTCACTTCCAACACTTGAGTATTGTGTATAAGCTACTATCCATTTTTGTAAAAATTTGGATGTATGAGTTGAGATCACAATGTCACTATCGAAACGTCCCGGTTGCGAATAACCTATACTAAATTCGTAAGAACGAAGTGGTTCTAAAGATTTCGTTACTATAACGTCCGTATCTAAATATATACCACCATGGGTCATTAGTGTCTGAAGTTTTGCAACATCAGCTTGCTGTTTCGTTGTAAGAATTCGAAATCCGAATATTTCACTAGGTGGAGATATGACGTCGATGTTTATATTAGACACTATGCTGGTAACTCGCTGCCACCATTCTCCTTGTGGTTGGGAATCACAATGATAGTAAATATATTTTGGTTTTACAAAATGATGCACTGACAAAATACTAAGCATTTGATTAAAAGTCATTGTATTATCTCCAAACCACACAAAGTGAACTACATTTGGCACAATTAAAGGTAAATTAGCATCGGTATCTGGATTTAAATTTTGCACAACATGGTTATCAGTTTTGTCAACATCATTACGATCCTCTTCAGAATCATATTGAGAAAACGTGATAACATTGGTTAAAGCAGGCATTGGAGTCTGCTCGTTATTATTTCCTTCTTGAATATCATTAACAACATCTTCTTCGCTGTCGTAATATGATTCAGGATGAAAACTAAATACAGGCTTGGCCTTATCTGGTTTATCTTCAAGACCATGGTAGTTTTCTTGCTGGATTTGTGGATTCTGTGCCTCTAGGTTTTTGCTCACTATTTTTTGGTCAAACTGTTCCTTGATATTAGAGTTTTTTCTATTGCCAAAAGTATCAAATGAATGTACAACAAAATTATTTTGTGGATTTTTGTGTAGCTGTTGATGTTCTGTTTCTTGGTTTTCCTCTTTCGGATCAACTAATTTATCCCTCTTGTCGAGTGGCACTGTAACTGTTTTATGTTCCCGACTGTCTCCATAGTATTCGTCTTCTTCACTGCCATAATTTGGAATGCCTTTTCCTAGGTCAACCTTGTCTTCCAGACCAACATCGACATGCCCTCCTTTTTGAAAATCTGATTTAGTATTATCCTCTTCGAATAAAACGACCTCTGAATCCTGATTAACCCTGTAGTTTTGTACAAGTCGAAAATCATCATCTTTGTAGCCTATTTTAATTCCGCCCATTACCATAACGACTAGAATTGTTATTATAATTATATATCTTCTGATACCATTTCGCCTTCCCAGAAACCGGAAGCCCCTCATCCCCTCCTGAAAATACAAAGAGAAACATTTTAATACAGGTTTAGATAGGAATTACTATATATACTTATTACACAATGTAGGTCTTCCAGTCTTCTAGCGTCGACTCTTCAGGTTAACAATATGACGACCTCTTATAAACACATCGTCACACTTAAACCTTATAATGTTACGAACAAATCGGCATCGGTCTTACAGCCAAACAGCATTCACAGACAACAGAAACGTCCTTACAGACAACTTAAGACTCCACATGGACATTTTTCATTCACAGATAGACATACCGTCAACCTTGACATTTACCTTATGATATCAGTGTTCGGAATGGAAATCCGTTGGCTTAAATGAAAGTCTACCCACTGATAAAATAGCGACTAATTAATTAAAGAATTATAGCCTTTTGGAACATCGCACTACTAGAGTATCAACAACACTCAAAACCTTGGAGATATAATGATTAATATCGTATAGCAACGGATATATTAAATACGTTTCTTGTTTTCTCAGACAAAACAGTAGACAGTAAAATGATCGATTTTTGATGCTGTGAGTGAATTGATTGGAAACTTTATAACGTGATAAAAGCAATATGATCTCATTCATGCATAGAATAAAGTTAAAAACAGTGTAAATGCTTAATGTAATCATTTTTAACACTAAAGGGTGAAGGCCACAACAACAAACAAGCATCAACGAAAGTCAGCTTTATGTTTAATGTTCATTCGAAAACTCGAAACACGTTTAAATAAAGTTTTAAGCCGAAACGAATCAGAAAGAACTGACCTGATACTTGTAAGTTTTTGAAACAGTCAAAAACTAAGGCTCGTATGATTAACTTCATACTGAATAGCTGGTTCATTATTAATACATATTTTATGATAAATGGATTAACTCGCTGACGGGTTGGCATTATAGGTTATCATACTATAGTTAACCCCTTGTCACCTATTTATATCTAGCCTGGGTAACACGGCTATATTTGGACATATACCATATAGGTTAATGTATCTTAGAGATATTATTCATGAAAATATTTGTGTTTTATGTTTTCTCTATGGTTCTATAAGGATTGTAGGCTATTATCTCCATCATGTTAAAAACACTGTAAAAAAATTGTAAACCCATTATCGGCGATAATCTGCACATTGTCCATGACCATGTTTTTTGTTTTTAAAAGCTGCATTATCTTTCAATGAGAATAACATTGTGAAGACATCCATAGGTCCAAACATGGTGTAATACGGTTGGGTTATGGTCTACCGAGCTCGACCTAGCCATATTCTTATTGATACGAAATAACAAATCAATAAACCAGATCAAACTAGGTATACGAATATTACCCCACACGGTTATAGCTGGATAATAAGGGGTTAATTAGCTTGCTAAGTATACAAGTAGGGGTTTAATCGATTGCTAATAAATAACTTATTATCAGTGACATTACCTTATGACTTATTTAAGGATCTTATCGTTCAGCAGAAATATCTCAAACGTCAATTTGAAACTAAAACAGGTCGTATTTTTACATTTTTTTTTAAAATGGTGTCGATTATGTTAGATAAAAAAATTTTTTTCATTAAGTCACTACGGTTGAATAAAGACTAAAAAGCAATTAATTGTGATGGGATTTAACTTCAATTAGTTAAACTCGTGATTTCAATCATTGGTTATATATTTGCTACTGAATACTCCCCTGGTACATTTAAATATATCAATATTACGCAAGACACAATGTTAATTCATCCTTTAAGATGTACTACTTTTGACTAGCATAAACCAACGATGCGCTTGGAGACGCAGCTTGAAAAAAAAATAATGAAAAATATTTTATGATAATTATAACACCCACTATATTTCAATAGCAATAGTTGTCTCTACGGTAATATTTTTTATTATAATTGTCGACGAAAACTGGTTGAGCAACTATTTTCTCCTGAGTAAGTAAAATATTGAGCCTGGCCCCTGTCAACTTCGCCTACTTTCACTATCTACAGAGGTGTTTTACTAGAACTAAAAGTGAGAATGTAAGTGGCAATACCGAAACATACGGTACCCAATTGATGACAACCCAAGTCGTTACAGACTGAGCTAGATTCCTCTGTTCTGACATACAGAAAAGCAGTATTCAAAGTCGTAAAGTTATACGGAATCACACATTTCAAAATATTTCCTCTTTAATGAGTTTTTCATATAGTCAAGATGTTACTGGGCTAATGAAATCAGTGATAACAATAGTGTAACTTAGAATGCGCAAAATCAGAAAAATCTATCAAGATCGATTTGAAGGTTTTATGTGAAATCATCAATTCACATTAAAAATTTATGTTGAGATATTGAACAAAAACCAATGGGTTATTTATTATTGACATACATGTTTCAATATGAAGGGAAACCATTTCCCCGAGAACGAAACACATTTTGAAACACTTTTCTTGTACTACTGATTCCACTGCGGAAATAAATTTGATATTTTTATGGTATCAACTTACAGATCGATGATGCTACTGATGTACAGTGAAATCTTAAAACTTTAGCTATCGCTAGTCTTAAAGGATATGTTCACTAACTATTCGACCAAAAAAAATTCCCAAAATCTGGAATTGTTTTAGCTTAATCCGTAATACCGTAACACGTCTATCCATAATTATCAGCGTTCTAAAGTCAAAAATTCGACTCGTAGTTTAGTAAGACTATGCGTTATATAGAAACACATATTTTAGAGAAAATGAAGAATTAATGTTAAGGAAGGGATAAAAGTGAAGGAATTATACGATTTTCGTGCATTTCTAGTACTTATGGAGCTTATATATGTATATTCAAGTCCTAAATCAACCATCGGAAACACTGAACATTTCCCTTTAAGATGTCCACCATTCTAATGTTAACTTTCGTCCCAATCTCATCACAAAGGGAAACTTGTTTACCCTATCACATTGTCCCTTAAACTACGCGAAACACGTCAGGTATTCGGAGGGTTAAAACATGTATAAAATATCAAAGTGTATTTTGTAAAGAAATCCTGTTTGAATATTTTCATTTATTAAAATAAATCAAATTGTCAAAAATGGAATAATATACAGCGCATAAATTGTCACCTGACATGATATAGGCCTACGTTATTAAAAAAAAGGTTTACGCTTTATACATGTGAAACAAAGACTTATTATGATGTAACTATACTTAACATAACATTCGGTAAGGTATTATGTTGGAAACAAAAGATGTCAGATTGCATAGCATTTGATAGACTGAATAGGAACAGACTCGTCAGCATTAAACACCATTACATCCCTACCGATATTAGTTGATGAATTCAGAAGAGTAAATTCAAATATTCTATAATATTCATACCATTGATAATGACAGTAACATCTATGGAACCTACCGTATTCTTCGTATCTCCCAAATTCTTCTCCCGAGTCCAAATAGCAGCATCCATGTTTCAAAAGGATTCAAAGTATACTGATCACAACACTGAATTGATGTTATTAAAAAGAATGCAATATGCAATATGAAAGAATAAATATAAAACTATTACCTGCTACAGTATAAACTATTTTGATGTATACAATCACCCCTAATCAAACATTTCACAATTTCTATTTATTAAAAATACATATACGTTACTACCACACCCAGTCTCATATTATGTCTTTCTCACAAAACAGTGCTGTTCACTATGTTAAGGTCCATAGCGTAAATCTTCATACCTTAGCTGTCCTTCACATCGTACGCTCTATTGAATTTCCTATCTAAAGTAGTCAACCACATTCAGTCGTCTATGCTATTTAGAATCTTTTGTTTGCCTGGTTGTTGTCTTATAATGGACGAGAAAAAAGACTGTGAATGTGAAAAGGCCTTGAGCTTAAACCGGTCTGGATGGAGTTCACGATCGACAATTATGTTTCGTGATTTATCGATCTGAGACTCTGTCAGATAGTTTGACTAAATGATTGACTCTATGTTATTGATAATATTATTCTCAGACAGCCAAACATATACTATAGTCATGTCTATTCCATACTGGTCATCTTCCAGACATTGTTCAACATTCTCGTTTTCCACTGTCGATAAATACGTTCCCATTGTACATAGCCCTCTAAAACCTGCTAGGATACCTGACTGACTCTATTCATTATTTTAAAAATATGTAAATGCTTTTAAACTTCATAATTGAATAGTTTTGTATGAATATGTACAATATAAGTTATGAAACAAAGAGATGTTATGATTATCAAAAATCTTAAAATCTAACAGTTATGTTGTATTCAGGATTCTTATACTCTCAATTATATTAGTGCTTAATCTACTTCCATGTATCAGAACAAGATATTCCGTTGCTAACCTTGAGTATTATGTGATTTGCGTCAAGAAAAATCCATCTTGAAATAATTGCATGCTAGCAAGTGGTATACACGCATGGCATATAATATGCTGAACCTGTATTTTTGAAGTAAAAAGTGAAGAAGTTTACATTTTACTATCAAATATAATTGTCAGTAAAGAGTTAAAACAAAGATTTCTTTCAACTTGTCAACCTTCAAAATATAAAGAAAACGAACATTTAAAAAATCGATTTTAGAAACACAAAATGAATTTCAATGTTCAACGCTCTAATAGTTCTCATCAACAATCTATTATTGATAACGTTAGAATCTTCATATAGACAGTTTCTTTTGTTGTGGTAATAATGGCTCTATACATATTGTGGTTAATATCCATAATGAGATAGCTGACCGTAAAACTTTTGTTTTGAAGATATATGGCTTGTACATAATTACCTTAGTTAAACTGCAAAAAGACATATAAATGAGAACAGTTTTCCGTGATATATTCCAGCATTATTCAATGAACTGAAAAATTCAATGATGATGTTTTGGGTAATATTTGTAGATTAACCAGTGACTTGTAGCACAATGCGTCCATTGAAATTACCTAGTAAGTCACATTTTGGAAAAAATGAGTTATGGTTAAAATGTGACTTACAAGGTTTGTTAGCATCGTTTAATGTTGTTTTCGAGTGGAAAAAATGACAGTGAATCAACCTGGCAAGTACTCCACTGAGGCACTTATCCCATGGAAAAAACTAGTAATAGTACCAATAGCTTCTTGCACTGTAACTTATTAAACAAGTGTTACTTACTAACTTTTTTTCCATTGTCCATAGATGTTCCTCACCTGACTTACTAGGTTTTTTACAACTTTAGAAATCAGTGTTCCTTTATTATTGTGCTAAAGGTGGACTATAAAATGTATTGCAATTAATACTGCCCTTGTCACACTGTCCCGAATTTGACACCAGATGAACACACGAATATGAATTTGTTTAATTTCAAACAAAGTTGGCACTGAATTTTGTCTACAGCAAATCAACAGTCGAAGCAGGTACGATGCCTATAGAAGGTCACACAATGGTAACACGATGATCACACGATGGCAGACGAACCAAACACAAAGGGAACACGAAGATGTGAAATTTTAGCTGCAGGACACACGAAGGCTACACGATGGCTACGCGACGTCGTCAACAGTTCTCAACAGTCTGAAAGGTCTCTTCAGCAGTATGAAAGGTCTCCTCGACAGTCTGAAAGGTTTCATCAAGAGCCTGAAAGGTTTCCTCTGTAGTTTGAAAGGTCTCCTCAACATTCTGAAAGGTCTCCTCAACAGCAACAGTCTGAAAGGTTTCCTCATCAGTCCCAAGAGTCTCGACAGCACCACCTTCTCCCCATTCTCTTCGAATAATCAACCTATATTATCTAGTGTAATCCGTAAAAACCATTTATTATAACCGTAACATCATAAACTTATTCTCCCTTTCTAGAAATTACAAAGCGAAATAGTCAATTTTATCTGCAAGAGGAGGTGCTCATCATGTTCAGAAAGGTGCATCAAAAGAACTAATGCTAATGTTTTTTTTCCCTTTCTCATAATCAAAAGTTGCCATTCTACAGGATCTGAATTGTGATTAATTTTGATTTACACCCTCCCTTTGCTCTGAAGATTTGCCCAGACCTGACTGAGGAACATGTTATATGAGGCTGGTCTGTTACATGTCCGTCACCATCACACATTGCAAATGCTTGAGCTTCTCAAATTCGGCTATCTTCGGCAACATCGTAGTCCCATCTCGATGTCATCGTACTATGATACGATGACTACACGACGGCATTGCGACAATCTAATTAAAATTAGATTACATTTCGTTTCTGTTATTTTTTGATTGTCGACTCCATGTAATCTAAAGACTTGTATAAGAAGATCATCTTTGGTCTGTTGGTTGCTAGTTATACTCTGCTCTGTCTCCGGCTTTACAGCGAAGAACATATTGTTACATTGCAATGATTCTCCTTGTTTGGTTAAAGAACATTCTTTGAAGGTACAATAATCATCTTGAATCTTACCGATACGGTATAACAGAACGGATATTTTATTTATGCTATATTATGAATTTACAGTAATCTTTCGATGGTAATTAATGGCGTTACTTTTCAAATTTCAAGTATATGTAATATATTATGTGCCCTGCGAGAGAATAGTGACGATGTAGTAAAGCCATTACACCTCGGAGAAGATTAAATGATAATTTTACCAACCACTAATGAAAGGTACATAACTCCAATATTTTGAACAAAAAGGTAACCATCCGTAACAGCAAAAGGTTTTTGTTAAAATCAATTGAAAATTTTGACTTAAATTGCACTCAAAATAAGTAAGCTTCAAGGGCAATAAAAAATCGTTTTTTTTTAACTCGGAACTTTTCCTAGATCTTATCAATTTAATTGATTTAATAGTTTCCATCTATTACCAAGAATAAAGAAAATCTCTCAGAAAATAATTTGTTGAAATATCTCTTCTTTTGACTTATTGTAGGTGTACCGGGAAATAGAAAGATTTCGAAAGGTTATGAACAAGATTATGTTATTTTTCAAATGAAATATGATAATTAATGAAAATTGCTTTAAAATAAGAAATAATTTTATTTTAGACAATTAAATAAATAAGAAGGTAGGTAAGTAACGGTTGCTCTTACAAGCCATAAAATTGATTTTAGGCACACAATTGATAAACTCACAACATCAACACACGAATCAAAGATATCACTGTTAAACAAAACAGCAGTTGTAAACAATCATATATAATAGAACACACACATCATACATTTAACAGTTATATTTACTCATTTATTGATTATACTTCCTCAAATGAAAGGTTTATTAGCTGCTATCAATATATTGCTAATGTGTTCGCATGGATCGAGATTTGTTTTACGGTTCGGATCGTTCGTGCTTGGTTTTATTATGGTTACATGACATTCGCTTAAATGATAATATTTAACGGTATCCTGAAGCTGTATTTACCAAAGATCATATTCGATGATCAATGCAATTTTTCACTTTGTGAACTTAATTTTTCAAGAATATTGCGATTTGTTTGATATGATAATTGAATCCAGATATTTTTAAAAATATTTAAGAAAAACACATTTACTATCACAGATTTTCTTTGGACTGGCATCACTTGAACTTAACGTTTATTTCGAGATAATACACACAAATTGATGAAGTAGCGTCAACTTAATAACGAAAAAATTTTCATATCACCATTTTCTTGAGAAATATACATCCTTTGTTTGCTGTCGAAGCCAACGGTACTTGGGTTTTCGATACCATCATGTTCCGTAAGGCTTGGACCAATATATTTCCCCTCAGTAGATATCTTTTCTACAAGACATCTCGACTGGTCTACAACATAAACGTAGCCCTCGTCGTCGCACGTCACACCCAATGGTGTTTGTAGCTCGTGTTGACAGGCTGGATGATAGAGATATTTCATATTGCCTTGATCATCCAGACAAACAACTGCTTTCCTACCATGATCCGATATCAGAATATCTTTTTTGGGCGTTACAAATATGTTTTCTGGGCACGTAAATAAGGGTTTGTTTTCATAGGTTGTGACAGATTTGATAACTTTTACTTCTTCTGTTATTTCAAGATAATCCACACATACCGGATTGTCCCATACTGCGCTCGCGATAAAGTTAGTTTCAGTCACGGCTGCTACGCTGTAGTATTGTTTTTCAGTTTCGATGGTTTTCTCCAATGTAAATCCTAAGGCTAATGAATAAAATGCGATCTTCTTGGATTCAAAGAAGCTGACGGCTATTTTCTCAGGTGCAGTTTGTGTTATACTGCTAGGACGGTCGTCTAATTTATAGCGGTTCGAGAGTAGCTCGCCATCTTTTAAACAGAATGTCTTGATGCATTCGTTGTGTCCATCCAAAACAACTATCGTGTCAGAACCACCAATCTGCATCACGATCACACCAGAGGAACCACAATCGTCATCGTCATCATCAAGTGTCATAGAGAAACACTTGTCTAACTTGGCTCTGAGTTCATGATCCATGGCCACGTAAGCTGAAGATGGATCCTTGAGGCATGAACATATTGATCCTCTTCTTATTGCGTTCATCATGGCGAGTGGTTTTTAGCGGTGTGTCTGAAAAAAAATTTGTTCAGTAAGCATTTATTAAATTCATATTCATTGACGGACAGAATCCTAAAAACCAAGTAATTTATAGATAACAAATAAGTTATAATTTAAAAACGTTTCAAAATGTAAGGTTTTTCAATAATATATAGGCCTAACGTAGTTATCTAGATTTATCAGATTATACAGGTATGAATTGTTATATGTAGTATATTATGCCACCAGGTAAATTTACTAATGATTTACTCTGTTTGGCAAGTTTGAGAACTTAATCTTAATATGATCATTCTAAAAGTTAGTATTTCTTTAATGTTAAACAAAGTTAGCAGAGTTTGGATCAGTACATATATTTTAATTGCAAGTAGCATTTGATTAAATAATAAAATTATAGTGTTATTTTGGCATATTGATTCAATGGTGTCAATATTTCAATTTATGGTTATAATTGCCTACGTTGCTTAGATACCATTATATTATATACAATATTTTCAGACGTTTTATATTTACCAAGTTATTTTAGGTAAGGTACTATAATGTCGCGCTAAAAATAAAGATTCCTTAAATGGAACACAAGGGCGGATCCAGGATTTAGAGAAAGGGGGTGGGGGGGGGGGGTGTTCTGAAATATAACATGCTCGAAACTCCTAAGGCGCAAACGGCCAATTTTTTAGAGGATTTTGACATCAGTCGGCCAAAAATAGAGGGGGGGGGGGGGGGCTCGGGCCGGGAGAGCAGGGTCTTTCGACTACTCTTTTTTTTCCAACGTCCAAGAAAAATTTAAATGCAAATACTGTAGCACATAAACCCTTGGTTTGGCCAACTTGTTCCATACGAACGACTACAAGCTTTTTCATGTCACAACTCCGAAATGCATCATTGACAATGTGAAGCCGGATTAAACGATGCTGCTGACCTTACTGAATAAAATATTTAAATGGCATTTAGCAAAGGTAAGCACAATATAATATAGACACAGCTTTATGGAACAACAATAATGAAACCAATTTCGAAACCAAAAGTATGATCCTATAAATCTCAAAAATCGTATATTTCTCAAACACAATAACGATGCATGTAGGCTGTGTAGTGTGTACATTATTTATTAAGACGCGGAAAACATTCAAAAGAGAACACGAACTCTGCCTTTACAGTATATAATTTAAGGTTTGCATGGTTATTATTGGATTAGACGTCCAGCAAATCCAACAATTCTGTAAACTGTGGCAGCCAAATGGAGTATTAAGATTGCCAAGTATTTAAACAGATAGCATCATATCTAAATACAAAGCTTGTACATGTAACTGAATCAGCTTTAGCCACTGCCTCAACCGACTTGTACTGATCATAAATTATTCAGTCCCCTAAATTATTATATAATGTAATAAGTACATAATTTATGATTAAATGGTGCAAACATCTTCTTAATGTGATAATCAAGACGTATGGGGTTTCAATAAGACAGCTACCTAACCCAACATTAGCTACTGGAAAGCAGCTTTCTATTTTTAAAAAAGGTCATTCAGCATTTTTCAGATTGATTTGAGTATTGAATACGATCAAACTTGGTCCAACGGTCACCTCACATGCAAATATTCTTCAGAAGTTCTGCACCGGATAGGCCTATACTCTTCTAACTAAAAATTTCTATTGGTCTTAGTATGGCGTAGTCTTAATAAAATACGAGTTGTGCGTGTACTTTCAAACGTGCATAACATAAAGGCTACATATTAAGGCTTTGCTATCTCGTTATTAATAAGCTTTACTGAAAAATTCACGTTTCTGAAACTAAAGTAGCCTACGAACGGTCGAAGGATTGGTGAACGTGTGTAGTCTCGTTATTTCCAACCAGGAATAATAACCACGACCTCTCGGAGATTTACAGTGTAGATTCTGAATAAAACCTTTATACTTACTGATACTACTCACTAAAAATACCTGGCGTAATTTGTAACTTTCCTACGATGAACCAATATTCTTAAAGAACTGTTAAGAAGAGGTATGGCTTACCTAGGATTAGGAAGTATGTATAAACTACTACGAACTATAGCCTCTCTGTCCTTAAAATTGCTGCGGCTTGTTTATAAGAAATTTTGAAATACGAAACAACACGAAAGGTAATCAATATAGGACGCACTGTATATAGTCTAACATTCTATATATCGGAATTGATGACGGCCACGTTTGTCATGGCAGCAATAAACAATTCATTGTTTTCAATCCCATCAGATTATGGTGAATATATCGACTAAACTTCAAAATATGGCGCTATTGTGTTGTGTTTTAAGAATTTTCCATCGATTTCGTCGTAGCAACGGAAAAATCAACACTGTTTTCTTTGTAAAGATGTTTTAAGACGTTTTAAGAAGAATCGCCAATGTAAACTGATAAAAGCTTGACAGTGTAAATGAATTCTATTTTCTACTTGATTAAAGTAAAACTGTACGCCAAGAGCAATCTTATGATATAAAGTAAACATAAAGCTCTTACGTTCCATTTTTTATGTATCTGATTAATTCTTAGTCAATATACATCTTTTTTTCCCCGTTTTTAATGGTTGCCATACTGTAGACGCCGCTTATAAATAACTTAAAAATCATGGGTTGCATTTTTGTTTTGCAATCTGTCATTTTCTTTGAAGGCTTCTTGACTCTAGCGGGCATGGTTTGTTCGGTGTTCTCCGAGAAAGAGGTAGAGATAGCAAATTGAATGAAAATTAAACATAAAGTTTAACATGCTGGTTTATTCTCCAAATAGCCGATTGCAATCGACATTTTCGGGTTTATGATGGTATCGCCTTAAAGATAAAAGCGGGAGAATCTTCGCATTTCGAGAGTGTGCTGAGGTATATTTCTCTTTGACCCTTTCCCGTGAGACAGACCATCGACATAAGCTGCTTCAGTCTGTAGATAGAGACAAGGTTTCTCGAACGATGAGTGTTTTAGGAAATGCCATGTTCGACTAGCTACCAGGTTGTGACAAGGCATATAACAGCACTGCACTGGCTACCCCGAGGTCTTTCTACGATGATTTCTTAGTATATATTTAGATCGAAACATTTGACATCTAAGTTACAGCTACAGGGGTATTTTCCAACTCGATTTAAAACTACCCTTAAGAAATGTTACGGTCGTCATCATGACATTATTATCTGTTCTAAAATTATATTGGCTGTTTTGGTTCAAACGTTCTGTTCCATTTACTCAAACCATGTTTAGACCTACATGGTCACTTGTGAAGGTTGCAGTTAAGCTCTGCATGACACGAGGCTTTGAATGTTTACATTCAATACAAACATGTAGTTTATAATTGGAAAATATCGTCAGGAGTTATCTCCAGTAATGTATTGACCTAATTATTACAGTTAAATTTTTTTGACAGAGTTCTCTCCCTTACAGTTGAATGTTAGGATTTTTATAAAATTAACCTTAACACATTAAGTTGAACTTGACAATGTGACGTGACATCATCATATATGTAGGCTACTTTCTCAAATGAAAAGTTCACTAGTTGCTACCAATATATTGCCAATGATTTTGACATGGACTATTCATTATTTTTTTAGGTTCCGTTTCAGTTACCAGACATTGGGTTCAACAAATATATATCGGGTGTCTCTAAAAACCGTCCCCAAGTTTGACAGTAAGAATCTTACCCGCTCAACGGCAAGTTTTATCTGACTATAAGAATCTCAGCTGCTGATGAACCGATCTCTTTCAAAATTCTCACAGATTTATTTCAACTCAGACACTGAAAATAGGAGTCATCGAATTAAAATTGTTCAAGTACTGCCCCAAAGAAAAGTGCATGTCTAAAAATTCAAGATCAGAGCAAATAACACTTGTGCCGTCACCACATCGACCACCAATATCAACCATTTTACCTCTATAAGTTTTTCCTTATTTTTGTTCAGTTTGGCTAAAATTCAAAATTCAGGGCAAAGACTAAAAAATATCTTATTTTTCACATAAATTCCTGTTTTTTTTTACACAGTGAAAGGTAGCCATTCAGTGGATCCATGTATCAAGCTTGTTTATTGGTCATGATCTTGTCCAATTCAGGTTTTAACTTTTTTTTATCTTGTAAAAGCATTCAGGTTTTAACTAATAATCGCTGAGACAATGGAACCCTTCAAGATGCTCTTACTGTACCTGACGTATTTAATGTGCGATCTTCATTGTCAAATTGGCGATGGTACAAAATACCCTAAATTCGCCCTATAATTTGTTAATTTCAGCCCTAGAATTAGCTCTTATTCATAAATTTAATAAATTTTTCCAGGTTGGTCGATTATGTTGCAATTAATGAAAAAGGGACGAAGTGGTTATTGGCCGAAGTTGTTATTTAGTAGTCTTGATTGTCAAACTTGAAAATTATTATTAAAATTTAAAGACTGGACATTAGAGAAAAACCATCATGGCAGCCTTCTTGAAGGTGAGATATCATCAAAACATTTGATATTTTATTGGTTTCTGTTAGCATTTTTGCATGAATTCCGAATTTATTTTTAAACTCCAGAATAAGTGAAAGTAGAAAAGGCATTAAAATATAAATCTCATCAGTTTTACTTCCTGTAATTCTGTAATAACATTGCAAAGCAAGCAAGTTTGAGTTGTCTTTGACGTTCTGTCAATAATAATAAAATAGGGTCAATGTTAAAAAATAGTGTCCTCTAGTAAATAAACTAGGTATACAATGGCTTACAGAGCACGAATGTAAACAAAGCCGTTTATATGTTTGTAAAAGGCTATTGCTTCACTTTTGCAGTTTTATTGGGCAGTACTTATGCCTCCGGTGTACTTTTTAATACTTATTTATCACAGAGGCGTCGCCAATAGCCACTTTTGTCCGTTTTCTAAAATGTTCCGACTTCCATGAGCAAATCCGCCATTTGCATATAATAAGGTGAGGTAATTATACGGAAAATCAGACTCAGACAACAAATGGTTTACTTTATATTAATATTAAATTCAAATTAAATATTCTAAAAATTATTCTATACGTATAAATGTCTTGATTATTAATTATTTATTTCTTTTGAGCTGTTCCAGAACAAAATACACTCCCCTGTTGTTTTTTTTTCGACTGCCATTTGATAGAATTGGAATATAAAGTAAACCATTTGTTGTCTGAAGTCTAATTGTCCGTATAATTACCTCCCCTTATTTTATGCAAATGGCGGATTTGCTCATGGAAGTCGGAACATTTTGGAAAACGGACAAAAGTGGCTATTGGCGACGCCTCCGTGATAAATAAGTATTAAAAAGTACACCGGAGGCATAAGTAAGAACTCCCCTGCCCAATAAAACTGCAAAAGTGAAGCAATAGCCTTTTACAAACAAATAAACGGCTTTGTTTACATTCGTGCCCTGTCAGCCATTGTATACCTTTAGTTTTTTTACTAGAGGACACTATTTTTCAACATTGACCCTATTTTATTATTATTGACAGAACGTCAAAGACCTGTGTCTCCACTTTATTGATTTATTCAATATTTTCATTGAGGATTTTAGTTCTAAATATATATAAAAAGAATAACTGATTGTCCATTTAAATTATTATAAATATGATATATAATTTGGTCTGTAGAATAATCAGTTAAATTATTATATATATGCCCCTACTTTAGCCTTTACAATTTCAATTAATCCTGTATTTTGACTGAAAGCTTAGTTAAAGCTTACCATTCATTCATTTTGAACATTGCAGGCTCAAGGGTTACTAGCCTTTACTCGTCCAGCAACAAATAACTTTAATCAACTAAGATACAGAAAAATCAAATATAAATCAAAGAAAATGAAGTTGTACGAAGATCCTAGAAATCTGAGTTGGGCAAAGAGGTTGATAGAGCAACATGAGGCAAAAATAAATAATCCAACCATAGAAGAGCCTGAAGAACCAGCTCTGTTACATCTTGTTACCAGAGTAAAACCTATTAAAAATAGACCTTATTGGGAGAAAGATACTATTAGACGCTTAAAACTATTTGGTGATGAAAGATTTGGAACGGTAGGTCAAACTAGAAATATGTGTCTTTATGCTTGCTGTAAAACATGGTTTAAGCTAAGAATGTTGCAAATGTTTTTTTTGCAGACTTTTGTCTTAAGATATGTGAATTTGCTATGATTATGTTGAAATTGGCCAATCTTGCTACACAATAAGGCTTTAAATTACCCTAATTAATTCTGTATTCGTGCAGTGAAGACCAGATATTATATTGGCCACAGAAGCATTTTCACTAATTTAGAACTCCCCAGGTGTTATAACATTTCATTTGTGAAGGTGGACTACTGTCATGATCAGGACTTAGGAGAGTGATGCAACATCTTATTTTATTCTAATTTGAATGCTGCTAATTTGGCCATATCTTTTAAGATGTAACTAGCATGTAATATAAAGCCATGCAGATTTGATCCATCTTTTAACTATAAAGGGTTTTATCATCCATAGATCAGAAAACATCTCTGTCTAACGCCTACAAGCAATTTTGTTATTGTTTTTTCTTTTCATTGCAGATGCACATAACCAGAGTGTTTAAAAATACCCCCGAGATGAATTCAATGCTGAAATCTGTCCAACATCTATTGGAAATAAAGCCTGTTAAATTTCCTCAGGGCCTACCAAAGAGTGAAGAAGACTATGAACACTGTCTATTAAAGGATAATGGTGAATTTGTGGTCAAACATAAGATTATACCAAAGGACATGAAAGATGAAGTGAAACTTGAAGATGAAAATGAAAAGTCTGGTGTATATGACATGAAAATAGAGACTATTCAAAAAGCTTGTCGGAGAAAGGTTGAAATGTTTGGTGTTAATTCGGAATATTTTAAGGCTAAATATACCTATGAATATAATGAGGATCAGAAAGAGTTCCGATATACAGGAGATGACAATATTGGTGCTGGAAGAGAATGGTATTAATGAAAATAAATTGTCTTCAAAATTTTATATTGCTATTTTTATTCTGCCACATAAAATATGGAGCTTATATTGGCATTATCCATGTCCGACGGTTCATCCACAATTGCTTATAAATACTTTACTAGACAAAGTTTTTGTCTGATTTTGACGAAACTTGGCTTGAGTGTTCATAATCACCCAAGGATAAAACCCTATTGAAAATCAGCAAAATCAAAAAATATTTATGATGGATTTTTGCCCTTGTTCTTTAAAACGCATTCGAATTTTTTTGTTAAAAATCAAAGCTGCCAGTGGGCATATATTACCTTGCCTGGCAAGTTATCTTTAAATTTATATTCAATATGTTTTGAAATTCCTGACACTAAAGATACAAAATTATGTTAGCATAGAAATAACAGCTGTGCATGTCTGGTTCTATTTAGATATGTCTTATTCAAACACAAATATAACAACATAATGCAATACCAAATACCTCGCATGTCTAATGCAAAAGACAAAATACAACTAACTTATTATGCACAATCCACTTTTCACCACTGCATTATCTTTGGTTTAGGTTGAGAGATTTTTAATCACTCAATAATTACTACCAAATAAAGAGGGATAACTAAAAATGTGAAACATATTTTGTCATCACTCATGTCAACCTTTCCATCCTACATTTGCACTGAAAGTGATGCATGAATACATGCATACAAAGTAAAAGGGATGCATGACTACCTGCATACATAGTAAAAGGGAGGCAACCCCCAAAATAGATAGTCGCCTCCAAAAATTGCACCCAAAAATGTGCGACCCATATATCATCACACAGACCCTAAAAAAAAATATGTTTAAATCGCCCAATTTTCTGCGCGACATACATTAGACCCGACCTTATACAGATAATTTGAACCTTAAATTTGCTTGGAAATGTCAGAAAATTGCGTTTCCAGGCATCTAACTCTTAAATTTTATTGTGGTGGTCAAGCATTTCCTATACATATAACCCTTAAATTTGTCAGGAAATCGAGTTCCAGGGAGTCAAATACACTAAATTAAAAAAATTGTTTCCAGGCTTCTAATGAGCGACCTGATGGGACGCTTGATTTGTATATAATATATTATTTGTAGTACGATTTGTTCTGATCAAATAATTATTATTTCCCTTTAATATTGAGTGTAAAGTAGGACCTCGGTCGACTTGACGACTTGCTAGCAATATATCTGGGAAAATCTAATAAACCGGTTGACTGAGTGGACAGGCAATTAAAAATCACAATTATGTGTGAGTACTAGCAATAATGAACGCGGACAGGGAGTAGATCAGCAACGGTAAATTTCTAACTTTAAACAATATGGGATTTCAACATTACATGTGATTTTTATACGCCCTCATCTCTCTATGAGGACGTATATTGTCGGCACCCCTGTCCATCCTTCGGTCGGTCCGTCCGTCCGTCAACATTTGCTCGTAAACGCTCTAAAAACTAGAGTTTTTGACGGAATCAAATGAAATTTGATATGTGTATACATATTCATAAAACGAAGATCAAGTTCGAATTTGAGCTATTTTCGATCGTTAGAAACAGAGTTATTGCCCTTGCCACAATTCTGTCGGTCTGTCAGTCAACATTTGCTTGTAAACGCTCTAAAACTAAAGTTTTTGACAGAATCAAATGAAATTTGATATGTGTATACATATTCATAAAAAGAAGATCAGGTTCGAATTTGAGCTATTTTCGATCGTTAGAAGCAGAGTTTTTGCCCTTGCCCCAAATTTTGAATATGCTATTACTCTCTTAGTTTCCAACCGATTTTGATGAAACTTAAAATGGATGTTATTGGACCTAAATCGAAAGGTTTGAGAAAGTTTAATTTTATCCCGATTAAATTTTTCGTTAGGCGTATATGGCCGTGGTCCACTATCTTAAAGAAAGTAGCCAAGGTTTCGTAAACAAGCTGGCATCTGATACAAAGAAAAGACAAAATGTAAAATAGCTGATAAATTAATAAATAAATGGTTTTCAATAAATAGTAATTTGATAACAAAAAAAAACAATTGGTTCTTTATTTATAAATATATAAATGAAAATGCTCAAAATAAAGTGCATAGCTATATATACACACCAGACAGGGATCGTCAACCCACCCAATTCTGCCCGTCCAGAAGCACAACGAAGCTATAGACTTAGTCGGAACGATCTATTGGAAACTGTATTAGCATTTAAGGCAGTGGCGTGGTGGCTCCAAATTGGCTTGGGGGCACAAACCCTTTTTGGCGCTCCAAGGAAAACTGCGCTGTTCCTGCAACTCATGGTCCCAACCCACACCCCTAAGGTATTCGGTTCAGGTATGGATCACAATGCATGAATGCACTGATGCACATGTAAAACCTCTGGAGCCCTTTGACCTTGAAACACCGCGTCGAAGAGGACGAAAGAAGGGAATACGGGGGTCCTTTCATGGAAAATTTTGAAAATTGTTTTGGGTGCAATCTAGATATATTTCAGGCACTTGCAGCCCCGATAAAAATATTCGATACTGAAACGCAAAACACAATTTTTTTAGGTTTAATATGTAAATGTTATCAGTAAATGAAAGATTCTGAGAGTGACATTTTTTATATTACACGGGTTTTGTTAACATTATGTTTCTTCAAGTGGATTAACTTAATAGGCTTCATCCTTGGGTGATTACAAACACTCACACCAAGTTTCATCAAAATCCATCAAGAAATCAACTCTCTATCGGGTCCACAAACAATTCAAGAACGAGGGCAATAATTCATAGAAAATTTTGTTAATTGCTCTTATTTTCAATAGGCTTAATCCTTGGGTGATTACAAACACTCACACCATTGTCTTCATTGTCCTTAAAGTTTTCGTTTTAACTGTAGTAAACGCGGGTTAATTCAACATTGTTCTAAAATTGAAATTAGGCTTTGGACCCCAGAAGTAAATTCAAAGTGCCAAAATAATTAATTAAGTCCGTAGGAAGACCGGAAAGACCTAATTTTGAAGTACAAAAGCAATTTTACCACTTGTCATAGTGAACGCTTAGTAGCGAGCGCGGACCTATGAGAGACCCTCATAGTTGTCTCCCTTGAATAGCTGTAAGCAGTGAAATGTAACATTTCGGCTCACTCCCTTCATTTATCACATTTATCACAACTTAATAGGCTTTATCCTTGTGATTACAAAACCTCACACCAAGTTTCATCAAAATCCATTAAGAAATCAACGCTCTATCGGGTCCACAAACAATTCAAGAACGAGGGCAATATTTCATAGTAAATATTGTTCAATTGCTCTTGTTTTCAATAGGCTTAATCCTTGGGTAAATACAAACACTCACCCCAAGACCCCCGGAAACTTCAAGGTTTTAGCTATTTGAAACAATGCAGGAAGGCTATTTGAAAATATATTTTTGTATTTTTTGTATGTTTATGTCTGCGGTCGGTCGGCTCAACTTTACCGACGGATATCAATAACGGGGGCGGATCCAGGATTTATAGAAAGGTGGAAATAATATAACATGCTTCAAATAAAACGGCACTGCGAGCGGCAATTTTGTAGAGTGTTCAGACATTATTCGGCTAAAAATAAGGGGGAGGGCCCGAGTTGTATTGGGACTAAAAGAATACTCTCGAAAATAATTATTATTTCTTAACGACCTACTTTTTTTCGAAGGGCTTTTGGCGCCCCTTTGCAACGTCGGCTCCCCCTGGTTTCCATTCACTGGGGGGGCGGGGGGGGGGGGGGGGTGAGTGTGGGCACGTGCCCCCTAGGCCCCCCCCCCCCGACTACACGCCGCTTTAAATTTAAGATTTAAGGGATTGTAAAGCAGTTTTCTTAACTTTGTATGTGCATCGGGGATACTGATGAAATTAATTTGTGCCATTCCAATTTCCATTCCGATGTCTGTGGTTCTTGCAATTCCACTAAAACTAACACGTTTTATGACGTCACTGACAGTGATCTACCTTCCGGTACTATTGGTATCTAAACAGATCACTGTAAGTGACATCATAAAACGCGTAAAAAACCGTTTACAACCCCTTTAAAAGATAATTTGATCAGACTAGAAATGGACTTGGAGGAGGAATATATAGGTAAATCACAACAGTTAAATTAATACTTATTGAGAATCAAACTGTAATTTGATATTGATTTGTGAACAAAATTAATTTTCAACTATTACAATGGCAAATTATACCAGGTAAGTGCATAAGCCCATCAACAATGCTGGGTTAATGTGTAATTGGGGTAAGTATACAAAATTAGCAACTATGGTAGGTGTACAAGTATTCCATATCCACCATTAAGATAAGAAAAAGATATTCAAATATATAGTAAGTAAGAAACAAAATATGGTAGGTGAACACAATTTACAACTGAGGTAACTATACAAGATCAACAACTAAGGTTACTATACAAGATCAACAACTAAGGTTACTATACAAGATCAACAACTAAGGTAACTATACAAGATCAACAACTAGGTCCAACATATAAGGAAGGTACACAAGATCAACAACTAAGGTTACTATACAAGATCAACAACTAAGGTAACTATACAAGATCAACAACTAGGTCCAACATATAAGGAAGGTACACAAGATCAACATCTAAGGTAAGTAAGCAAGATTAGTAACTAAGGTAAGTAAGATATATTCACAAAATATGGCCAATACTAAGGACAGTATACACACTCAACATCTTGGTATACAGGCTCAGGAACTAAGGTGAGTTGTTCAGATCAGCAACTAGAGAATTTATACAACTACAAGACCAACCACTTAGGTAAGTAAAGTATACAGATAAAACTAAGTAAAGTATACAAGATCAGCAACCACATTTTTCGATTTGAGCGCTTCGACCTGAGCTGACCTGAAAAGGAATCTTATTAAAGAGAATAGATATTCATTATATCTGAACATTTAGAGTAGGAGTATGTTAATGCACCACTTACTATCGTTCTTGAACTTAACAACTTCTTAGTTCATTTTACATTCCTCACTTTTAATGAGCATGGGAAATTAAGATCAATTATTACTCAAAATGTCAATATATAACAAGAAATAGTGTAAAACAGAGTAATAATGGATGATTCTCAAACAACAAGCCAATGATACGTTTAAAATATTCTTCAATAAAAGAAGATGTTGTATTTTCTGAACTTATTGAATGTTACATTGTAAAATAAATAGACGAAATTGATTGACATGTTTGACTTGGTAAAAAGAATAACAAACAAAATTCAAAAATTCTTTATGAAAATAACATTAACAGACAATGTAAATAAAATATACCTAAAATGGATAATTTTGTAATTTCTTTTTGTGCTCTTCACATTATGGCAGTCGTCTTTACACTTACCAAGCTTTTGAAGGTTGGCACATTTTCACATACACTTGTCTCGTATCCCCTGTAGACAGGTATTCAAAACCATGCAGTTAAACAGTATATTTTTATGGCAATATGGGGCACTGTAAAGGTCACTTAAAGAGTTTCGGAAAATGCCATGGGAAAACCAGGTTTAAAAACTTTCTAGCCATTTTGGCGCCTTACATGAAGAAAGACATTTCACAATCTACAAAAAAGTGCTAAAACCTGTTTTAGAATGGTTTGTTGATGCAGTGAAATGACTGTTTACTTAACAATATAATAATTAAATATTAATAATTTCCAAATGCGACAAGCAATAAGTCTGGACTGGATATTAATATTTATATAGTAATTTGTCTATGTTTGATATGAAATCTATCGAACCAAACAAAAAATACACTCAAGTCATATATCAGATGTACCAAGTTTGAATTGAATGCAAATTTAATCGGTGTTGGCACAGTTAACTGAATGTACTCAATCTCATGTGCATAGTCGTTCAAGTATTTTAATCGTACCTTTGTTGTATGACTTTGTTTGACATTTGTATGTATGATGATGTTGGTGAGGTATTGGAGGATGGTGTCGGTGGGGAATTGAATTGTTGAATGACGTTGTTGGTGGAGGATGTCGTTGGTGGTAAATTGAAATGTTGGAGGATGTCGCTGATGGGGAATAGGAGTGTTGAAGGATGATGTTAGTGGAGAATGTGGTGTTGGGAGGATGTCGTTGGTGGTAAATTGGAATGTTGAAGGGTGTGGCTGATGGGGAATTGAAGTGTCAGAGGATGTCGTTGATGGTGAATTGAAGTGTCAGAGGATGTTGTTGATGGGGAATTGATTGTTGGAGATTGTTTTTGTCGAGGAATTGAAGTGTTGGAGGATGTAATTGATGGGGAATTTAAGTGTGTGAGGATGTTGTTGATGGGAATGATTTGAAGTATCAGAGGATGTTGTTGACGGAGAATGGAAGTTTCAGAGGATGTTGTTGATGGAGAATTAAAGTGTTAGAGGATGTTGTTGAGGAATTAAATTGTTCTAGGGCAGGCGAGGGGGACATTTTTTTTACCTTTTTATTTGGCTTAAAAACATAGAATAAGTATAAATTGTACTAATTTAACTGTTTCTGACGTGGACCATGTATGTTTTATAGTAAACGATAATGGGTTAGACATTTTTGATGTCGTATTCTCCCCATTCTTGAAAAAAAAAAGAAAAAAAAAAAGAAAAAGTAAAGGGGGGCGTACGCCCTTTTAATTTGAGTCCCATATTAACAACGGTATTCGATGTAACATGATTAGTCTTTTACAGTTCCAGAATGTCAGGAATATTATTCTTCTGAAACCAGATTAAAATCTCTTGTAGGATTTAATTAATACAAGGGAATATTTCAGAATTTGATAAATCTGTGTGTTAGCTGCGATTAGAAATCTCAAATGATTCTAGAATATTATTAAAGCCAGAAGCAGGTTTTTAAAAATTTGTATAAATTCGTCTTGGTCACATTAAAGTCGAAACAAACATGAATGCTAATAAATTGGTTCATCATTTGAAATAAGCCTAGTATTCATTTAAAACAGCTGTTATACTCTTATTTAACCGTATTACTTTTCAAATTACAAATCTAACTTCCGATCGTTCCTTCTTAAATAAAGCGGTATGGAGGTAGCTATAACATTATTTTGACCTTCCGAGTCTTTTGCTGTTCAACATAGTAAAGAGAAATAGTTTAGTGCTCACTTCCAGTTGTACAAGAACTTTTTCTGAAAAGTGGTAGGCAATATTTGTTATGCATATTATTAAGCTACTTCAGAGTAGATAAAGAAAACGTGTTTTACATGAAGTCGCAGGCCAATGAACACTAATATTCTTTTCAAGAACCATGGATCTCAAAATACGAGGTTTAGATTGTATTTCATTTGTCTTACGTTTTCTTACTAGAAGAAAATAATAATCTAAAAAAATACCGGGCCGAACCCCAAAATTGATAATGATCTCACTGCATGACTGTGAATGACTATATTCTAAATTAACTCTGAAATAAAAACGTAATAAATTAGTCTTCCACCTAAATTTAAATGTGAAATAAGCTCGAGATTTAATCTAAAGTGGCGTAAAGTGTAAGCGAAAAAGTTGTAACTAATTAAATGAAATTTTTAATTCCACGAAATTGAGTTTTTTATTCTGAATGTTAGTGGGTCATTCTTGATAAATATTGACGTTTTGGACTCAATAGTGCCAATAGCATGCAAGCAAATTTCCCAAGAGTTTAAAAAACAATTGATGGATAACAGAAAGATGTCATTGATAAAAGGCAATCATCGATACTGAAGTGCTAATGGCTAATTCTTTAGGCTGGGTTTGCAGTTGGAGGTGAAGCTTAATACTAATCCAGTTGTATAATTTGTCTTCTAGTTTTACAACTATTTGGCCCACAAAAAACACGGGCATGTCCTTTGTTATATCTGCATTTGTGACTTCATTCATCATTTTGGACAAAATGATAACGAACTTTCAAATTTACATCCTAAAAGGAATAGTTCTACAAATCACAATAAAATCAAAATATTTGTTATAATTTCTTCCATGTAGTCAAGGGCGTGGATTTGTTACAAATTTTGGGGAGGACAAACCAGCATGGGTTGTAGAGTCCAAGTACGTCGCGAAGCGCCGCAACCGCGTCAGATATTCTGTCAGATATTTCCGGGTTTTGAGTTGATAATAGAGACTACCTACTGTGATTTACATGTGATCGATTTTGATTCTTCAATAAATCTAGTTTACTCTTCAAATTATGGTTGGCGGGGCGGGGGGAGGGGACAAAACCCTTTCGAACCCCCGCCCCCCTTCTGAGTCAACGCCCTTGCATATCGTCAAAGAACGTTCAGTAAAACAAGGATCTTAAACGAGAGATTATGTCAAATGGAATTAATAACATAAACACGAGAGAAAGATTCTATTGTAATACAACAACTATCAATAAAACCATATTTTCCATACATGCTATCATGAACCTTGTTTTTATGGGAAAAGATTACCTTCAATTCGAAATTGGCCTTTTTGCATCTTCTGAAAAATGTTCTTGCGGGTGATAAATGATTGTACTGATCAGAGGTTGTTGATATTAGATTTTAGTTCACAAAAATCAAGGTTTAAATAACTTCTTACCAAATCTGGTTTCAAATCTGAACTAGCACCCCAAAATAAGGTCGTATATCATGGTTACACAAAAATCTGTGCTTAGTTTAATAGCTAAAGCTGTATGCAAGACCTAAGGCTATCTGGTTAAGCAAAATCACCTATAATATTATATACCAGTGTAGGCAAATACAAGTATGGTAATAATCGCTAACTCTTCATCATTAGTTATCGACTGTACACAGACAATCTTCTATAAGGAGACAATAAAAAATGTTTCTTTTCATTTCCCCGAGGCAAGGTATTTCAATAGACCAACCGTTCGATCTGCCCGTCCCCTAAATAAATAAGAAATCGGCAAGGCATTGAAAATGTTTGTTTTGAATCGTTGAATTATAACGACTTTCCTTTCTTTCACAGCAAGGCTTCTGTCACGTGACAACTGCTAACGCGCGCATTTCTTTTTCAGAAACAATACATCAGTTATTAAGGAAAACAAAGATACTAATTGTTCCGATACAACATGGCCGGGAGGCTTCGAGAACCACTTGAAATAAATATAAACATTAATAGGCTAAACAATCTTAATATTGATATGGACTTGAGCCAATCTGCCACACTAAAAATAAGATTAATTTTCACAATGATGATTTGAAGAGTTTTATTTCAATTCGACAATGAAGGGATTCTGCACACATGTTCCAAAGTTAAAGTCTGAGTTGAGTTACTCTTTGATGAATGTGGTCGAATAATATTTCATAATTTTAGATGCTTTCAGGAAGCCAGAGATCGACAAGTGGTTCAAGACATATCTTCGGAAACGCAACAGTTCACTCGAGCGAACAGAGAAATTTAATGGCTATTAGGGACTGCAATTAATCAGATCCTTCCAACTGCTCGCGATCGTTGAAAATCGAGTAACTCCCAGACTCTGTCGATCGCTAGGTGGGCTTGATCCCACCGGGTTCACTGAAAATCACAATATGTATATTTTCAATTAACATACTTCATTCCATTAAAAAATGTCCTTTGATTAGCATTCAGTAATTTGATAATGAATAACTGGACATAATTGTATAAATAACAATAACTTTAATAATTAGCTTGCGACGTTTCGACGATGATACCCATATTAGCATTTTTCGAAACGTCCAGTTATATGCCACGGAATAAAACTGTGTTACAAAAAGGTTATATATTGTCTTTACCCCTTAACCCCTTTGAATATCTTTAAAATATTCCACTGAAATAATGAATAAAAGTCAGGTCAATCTGTACTCATAAATAATCTGAATTACGTCATATCAAAAGAGAAATTTTAATTTGCAGTTTCTCTATGAAATGTTATTTAGAGCATTTATGAAATGTGTCCTCAAGGAATATCGATATAGTTTTTTGGCCATATTTGTGCAGTGTATTGCAAAACAATGTAAATCCCAAGTTTTTAAAAGCTGGTTTATTGGCTTATTTATTATGCACGATAATTTTATTGGTTTAAAGTCACACCGAATATAAGAGTAAATTTGAATCAACGTTGTTCATGTTATGTTCTGAACTAATATATCTTTCTCAAATCAAGAATAAGTGTGCGTACGTTACGAATTTCACCAATATCAGCTTCATATTGATGTTTTTTCTGTTGGATGATTCCGCTAAATCATCCTCAGACTATCAGTACTGTACAAAATCTGTACAACTCGATTTACCGACAAAAGACAATCTGGGCATGTACCAAACGCATACAGCGATATTTGTTTGAACGGTTTCCTGTTAACCTGTCACCAATCCAGCATACCGAATACCCAACTGAAACGAAAACTCATAGTGTACATTGTTATTGCGTTCTTTAAAATAAGCTCCTTTAAATTCAACTGGAATATAGAAGAAATACATTTAATAAGCTCTTCTCTTTAAGATTCTAAACGTTAATAGCAGAGTGGATAGAGAAATTAAATTAAAACCTCTATGTTATTATAATGGAGATTTATAGCTACATTCTAATCTTAGTTTATAAAGGCAGCAAGGCAATAGAATCAACAATTGAAAACTAAAGCAATATTCAACACTGGGATGCGCAAGCAGCAGAAGCAATTGGAAAGCTTTGGGCTCAATAACTGTGCGAAGCAGGTCATGCTCACACGTTCGACACACCTATTGTTATTATACTTTCAAGTCAGTATTGCTAACCCGAATGTCTAGAGTTCAATCAACCCGATTTCAGTGATGCAAGTCGGAGGGGCTGATATAAAAAAGCATCTCGAGTCTATATATATAGTCTTATGGATTGAACATTACAAAGAGGACCCGTGTTACAGGCTATGTACGCAAGGCTATGTATGGTAAGCGAAAAAGGGTAGCTTAATGCCACTGTACTGTTCTGTACTGTCGAACTGACGTGCGTTTGTCTTGTATATCAATTTCCTGCTGCGTGTAAATGCAGAAAAAAAATTGAGATATAAGTCTCACTGATCTGCACATTCTCGATTTAAAATGAGGTGTAGCCTACATTGAGATATATTTTTCGAAGAACATCGGCACCCTTTTTTACAACGCATGTTGTAGCTGGTTTTACATCATTGCTTACAAAGTCAAAAATAGCAACTGTTTCTATTGCTTAGCATGCAATCTATTTCATTGAGGCACCACGACATTATATGATTACGAGAATTAAATATTAAACAAACTATAAAATGACATAATATCAATATCTACCCCATACTGTGCTCAGAACAAAAAAGATTTCTCCATTAAAATAATTACAAAAAGTACATCACTCTTCCATTCATTGTTTTTAATCACTCAAAAACCGCTAAAATTGAATGAAAATAATCGAAATGTAGTGTTTTTCTGTTCAAGGCAATATGGGTTTATAATCATATAATATATAATAATATATCAGCAACCTAGGTGTCTACTGGTCGAGAGAACTTACCAATCATTCTAAGAAAGACATTCCGCAACTCTCAACAGTTTTTACAATGCTGGTAATGAACAGAACGAATCCTTATGTCTGATCGCACCATCATTCTATAACTGCTTGCACATATTTGTTATGGCTTGACATGGGGATTATCTATAATCTCTTTCTTAATTCCATGAATATGTGAATATGCGCATATAACTTGCATAATGATCATTGATTTCTTAAAACTGCAGGCGTTTCACCAGAGGAAGCAGAATATCTGAATACCAGAAACCTTATTCTACAGCCAGTCAAAACCTTAGCACCAGTGAATAACATGAAGGCTCAAAAATCTTTGTGCAACATTGGCACTGGTTGAACATCTATTTCACTTTAAAAGTCATACAGTAGCAAAAATCTCTGTTTTCATTTTAAAAAAAAAACATGAAGGCAAAATTATACATTAGGCCTACTTATAGAGAACATAATAGACCATGTGCTCTTGTTCCAAATATTCATTGTTGTTAATTAAGAACAACTATTATGGAAGATAACTATGCTTCATTCACAGTGCAACAGTATGGAAAGGCTACGATTGTCTTAATTACCATCTTTACAATCTGTGGGCGATTTAAGGGATTTAGCGGCCGTCTTTAGTAACATCTTATTTGAACCTTTCTGGTGAAAGGATTTTGGTCAACTTTAAGAATGTTGTCTTTCACATATTCAAAATAACACCTTAAAACTAAACTTCTTTCAATTCCTTCGAATTAATATTTTTTATTTAAAAATGTTTCCGAAATTCAAAAATTTTACATAATCACCTGAAAATTTGAATAGACCTAATAAAGTGCCAACAATGGCTACCACAAAATAGAACTGTTGGTATTGATAGAAGTTTTTATATAGATTTCAATGTAACATAGAAATAAGAAGCCTTTAACACCGTTTATGTGTTCTATAGTTCTTATTAAGCACGTATCAAATTTGATTACACATCCTTTTAGAAAGCTGAGAATTATCATCAGTATTGGAAGTACTAGAACTAATGGATAGTGATGAGGTTTTATGATGGCAGTATGAACTTTATGGTCAAACAATGATATATAAACTAAACAAAAACCTATGCGACAACTGACTTCCATAAACAAAAGATATAAAAAAAAACCTTTCATTGTTTCCTCATCAGTATTCATCGCAATTTTTCTGAAACTGATTTAATTTGTCTACGATAGGGTCCATGGTTTGATAATACCTACTACTTAAAACCACCTCGCGAGTTTTTACAGTGAATTCATAAAAAATTTCAATTTTCTCAAACACCTACGTATTTGTTATATCAGCTACCGTAACAATTCGGTTAAATATTTTACAAATACACAATTTGTGTACAGTTGCTATTTATTTGATTTTTTTATGATTCTGTTCCAGATACAACTCAATAAGAGAAGCAGCGTATTGGCACAATATCACGTTCCTGTAATTCCATTATAGAGGCGGAAACCGGAATTTCATAATGATCGCTTCGATTGTTCGCTTATTTGAAATCTTTGTAGGAGTTCGCTAGGGAATCATGTACAGTAAACATAGGTTACACTATAATGTTAGTTATAAACAGAACTAGCCTACTCTGATGCATTACTGGAAATAGTAAACTGGTTCAATATTTATTTAAACTTGAACTATCTAAAACAGATAGATCGAATTGTCGAGATGATAACCACGACCATCAGTTTATATAGCTATTCTGAATAGTGAACCGTTAAACAAAATTCCTACCAAACTTGCAAAAAAATAAAACAAGGCTTTGATTAATGCACGTAGTGGCTAAATTAAAATGAAGTTTCTGTGCTGTCCCAAGTGATCGCTATATGGTATATTTATCACAGCTTTATCGAGATTAAATACCTATTTTCCAAGCAAAGAAGAAGTTCTGATGATGAAATTGCATAATTGTATTTGCAAATATACATTATTATCAAAATGAAATATTAGGATAATTCAACAGAAAAATTAATTTGTTATTGCAGATTATTATATGTGGGTGATGGAATGCCTTTTGATCAAACCAACAATGACATAATGTTCTCGAGGGAAGGGTTTACTCCCAATTGTCTGTCAACACATATACACAAGTTGTAGATTATGTGTAGGATAATGCATGGTTTCGAGGGATTAGTTGACATAATGCCCGCGGGTTCGGGAAAGCACGAGGGCCGAAGGGCTTTTCCGAGCCCAAGGGCATTATGTCAACTAATCCCTCGAAACCATGCATTATCCGACATAAAAACCGATTCCTAATTCAATAATTGGTAAATATGTTGAAAAATCAATCAATACATTTAACATCACATGGGAGGTAATCCATGTCGTGTGAAAAAATGTTCCAGAATTTTCAGAAATATTTAGTTTTTAATATCAAATATCTAATTTTACATTAAAAAATTCTAAAATGTAGTATTGAAAGATATAAATCCCTCGAAAATTAATTACGCTCTAAAAATCTAGTTTTTAAATTTTTAAAACCGTTTTTAAAAAATAAGATGACCAGTAAAAAACATTACAAGAAATGTGAGGGTATATATTGTTGTATCAACCTTTATTGATTCATAGGAAGCAAGAAACCTTACAGATCACTGAATTGTGACTTAATATTGTCTGATAAGATTGCATACTTTGTCATTGGGTTAGATTAAAGTATATTCTCTCGAATGTACTTTGGTAGAGGGGATATTATCTCTAATGTACCTGTCCACGGGGCTATTATCTCGAATATCCCTGGGTTGAGGGATATTCTCTCGAATGTCCCTGGGTTTAGGGATATTAGCAAAAAGAAAGACCTGCCATAACAATGGGATGACGACACAAGAGGTTTTTATAGCTAGATACAACTATACACCTATTTTACACAAAACACAGGGGAAGATGTCGGAATAGTAAAGCTACAACAGGCAATAATGGACCGACCACATTGTTCCGGAGTTGCATTTAATACAACAATACTCAACTACGCCCCTACAATGTTGAGTTTGAATAGTCAAAATATATTGAAAACTTTATTACCAAGCCTACCAATTTAGCTTAGTGATAAAATCATAACTTTATCATACCAAGTCGTGTGTTAAAACATGCGGGTTATATCAATGTGTTTGATATTGTATTTTTAATAGCATGTTCATGCATGTTGGCAAATAGTAGAATTTTATTGTTCATAAACTGATACGATGCACAGTATTGAACAACCATTAAAGTGCATCAATAACCATGGTCAAACATAAGTTATCCCCCTTCTATTGTTAACTATTGAACCGAGGCTATTTTAAACCCCAACCAGACGTCTCATTCATGTGTATCAGTAACATGAATGTGTCAGTCGCTCCAGGAAACCTACTTCTATTAATTTACTCAGTTTGATAGCTAACAGAACATGCTCAGATTCGTCTTTTTTTTTATCCAATTTCTTGATATTGAACATTTCAAACCTTTCAGTTCGTGATATAATCATACAGAAGCGAGTGTGCAACACTCTTATACTTTACACGCAATGTAGAAATATTCTCATTTTCAAAAGAAAAAGTTATTGTGACTCGTTTTTAAGTTTTGTTGAGATATATTAATGGCGAAGACGAAGCGGAGGCTTTTTTTTATAATCCTTAAGCAGTTGACAGTGAAAATGGTTAAGCTTTTCGTTTTATTGTAGGTAGTGCATCATGTACAACCTTTCCCGTCGTATACTCGGGGATGTCAATAAACCTTTAATGTACCATTTCGTTATGAAGTAAACTTTTATTTTCAGTTTAACACCTTACAACAGAATTGATGACAGAGAAAACCGTGCGACTTGAAGATGTCATTATTATCATCTTTCTGTGATATTCGAGTGTATATGATGTAATTTAGGAAAAGAATACATCACTTGAATGTTTACTAAGAATACATTTCACGCGGAATGTGTTGCGATTTATTTTGCCAGGGAAGCGACAACAACCCGCGATTCGTGCTCATTGTGAGTAAAATATACGGTCTCTAACTATCTCCGAACCCCTTAATCAAAGAAAGATTTCTGCCCGATTTTAATCAACCAGAACAGAGAGACCATTAGCTAATACGATCTTATAGTGCTGAAGCTATTGTATTTCCCAATGAAAATATAACGAAAGAGAGAAAATTAAATGCTATAATGTAGAAATAAATGGTCCTCTTCGTTTAAATACATGGGAAGTAGTTATATCTCTATCATATCGCTTTAAGAGACTCAAACCGCCACTTCAAGTCACTTAGCTAAGATATTTTTCACAATTGTCTGAGATATTAGGTTTTTTCTAATATTAGAATAAAAGATTGACTTTCTTAAAGAGTACAATATTACATGCTTTTGTATTATTTTGCGTCTGTTAGTTAAAGATGTAATTTTCTTGTATCAGCTCCCAGTGAAATAACGCAAAAGATAACACTATACTATCAAGATTCAATAATTATTGTGTATTTTCTCTACAACTGCTTGAAAACTTGCGATTGGAATATGATCACGGTATTTCCTATTCAGAAAAACGACATATTTTGTGAGCTATGTAGTTCCAGAAGTTAATTTTGATATGACTATTTGGTATGGCTCTGGCAAAGTATTGCTGTTATTCTTAGCCATCCGAATGTCCATTTAGCTTTGCAGTTGGGAGTATAAACGTTTGTGAGTGTATTTTGTTATACTACTAAGAACATGCATTTATTTACTTCGAAGGAACTGTCGTGACGCTAAGCTTTTTAAAAATAACTTGTGATTTACATTTTTAGTCTAAAGGATAAAAAAGTCTTTTAACACTTTCAGCTTATTTACCGAAACAAGTTCGTTTAATATTCTGTAAGAGTGACACGAGGCACGAAACTGACTTCATAATTTCTTCATTCACAACACGCTAACTGTTACTGCAATTCAATCTACTAGTCCGACACGAAACAGATGGATAATCGAGCTAGTGTCCTACCCTAGGGAATCGAAGCTTTGTCACCTTTAAGCTAGCCAGTACCAACGATCACACTGAGTTTCTATTGGCTGGTTGACTGTCACTAGCTATCGTCTGCTATCACTGAATTGCCGCCTGTTTCATGCGATCGATCTAACTGTGAGATGTGCCTTTTCTCCCAGTCCCTATGTTGTAGACAGTGGTTTCAGGACGTGTATCGGAAACTACGTTTACTAGATAAAAATAATTGATAGCTAATAATGACGGCAATTCTAAAAGGATAAATGTACGACGATATCTGTCATTAGTCATTGTGTTTTACGTGTGATTTTGTTTGCTACAAGTTTGATGTCATTTAATGTTTTGCAGGTAAGATATTTTTTCTTAATTATTGAAACATCAATTTCGTTATGTTACAGAACATTTTTAAAAAATTTTTTCATCCCGCTCTTAAAAAAGTTGAGGATTTGTTGTCGCTGATTTGACAAGTAGAATTTTTTTTAAATATCATTATTAAGCTATATAAAGTTTATACGGTTGTCAAGGTATTTCATTCTGATTTGTATTGAATATCTTGCTTTTTTCTAAAATATCTAATGTGTGTGTGCTCATTAAGAACATAATCCTTCTATCAATGTTTCGTGTGGTGATTTAGTTATGTATACATGTACTACCTTTCAAAATATGCCAATGCTCTTCGGCGACACTTGATAATGTTACAGCAAATGTCTAAGTTCGTTTTGACAATATAAAAGTATGTGAAGTTTTTAAAAGGCGAAATGAAATGGAACGTACCTATTATTTTCGTTAAGTTTCAATAGTGCTATTTTATAGATTTTATATAATATGTTGTTTAAGTTGGATGTGAAACCTTCACATATTGACACTCATTAGCCGATACTTGGATACGATGGAATTAAAAAGGCGATGACATTATGAAATCCATTAAAATTATTTTACCAAACTAATCTAGTTAAACGTGGAACCATGTGATTACTTTATTCCTTGTTAACTAAACTATCTTTGGAAGTATCGGCACAAGGAATAGTTCTTCCTTCCTGGAAAAAGGCTCGAACCCCCGACACTTCATTGCCAAACAGACGTTGTTGAAATTTGTTTCCGACTGAGCTATACTTTGTGCACGAGCATGTTTTAATATCAATATAATTATGGTCAAAATGTGCCATTTCAACTGTTATCGATAAAAGATGAGCGGAATGAGGTTATCGATTCTAAGATAATTTTGTCTATATTGCTATCACCTCAATTGATTTTATAATGTCAATCAAATAGTTTGTGGACTGAATTAGTGATGTCAGAGGTGCTTTCATTATACATTGAATAACAGTTACAGCAACGATTTTTGTGTAATCTTGCCAACCATCGTCATAGTAAAAGTTGTTAAGTTTCAGTTGCAAGGATGCGCGGGGGTAAATGTTTACATTCAATCATTGGTACAGTTTAATTAGCTTTCCTGATTATCATCATCGAAGCCACATATTTTAATCTGATTCATGCTTTTGAATCTAAACATAAGGTTTAATGGCAATGCTGTGAAGGATGCCACGTTTGAAATATTCTAAGCTGCATTCTAAATTCTACAAATTTGATGGCAATTGACGCATATTAATGATAGTATGATCTAGTCATATATAGTTCAGGTAATGAGCAGCTGTTTGAAATTGAATTTAATAGACCATATTTAATTAGCATATTAAACTAAGTGTTTTACTGTGCTATATAGTTTATTCATATACATGTATATTGAATTTTTTCTTGCATCTGTATATTTTGTCTGGTTCAACAGTTTTCCGCTTTATGTCACTGCCAATATGTTCTCTGTTTGAATATTTTTATGGTCGAGCCCCAATTTCATTTTAACGTTGCATTGAAGGAAGGCTACCGGAAAAGCCCAAGAAGTTTTCAATTAAGGACACCTTATTCTATAGACTATATATATTATACGCTTGTTTAGGATCATTTTACTTCTGTCACCGTCAATTTTATATCACATATCACTGTTGGTCAAAGTCAATTCTAGGAGTGAAAACGACTGAAACCATAAAAGGTGTTGCAAGAGTACAAATCGCATGAATTGGAATACCACTTCGCCACTTAATTTTGTAACGTAAGTCATTTTCCCGTAATTGACATCAGTAAATCGCAGCCGAATATATTAATCGAAGAAGCAAGCGTTGAATTATGTCAAATATTAAAGATAAGCGAATTTAATTTCAAATGACGAGGAATTCAGCATTGCAATAACATCACTGCTTGTTTAATTTTCTTTTATTACTTGATATATATTAAACATAAACCATCTTACGTCTACGATTCGTATTGTTTACCATAGAAACGACCTTTCGGAGATTTTTTTTTCAATATTCTTAAGAAATCCAGACAAAATATATTTTTTAGTGTCAAGAATTGAATTGGCTAATTTTTAACATGTTAATAAAACAACGCAGCTGAGTCGGTGTTGATAGAATAAATAAGAAAAATTACATAATCTGAAATTAAATTTCGTCAAGATCAATACATAGTCTTCTTCTATTATGATTATTAAATTATAACGTGTATGTTTTGTAATATAATACACGTAGGTGACAAAGATAAGCAATGATGATATTTCAGTGACTTTATCACTTATCACTGTGAACTGAATACATTATAAATTGGCATCAATTCATTAAATATATCCAGTGACTTGGAACTATACATTATATATTATTTCTTTTCTTTCAATGATATGAAGCATCATTCTGTATAGTTTCGTTATGCCCTGCGAACTCGCGTACTTATTGAGGAGACCCATTGTAATATTCTTTAGTTATTAGTTGGCATCTTGCTCGGCGTGAGTAGTGAGAACGATCGCGAACGTATCAGTCGCTTTACATTTGTCAATATGGGCATACCATTTACTTTCAGTATATACTATTTTCGATCATTTTTTGTCTGACTCGCAAATTACTAGAAAGTAATGATTTTCTAGGAATGGATTATTTGATGGCTGACATATACTTTTCTGTACTTATATATAACTAGCCTATATTGAAGCTAGACTCTCTAAATACCTCTTGCTTAATTGGTAATGTTTTATCTAATTGGCTTTTTGAGAAGAAAGTAAGAGAATAAACCCTAATGTAAGGATTTCTCAACTATGAAACAAAGGTTAAATTCTTGTAACGGTTTTTTTTTTCACAAAAAACAAATGCAAACCATTTGTATTATAGAGCTCTTTTTATATTTAACTCTGTTACATGATGTCATTATGGTTTGGTAATCAAGTATAAAGTACCATGATTAAGTTGGCCTGACGAAGGTTAATTTCAAGAGACTTTAATATACGTTATAAGCGTAATCTAAATTGTGTAATAATAGCTTTGCTCAATTTTTCTATAATATATAATTAGTTTTACGAAAGTAAGGACCCACATCCTGCTTAGACTTCTTAATAAACCATCATGAACAAAAGTCAATGAAAACGTTAAAAGTCAGCTACTAATACTCAGTTTCATGAATTTCAGATTTATTTTTTCTTTCTTAGGCATAGGTTACAACTCCTATTAGACTCACACAAATACATTTTTTAAATTGTGCACTATCTTGAAAATTCGTTTCGGGTTGCCAAATCGAAAGGTTATGGAAGGTTTAGTTCGCTATCCCAAGTTCTGGAAGGCTGAGTTCGCTCTCCAAATCCAGAGTTCTGGAAGGCTGAGTTTGCATTCCAAATCCAGAGTTCTTGAAGGTCTAATTCGCACTCTGCGTTTAATCCAGACTCCAGATAACTGACCATAGAACTGAATCTGGGTTTCCATAAGGATTAGCGTACACTGACATACAAAGCTATAACAATTTAATTATCTTACAAATTAAAAGAAGCTGTATAATTTTGTCCAAGTCAGAAGCCTAAGAAACTTTACGATATTTGACACGCACTGTAGAATTTTCAGTATCCCATGGTCAAGCATTGACCGCAATGTCACCCCTCTTTAATTAATAACATAGATTAATGATTAAACTACAAAGAAACAGAAGTTTTTTCATGTTTTTTCGGTCACCATTCCCGCGAGATTTGGAATTCATTATAGTGATTAGTATGCAGATTACTACATTAAAGACTATTCTATTCAACAGTAATTATACATCCGCGTTACCGGACTATATTATTTTCTCTTGTCCTATTCTAATTATAAAGACCTTATTTCATGGCACGTGACCTGGCGCAGATGGGCTAATATTAAATTCCTTAAAATTACTTGGAATAAATTTATCTGCCCACTCTCAAGAGCTTAACTAATACTTGTTGTGGAAATTAATCAATTTTCCATTTATCAATTTTCGCCTCCAAAACTTTCACTAAATTAGGGGGTGAAAGAAGACACCGGGCCAACTTTCGGAAGCATTTTAAGCTCTCTTCGTATGATTATGCTGATCTAACAGGTAGAAAAACCATGAAACACAAAGATACAATTTAGAAAATCCAGGCCTTAAGGATTAATTCTTCATGGTATCGGACTTTCACCCCTTTTCCCTAGTCAATAATCAATTTGAAGATGACAAGCCAAGGAAATTAAATCTACTGACATATGCATTTGTTTGCACATTAAGACAAAGACGTTGTTTGGCCGGAAAGAAGCTTAGAAATGGCAATAATCATAGAGGTTTCTCTATTAAAATTGATTTATTAGATAGAACATGCGATCTAGTTATTATAAAGCGAGAAAATGATAAAATCTCAATCGACTGGAGTATGGTCCGACATAAAGTCGATTCATTATGTTTCTTTTTTTAATATACACGAACATTGTTTTATCCTAAGAAGTAAAAATTAAAAGCGTCGGATTATTCATTATCAGGTATTAGATCCGATCAGTTTTAATTGTATATCAGTCATGATAAATGAGTTTTTGAAATAAGTCTAACTGAAAAAAAGAATACAAAGGCCGCCACGGTAAAGGCAAGTGTGAACGATATGGATGCTTTCACATTTTGGAATGATTATACACTCTAATTTGAATTGGCATTAAGTCGCTAAAGCTGACTCTGATATAATTTTACTCACTTATCAAATGAGTCATATATCATTCTTTTATATTCTTCGTACAATAACAAATTTCAATCAGCCAGTAAAAAAATATGTTTTGATATTACCTAATAGAAAGCCATTAAGATGTTTATGCCACAAATTCATTTTACGATAGTCAGATACATATTCGTATGGCCAAGTATGAGACAAATTGTTAGATCAATTCACTTGTTCAAATTCAGATCTATCAACATTTTTGCTTCATGATTTGTTCAATCATAGACGTATTATACTGAATAATTAGAACACGTGAAAACTGGAGATGGTAACCCCAAATGTGAACCAAAAAGAATTTGATGCACTCTCGCAAATCAGATTAAGATTCCGATCTGCCATCGGTTTAATTGGTTTATATAGAGGAATAGATGATCTAAGCTGATGTTATCTATAGTATGAAATGTGATGGGAATAACGTCTAATCAATACACCCAGTCAATGAAATGATTTTACTAATGAACTTGGCTTATCTTTCACCAGTTGTACTGGCATGCTGTGGGAGTTACAAACCAGACCCACCAGAGTCTGTTCAGGTCATCCTTGAACGGTTTGACCTTAGTCTGTCTTCATCAAGTCGAAATAAACGTGTAGGTTGTGAATAGCCAAATCCAATTAGATAATGACGCAACTTCTAATCCCTGAAATTTGCAATTACCTACCTACCTATTTTAGAAACTGTCGCAAATGATATGAGCAAAAATAGCGACGACTTGTGTGGGATGCAGTATTTCAACCAATAGCAACATAAGCATCAATTGCAAATAGCTAAATCTTCTTATGTACTGTTGCCAGATTATTTTGTCCTATTCCTGATCTGCAATTGATGCTCCGGAATAAACAAGGAAGTTTTAATGGTCAGTTGTATACAGTGACCAGTCCAGCCGTTAAACTTGTTTCCTGCTAGACTGTATATAGACATACAAGCATGCAATCAAACTAAATAAAAGGCTAAAAGCCAATTAACATGTTTCACGTTGATAATTGGTATCGATTGAAAGTTGGTTCTGTGAAATAATGATTGTATACTACATGTGTTAGATGGAGTATAGTATTTAGTAAACGAAAGTTTGAATAAACCTATTTTGAATTCGAGAAAAACATGTGCAGCATACAAAGGGAAACCATTACCTGACTGGAAGGAATGATGGGCAACAACATTTTAGGTTATTGATCTATCCGAAGGGACTTCTTCCATTGCCCATTGATCTGTATCAGGAAGACACTCAGTTAGACATTTTCAGTTAATATCTCGACTTACGCTTGGAACACTTGGTTACTGACCACGTGTTTAACCCCACTTCCATACTCGGTGTAGGAGTACAAAATATTCAACAACAAAAATTTAAGTGAATATCTGCTATTACAGTAAGAATATATCCACAGCTTTCTTTTACCATTATCCTATAGGCGAAGGGCAATATCTTCCACAACTGTGAAAGCATTTGACTACAGGGTGTCATCCCCAATTTCTTGACGAATCTACAAAGCTTACATTACTGTTTTGGTTAACGTTAGATATAAATAATAATAATAATAAGTTATTTTATTAAATAAGTGTCACAAATCATTAAAATATAAATATATACAGAAAAATTTAAAACATTGAGATTTCCAGCCAAAAGAGGCTTATGAGACACAAAACAAGTTTAACAATTTTAACAAAACATATAAAACATATTGTTGACAGTAAAAGACGTTAAAACGAATTTAACGGGATGTAAAACCTAATATTCAAAACTATGCCTATATAAAACAGGTAAATTATAAAATATAAGCACTAATCTTAGACAGAAAAAAACAAATATAACATTAAAATAAATAAGTTATGTAAAAGATCTTGCGCAATATACTGTGAATATAAAAGTAAGTATCGAATTAATACTATAAGATAAAACTATTACAATATCATCCTAAAAAAATAATCATTTAAGATTTAAAACTAAAAAATGTTTCACAAAGACCGTACATATTACAATCGGTAAACTGAATTCTAAAGTCGTCATTTTCACTTTTATTTGGGTGGAATCCTCAACAGTTCCAAGACGCAACCGGAGATTTATTGAAAATTCTACCGTTTCTAAACACAAATTTGTTTTCAGCTCCTAGATGTTTTATAACAGTTCTTAAATTATGCTCTTCTTTCAGCTCCTCAGGTGATTTCATATTTTCGATGTAAACACTATTATATTTAGGTGAATGTTTTAGTGATCTTTTTTTACTTAACAGTTTATGTTTTTGATCTGAGTTATCAAGAGTTACTAGCACTAATCTTGGCCTTCTTCGTATTGAAGTAACATGATTGTTTGTATTTAATTGAGGCTGAATTCGTTCAGCATTTGACACTTTGATATCTAATTTAAGTCCATCTGTAACAAGGTCCTGAACACTTTTCAGTAAATGTCCCGGTTGTGTCTCTTCAACACTTTCCTCAAAGTTTTTCACGATTACTTTTAACTGCCTATTGTTGTGGGTTGAGTTTAAAGCTCCTGATGACTGCTCACTAATATTTTTAAGTTTATTGTCGATATCCGATCGAAATTTATTTATTTCTTCGTGAACTTTTTCATCAATATTAGATTTAATTCTTTTATCCAAATTTTCCATTTCTATGTTAAGTCTTTTATCTAATATGTTTGTTACCTTCTCCTCTATTTTCTTTTCTAAGTTTTCCATAAGACTGGCCATTTGGGAATTAATCTTCTCACCTATGTAAGCCATCAATTTCAACATTTCATCAAATCTGTCATTATAATTATCTTTTGTCTCACCTTTCGATTTCTTACTAGTAACTTCTTCATTTTCCAATATCTCCACACTGTTTTCTGCGGGTCTTTTCCAACTATGAAGCCTCTCTCTACCATTTAAATTTGCTGTTCCTTGCATCTGGGTCGATGTAGAGAACGTATTTCCGACCGCCATTACCTCCGTCACAAAGTTTTCTGACATCGCACTATCCATTGGACTCACAATATTAACAATTTAAAACTTATAAATGTACGAGTAAAAGCAGTCTTTTGGTAAAATAAAAGAGTAAAAGAAACAATTTAAAAAGTTCATTTGTTAAAACAAAATTACTTCGGTACGCTTCAATGAATCTCGCAGCTCAGTTACACACGACCGTCCACTTCAACCTCAATTCAATCTTCTATATCGTCTAACAGAAGGGGAAACAAAAGTCTGTTTAAAACCAAATCAATAGGAAGGTGTTAACGAACATATGGCCTACTAATCTCTTAATGATACTATTTGTATTGAGTAGATTGATTGAAACGAACTCATCCCATTTAACGGTGTGCCTTCAAAATGTATAGATAAATGTTGTTAAAAGCCACAACGTCAAAACGTGTCAGGAATCAACTAGCATGTTTGACAAAACACCTTTCGACTTTCTTACCATTAAGAGCAACGAAAGTGGAAGATCTTTCAAGCCTGTTAAAAGCAATCGCATAATTAGCCGAATTATCTACTATCGTTTGTTATAGATTGCCGTGACATCGAACATCTTCGAATACATTTACCATTTCCTTAAGACTGTCGAGTTTGACTAATCAAAAAAACGGTATAGTTAATTTGAGAAACATGGTATGCGATGAATTCATGTGCGTTTCGCTCAAACATATGAACAATCGTCTCTGGCGAAATCCATGCAACAGGTTACTTATGTTAATAGGCTACTTATCCTATAAAGTTAAAAATTGAAACCTATGCAGGCTTGATCAGTTGGAAGTCTCCCTTTCTAACGTCAATACAAGGTTGACACAAATCCGTGCCGTACTTGTTAAGTGTCCACATCATTAATAATGCCAGTAATGAATGAAACGGGAGTCTATATTTTACAATGACAGAAACGACTTGAGCGGCTTTGTTCACAGCGGCCTGAAATTGAAGCAGACGATTGAAAAACAATGTTAAAAAGAAACTAATTTCCATCACACACTGTTATATTCCATTATATCTAAAGTCTCATTGATTTGAAATTGGAAATTTAGCTATTCAGATGATTTGAATAAAATGTTATCACCTTAATCGGAAGGAATGTTTTATCCCACTGCTTTCTTTGCTGGCAGCATCGAATACAATTTGGCCAATGGATTGGACTAATGCCTAGGTCAGAACAAAAGATTTGCAACTGCTACAGAGTAAAATATCAAAGACCATACTGAGAAATGAGTTTGTCATGGAGGTAGATGGAAATATTATAAGAATATTTGATAACTTATTGGTTACCGATTAGTAGGACTTAAGTCACGTGTTTTTGTGTAGTAGTATTTAAAAACAAATGGACCAATTCTAAGGATGAGAAACATTATGTATGCACCCTTAAATAGTACAATATCCTATAGTTAACAAAATGTAGTTAGAGAATTGATCAGATTTGTCAAATGGAATATAAAACACATTGAAATCAATGTTAACGGATCGGTTTGTGATACCAACAACTTAGAGAGGATTACTACAATACCAACAGAAGAGAATCCGTTTATTTCCATCCCTTTCCTTTATACAGCTTGATTCTCTTGACAAGAAGTGTTAATACGACTTAAAACAAAATATCAATCATTGATTCTTAGATGTTTTTACTCAATAGGTTCTTATCAGTAGTACAACATATAGAATGTTCCTAAAAAACACTGTTCTTCGACCTGCATTAACGTCGAAGCAATCGAGGTTACTGTCATTACAAATCATGTTCCCCACATTTAAAAAAAAAATTCCAATGATTACGTTTGGAAATCAATTCCGAACAGCTACATCATAACACTCGGTACACTTTCTTTGAAACAAAAAAACAGAAATCATTCATCGATTTGAAGACACCGGTTTCTTATCAGCAAGACACTATGTAGTTGGTTCCTGTAAAATTATGTTAAAATTGTCTTATCTTAAAGTGCAGTTTACTTTGATCCGGAGTCTTGTACATCTTCCGAAACGTTATAAGCTTGGAAGGTAAACCTATACAAAGATTATTTATCGGATGTGACTTATATCGTTAAGAACATTTTAGCAAATGGTCAACCATCAATAAATGAATTACATGGCTAAAGGTGGAATACGTGAGGTAAGGTGTCCGGTGTCGTACGTTGCAGGATTACATTAACCAGGTTTGTTGTTCGTGTGTTCACTTCTTCTGTTTTCTACCATCGATGGTAGAGTATAGCACTGTACCTCATCTTACCGCGGCTTTTACTGGCTTTGAACACCTACGATCTGTAATACAATAAGAGGTTATATTAATTAAGTACTGTACACACTGACAAAATTTTCGAAAACATGTTTGCCAACAACTCGACAACCCACCTGGGCAACAACAATTTGATCCAGTACACACACGACAACAGTTCGACATCATGTTGGGCAACCTGTTGCTGAATGTTTCTGAACTGTAAACACTAACAACATTTACAAGAACATGGCTTTTTGCATGTTGTCAATGTGTAGAGTACTTTATACAAAACGTTGTGCAATCATTCATGATAATGTGTTCGAATGCAAATTTGAGAAGTCGATGTTCCGTCCAACTTTAACATCAAAGAGTTGTGATTATTAAGAATATTAATATAGAACATAGGATACACAATGACATGTCATAACACGTTTATCAATTTACATGAATTTCTTTTTACTTTTACATCGACGTAGCAGGTAATTAGTGAATAATAAAATATTAATGCCACATAATGTAATAACGATTCAATAAGATTAGCTTTGATATACGATTCTAGTTTATGATTTGTCAGTGTTGTGTCTAGAGACGAAGGCTATATAAAGCAATCATGAACAATATGTAAGATATGTCTGAAATTCTGACACGGCATTGCGAATGCTTGTGATGCAAAATGCATGTTGGATAGAATGTATGGTTAACTGAGTTCTTCGCGCGAACAGCGTAAAACTGTAAAACCAAAGTTCTATAGAGAAAAACGTAAAATGAAACTTCAAGGCCGGCACATGGCTGAGTTTATTCTTCATTGTTTAAAAACAATTTTCAGATATGCCGTCACTGGAATGAAATTGTAGCCAATAAGATCAGAAAGTCTTCAAGAAATGATCAACTCCAACAGATATGTAGATCAATGTTAAGTTTCGTAAGGATAAAACCAAGGTTGACCTACGACATAGACGTAGATTAAGACTTGACACCATCTTGAACGCTTCCTGATACTTGTAATATCATATATACCTTAATCACACAGTCGTTCAGTCAGTTGATTAATAATTGATCACAAGTTCTTCAATAACAATAGTCTGATATTCTGACAAGATTAGATTCCATGCTTCACACTACTGAAGCAGAAAGATCACATAGTCTTTTCATTGAAGCATGCACATAATTGGATATGGTAGGCATAATGTAGGCCAAAAAAAATGCAGTGTATTCAATTTAACAATTCTAATGAATTTTAGATTTGTGTGTAGAAGATTTCGTAAAATTCCACATGGAATAAACTTGGAAAACTGTCTACACATGGCAAAAAGAATTTTTACTCGAGCCGAAATGGCTTAACAATTTGAAATGCGCACTTAAAAATGCAATGCATTTCCAAATAATGGTTAAAATTCATTAGTAGAAAATTTCGTGACAGATTTGAGTCCCATCTCATCTCGACACGGAAAGCTCGCATTCTATTTGCTGTCAATCAAATTAGCCATTGGAATTATGGTTCTTCAGATCTCCTTACTATTACTCCACTTATTTTTTATTCGCTCAATATACTTCTTATAGTAGTTAATGACCAGGAACCAAACACTGTCTGACTAATAACCCTACTCAATGGCTTGCAACATCTAAATGGATTTCACTTACTGCAGTTCATTAAATTAGGACTGTTCGGATTGAACACGCAGAATCCATACTAGGACAAGATATTTTTTATTTTTAAGATATTAACTTTTATGCTTGTTGACGCTTATACCTGTCTAAATACATCCACAATAAATTGGACTATTTTAGTTACTTCAGTTCACAGACCACATACCTATTAACATTTGTTTCAGAACCAACTTTATATAGAACAAGTGGGCCACATGTTTTTGTTAAATGTTAAATAGTATTCATAGTATTTTAATCTGACACTAGCTGATTTCGGTTCAGGGTATCACCAAAGCATCAACCAAGAAACTTCATAATGATGCTCAAAATGCTTTTTCAATATTCCACTGGACTGTAGCTTTCACTGAAAACTAAATGTCATATCAATCCTTATTCAATTGTGCCATAGCAATATCTTATTTTGACTCAATCTGTACGAAAGCTCTTGTCATTTGATGAAGTATTCCAAAAAACACCAACTTCACATCGTGTTCTTAATGCTACTGTGTTGTGACTGTTCTGTCCAGGTTGACTTATCTATGTTACCAATTAACAGCCTAAATGAACTATGTGACCTAATTCTACACTTTCTGACCAGTAGTCTGGTCATTTGGAGTTAATTTCATTTCATAGGAACGTATTGGTGAATTAGTGGAAACACTTGAGACCCAATCTATCACGATTAGAAGTAATTTATACACTGTAAAAATTATATGTTAAAACACATGAAAATCCTGTGAAAAAAGTACAAACCCGTCGGTAAAAAACAAAGGACTGTCAAATAACCGAAATACGTGGTTAATTAACAGTTTTGTAGAAACTGGACTTAAAACCGAGCAGATAATGTTAATTCACTGAAAAATCCAGTAAAACAACCGATTATTTGTAAATTAACAGGACAATAGGGTATTATTAGAGTTATCTGTCCTTGGGTTCAAGGTCGGTATGACGTAATTTTCTCAAGCCAGTTTTAGTTTGAATGCAGTCATCGAGAACTTGTATGCCGGTTTTGAGTTAATGGAAGACATGTTAGTAAGTATATTTTTTTATACCAGGCCTATTCTCTCGTATACTAAAAACTCCTCCTTAAGACATGGAAACTAAAAAGATTTATTGGTTTACGGTTTATTATAAGTTTTTCATGCCATGCTAAATTGATTGATGTCACTGCAAATGTGAGATTTACTTCCATTTTAACTTTTAAGATGTTCAACAGATTGAAATGTTTGAAAAGTAAATCTGCTTTCATATCAGAAAATTTAAAAATTATTTTCTCTCATTATTTCAGAGATGGTGATGAAGGCTGTTTTTTAACGATTTTAGTGAATTACTAATTAAATGGAAATGTTAGAAGACCAGTGAAAAATTTGTCCGTTTAGTAATACATGTATTTCAAAGTAAACACAGTTCATGTGTACAAAAGGTGCTTCAAAATAGTTTGAAATATGTGCATGAACTATTATATGCAAACCTCGATGCTACTATGCAATTGGTTCTGTCCATCTCTCGACATTGTTATGCCTTATAATTAAAGTCACATTGCGGGATTCGTTTGTTTACAAAATGAAATTTATGGGATTTCGGGACAAAAGGTATTCTAGCTTAATCTCTGATGTTTAATTAAGTCAAAAAACTAAAATTCACGGCTTTGGGTACTCAGATGGCTTCGATGCAGCTGGATTTAAAATCGGGATCTAATAAAATGATTTCCATAAATAAAATGCTAATGAGGTCAAGCGGGGGGCGTGTTAGTTAAATGACGTCACACTACAATCTCCAGTAGCACGTGCTAGTAGTGGGCGGAGCTTGTGAGTTATTGACGTCTCCCTCAATCAACTCGGTGTTGAAAAGTAAACAATCAAAATTTCCTTCAAATGGCTGTAGAATTGGAACCACGAAAGGGAATTGATTTTTTTTTTAGTTCAATATTCATTTCTAAGTGCTAACTTAAAAAAAAAACAATGAGAAGACTTTTTCTCAATGTCCAAGTCTGGGCTTATGTGGCTTTAAAATAAACTACATGTATTTATATATTCATTAATTTTATATTTCTTTTTGCCATGTTTTAATGTTTTAACGCACAGGATCACAGTTCCTAAACTTCCTACAATGTCCACGCTTATTAACAGACTATAGTACATCATGGACATTCGTGGAATGATGGAAAATAATTTACTATCTCACGGGGATTATACAGGAGAACAGTGGAAAATAACCGAAATATCTTGTAGAAAAACAAGACATGTATGATATGCAAATTTACAAATGATATGTTATTTAACATGTGGCCTGTATTTTTACATGACGTATGTTTATTTCCATAACAGTCCACATGTAAAACTACATTTCTCTTGTTATTTTACTAGCTGTCGTGGCAACTTTTCTGCCATGAATTTCCTGTTAAATTACATAAATATTTTTTACAGTGTAGTAAGAAGAAGTGGAATAGGTTACTATATGGTAGAAAACTAGTATTAATACTATGAAAAGAATACGTGAACTGGACAATGGTAGTCTACTAATACAAGGAAATGTTTCATTTTAGTCTCATGGGATTAAACCAAGAATAATATATAATGCTAATTATTGGTGAACATTTCACGTATTAGTAACAATATAGGTCAACTGGATATGCATAATCTGATCTTGGATGAAGCGTGTTCCACTATTCCATTATATGGTCTAATGATACCTTGAAATGAAGCCATCAAACAATAGTTGAAGGCTTCATCAAATTTAACTTTAACCGTAAATATGGATTATGGATACTAAAATCGCTAATTTGGATATTTCTTCAATAGTAAGTTCTAGATTGGCCTCATAACCAAGGTAAAACCACCTCATGGAGATTTACCATCTGTTAATGAGGTGTTCAATCGAAATCGGTAAAAAAAAAAGTTTATGCTCTTAGACAACAACAAATTCCTAATTGCAGGCAAATTGTCTTAGAAAATTCTCGTCACCTATCTATCAGTAGGCTTCATCAATAATTAGTACCATTTATTGATGAGTGAAACTGACCCATCTTTTATCTTACTAATCATGATAGGGTTCATGTATGGTTGGTCACGTAGCATGAAGATAAGAGATCTTTCAGTGACTCATATGGAATGTAAGAAGGTTCCATTGAGAAATCTTACATTGATCATTTATAGCAGATAACAAATTGTGTATACAATGTAGGATCCTAAACAATTTTAACCTCTTTATAACCTCCTTGAGTTCTGAATACAGGAAGATGTAATTTCCAGAACATCATGATGGACAAATACATCTCTTTGTTTCTTGAACCACATCATACAAGTGTACTATGATAGGAATCAATTTGTCTTATACTTTGTTCTTCACAGAGAATTATCGTCCATTCTGCCGTAAATCATGCACATATCTGTAACAATCTGAAACAAGAGCGCATGTATTGCCAGTGTACAGAATATAACATAAAACATTACTTAAATTGTAGAGTGTTGAAGACTTGGAGTAATATTAGTAAGCACTAAGTAGCCTATCTGGGATTGTCCTAACTCATCTCTTTACAAAAACTTTTTTTTAACAAATATAATATGTATATACTTTAATCGAAAACGTAATGTAAGTGCTGTTGAAAATGTTCTAATGATACTGAGCTTCTATAAACATGTTATTTGAACAGAAATATATTTACTTACAGTATTCCGAAAATATCAAATTTCGCATTGAGCGATCGTGTTGAGAAGAACACGAGCCAGAATCATTAAGATATGGTAAAGGTTTAATGGTTTATGAACGGGAAAACAACAGGAATATTTTTTCATTTCAACTTTATCACATTCCTACGTACTGACATTTTAGATTGTCAATATACGTATGTCACCCGGGAATTAATATTGCTTCAAGTAATGAAGCTTTAACTATAGACTTCGTTCGAAATGCCATTTCGTAGCTGATATTGTTAAAAAGCGATTAAAGAATTTTCTATTCAAATTGGTCCTTTTCTGAAAAAATATAATGAGAGCTCACATTTCCTTCCTTTACTGAAAAAAATACATGAAACAAATGTCATCATAATGTATTGTAGTTTTCCTTCAACGGAAGTTCTTATTTCTAAGTATACAGCATGAATCTAGGTAACTAGTCACACATCGTATCTCGGTGAAAATGAAGTCACACCAGTTGATATCGCTTTATTCAAAACTAGGGCAAAATCACGAGATGTGAGAATTCCTTAAGAAAAGAAACCAATTTGTCCAAACCAATATGTAAGCTTTACAGTCAAATGCCGTCGTACTTACGTATTTTATCTGTATAAATCCCTTCCAATTACCATCATCACTTGTAAATCTTCATTCGATTATGTTGTAATAGAACCCATAATCGATTTGGAAGGAGTAACACACTGCTCCTTTGAGACATATATTCACGATAAGTTTTCTTATATTACATGAACTGTATAGACATTATGCTGGGAATATTTTATTAATGCGATTGCTTTGAATCGAATTTCAACCAACCAAACGTAATATTTAGAGCAAGTGTTTTAAATTTGATCCCATGATCTGTAAAATTGATAAGAACTCTCGATATAAGCACAATATGACTTTACTCGCTCAAATTAAAATTCTAAGTGAAGATATTAGGCACAGTGTTAAGAAAGAGGTGAACTAATCTGAACATAATAGTGAGTATGATCAACTATTGAATAGGGGTGTAATCTAATTAAATCAGTTTAACATTATAGGTCAGGTCAATACCACTAATCAACAAAATAATAATGAGTTTACTTTACGACAGACACTTTAATATTTTAAAAATTCAAATGAAGAGTAGTTAACCCATTATATTTGTAAATCACATGGCACAATTAAGAATTATATATCTTGAGATATAGAGTGGTACCAAGCGGTAATTAGAGAGAGGGGTACATGACTCTTTGGGATCTCAGAGCAGTTATCAGTTATTGTCCCTATTTAAGTCATACGATTTGTGGTACGTCTGTTGATTGACATAGGTTGGAATAACAAGTTTCTCAGACAGATTAGCTCTACACTTAATATAACAATCTCTCTCTTGTCTTTCTCATCTTTAAGATTACTAAGCAGATTGTTGATGCTTCTTCCACTTCAACCTTGTCTTGTCATTCTAAATCATTTTGTCGCCATTTAATTCATACCATATACGATTTGCTTTTGCAATTATTGCCTCTTCAGAAGAGCTCATTTATGAATGTGCTGTGTATCCTATGGTTAACAGTTTATCCCTTTCCTTTTCTATATATTTCAGTTTCAATCAGATCTTGGATTACTTTATGTAATTTGTAAAATAAAACTGGAATTATTATCACTATATCTGGTTTCATTCTTATCGGTAATAATTATTGACAGCTTGCGTGGTCTATCGCTTACTAGATCTAACATTATGTTTACTATAGCTGCCTCCTTCAGGTAGTAACACGGCAGTAATAGTATTCAATGAATACTCTTCCAGGAATCGTACTGGATACCTCAATGAAGAACAAAATAGCAATTATTGTTGGAACCACAACGAGGTCTAACTGTTCAAATTTTGCATGTTAAAAGGGGTAACTTAATGCAGCAACGGTCATAGCCTGCTCTTACTGAGCTAACAGAAGACAAAACCACACAATGAAGCAAATCGACAGTGAAGCGTCAACAACCTACATTCGGTTAATGAGTGACAGTGCAGACTTTTAACAAAATCTGTACCTCAAGGGTTTTCGATGTTTCGTCCTACCTCCCACCTACCAATCCATATTAAAGCTTGCTTATTAAGGCAGTAACAAGTTTAACTCCTTCATAGTTTAACTCAATTCACAGACAGACAATATGTACACAATTTATTCTAGTTATGGACATATTGACTTGTTGCTTTAATATAACTGACTGAATCTCATTTATAATAAGTAACGATTCCTTTCAGCTTCTATTAACGATTTAATTGCCGAGGGTTACTTCAGAATCGACAAACCAATTTAAGATAGTTTACGCTCCAGACCGTCGTGCTTATAAATTGTCGAATGAATGGTTGTGAAAGGACGGTTAACGTATCACAAGTCCATTATCAGTAATTGGCCTACGGTATCCACGATTGCATAGTAAACATGTTTAAGGGGATATAAATTGCTCAATGATATGTATCAAGAGATAAGACCATGACGTGTAAATGATGGATTTGATATTCTTGCTAATTGACTCAGTATTCAAGAACCAGTCTTGATCACTATTCTTCCATTGACGTTTTAGCTCTCGATTTTTTTTCTTCTTCGTGCTTTTATTAACCGTTCAATTTAAATGATGAGAATTTAATTCAACTTAGAGAGAAGATTTGTCGAAGCCTGTAGGCAATTGTATAAATAATATTAACATGTTGATGCTTTCGAATATCCTAGGGGTATTGTAAATATTCTAAACGATTGCTAGATATTGAAATCGACCTTTTTCCTCAATTTATCTCGGGCAAAATTGCACATTTGACTTTTTCATTAACAATTGTGTACTCCAGAGAATTATTTTTGGCTTTTTTTATTTTCTTGATTGAAAAAACGTGTTCGAGTCAAATCCTTCAGGCCTAGATTTTTTTCAAAAGCGAAACTAAAGAAGGTTATCTCATTCCTTTAAGATTTTTTCATCTGTTTACGTATGACATTTTTTTGTAATTACATTTGATGAATAAATCAAATATTATCTTCAGAAGCTAACATGATTATTTTCAGTTATTGCATAATGGATTTTTGCTTACCGACCCACTCCATTAAACCAAAAAAGACCTCTGCCCATGTTGAGTAAAGTAATTCAACAATGTACAATTTTTCTGTTCAGAAATCTCATCATAGCATTCCATGTAGTATATTGTCGTAAAAGTAATATATAACACATAAAAAATGTCGGAATGTACAGGAAACAACTATATTGGCGTACTTATTCTTCCACTTCTAGATATGTCCATATTTCTCTAATAAAAATGGGACTTTCAGACATCCATATATAGACCAAAATAAGTAAGAAAAAGAGGAGCAGAGAATACCAAGATTGCATTTTCGCAAGTTTCGTTCATCTCTCTAACATCTTGGTTTCTAACACAATCAATTGACTCTTTGGACAGTTTGATGGACTAGGATGAGGGTAGTTTATCATGCATTAGAGACATGTATGACACGCGAAACCCCCAATTATCACCTATTTTATTTGCATACTCCCATTATATGACACGTGTGCAAGGGGCAATAAAGAATTTTGTATAGCACGTTCAATGAGTGGGTCATAAGGTTGCCGAACATTAGTCTCATAGCTACATGCAAAGTTCCAATGGATTATCGAATAAACCTTCACAATGTCAAGTCACTCGGAGGTCACTTATCATTAGCATGTCATTTCCAGAAATTGCTTGTGCATAATATTAACATACAAATTTAACTAACTGCTAACAGTACCGTTTCGGCCTACTGGTCCTCATCAGTGCAGTGCTGATACTGGAGTTGAGGTTTGGCTATATAGCCACCTCAGATGATCCCACATAAATGTGATACCATCGTACCATACCAGAGTGCTCAAACTATCCAGCTAGTGGGTTACGCATAACGCTTACGACAATGGTACACTCCAGATAAAGTGCTCAACCAGGTATTTGCCAAGGAGCGTATCTAACTGCAAACAGTACTGTTTCGGCCTTCTGGGATAACCTTTTTATAGTGTGTTATTTACATGTCTTCAGTATAAGTTTTTCGCAGGATTTTTTTCCTCTTGGAGCACGTATATCCACTGTAAATCATAGAATTTTTTAATTTACTTACAAAATTATGTAGATTACATTTTACATATATTTCTTATTAGATCTGGGAGATGAAGGCGTCACTCAATTAAACTGGGGCAATGATTGGGAAGTATCGATACGAGTTGATTTGAATGTCATGAATAGTGAGAGAGATCGCATGTCACTAAGATATATGTCACCCACCGGAAATTTCTATTAATCCGGTTTCTCTACAGTTCTTTGTAATAGCTGATTTGTAAATCAAGCGAGTTAATAGTATTGCAATTTACACTTGTACTAGGCCATATTATTTATTCATACCAGCTGTGATGTTAAAACCATAACGGACCTTCGAAACAATAATCATTTCTCGATCAATATTAATTTCATAGTTCAATGTTTTTACATTTAGGTTCTATTGTTTGGGACGAATATACTATCGAGACAATGGACGTATTTATCTATTATCAGAGAGGCCTTCCGCTTTTCAATTATTGTCGGTTCGTTTTATTGCTTTCATGTTTGCACGTGCTTCGGCCATTATTCTTTTGTTTTTTACGATACAGAGCCGCTGTAAAAGTTGTTACTATTGTATCGTCAACCTCAGACACGCGAGGAACTATTAGTACTTGAAACATAGCTTGCAAACGATAAGAAAATAGTCTCTTTTCATGGCAATAAAACGTTAGGCGAGATCAATTATCAGATAGCGATGGCGCGGCTGTAACCGAAAAATATGCAGTCATTATAAAAAAGAAAATTAAGATATAAAGCTAAATTCATCTAATTTCATTCTATGATTATTCGACAGGTCTTTTAAGATTTGTCATTGGAATAATAAAAATTTGTAGAAGCAAGTACTAACAATTACATCGATCAAAAATCTCGTCCAGAGCAAACCAAACTTTGGAGTAATGATGGTATATGATGGTCTTTCCAAACGAAAAGTACCATCAGGTAATATTCTTCTTAACATTAGCATGCCACCCGGAGCACAGATGTTTGTGTGTGTAATGAAGTTGTAACGTTAAAATCTTTACAAATAGACTAACAAATCTTTGCTAAATTTGACAACCATAATTCCTTTATCAAAATTTAATTGCCTTGAAATCACGGTTTAATTTTTCACCACACTAAGTCGTTTGAATTTCAGTTTCAATTTCTGTCAAATTTGATTCTTTCCATTTCACTAATTATCATTAACAGTGCACCAGAGATTATGATTAGTAATTTAACCTGAGAAAATTTTCATTGTTCCCGTCGATTCCCTTTGTTCTTTTCATAAACAGTAACCAGATCGTATTGAAAATCACAATTCTAAGTCTTTTACTCCAATAGAAATTTAAAACCGGACGCCTTTTAATGAAATCCCTTCATTATGCTTGTCTAAATAACGGTTTTTATCTGTTTAACCCTAAACTAATTTCTATAGATCGAGAAGATATTTAATCAGGTTATTGGCAAATGGCTTTTATTTCTGTATTTCAACTTGTGTTTGCTCAACAAGTGGACCTTGGAAAGATTAACAGCATTTTATTCTTGTGACGCTAAGAACAAATGAAAAACAAGACTCATGTGGGAATTGAATATAATTTTCTATCAGAAGTGCAAATTGTGGAAACCGGGTTTTTAGCACCAGTGTAATGTGGCCGTATTTCTTTTAATCGCTGCCGAAGCCGACGTTGTTAAGCGTTTTTTCACAGTTTACAGAAGGAAATTGAGTTTTCCAAGCCATTGATTTGATGTTTATAGTAGCTCTATTCTTTCATTATCGCTATACTTCCAGATACCTTGTCATTTCTTCTTACAAGTTTTTTGTTTTTGTCGTTTTACGATTTTAATGTTAAATCTGTGGTTTACTACAAATTAACTATCGTCGACAATAAGCGAGATTCAAGACGGAAGAGAAGACGTCAAGGCCGAATGTAAATGACTTCGTGAACAGGAACCATGTTTTCATAACCAACAGACACAAACTTCGACGAATTTCTTTTGCATCTCGTCCTCTTTTACTGACTCATTACCCATGAGCTTTGCCGAAATATTTGTAGAGTAGTTTTATATAGTAGAGTTTTCTTATCGGGTGAACCCTCTTACGTTTGACATAACCAAGTAAATGGTATATCTGATTCATTCATTCCAGTTCCTAAAGGATAAAGCACAATCTGGTTGTATGTAATTTTTATTCTATTCATATAAAAATCGTATTGTCTGAACAGACCTCAAATATGAAGATTCTATGGTCGATACTATTGAAGATAAGAAACAGATCACATAATATAAATCATACGGAGATTTCTATATTATATTTATTATCTTATTTGGTAGAAGAAATCGAATCTTTTAAACGACCCGCAACTATATTTTGACATTAATTTCTCCTAAAAAATATAAACACATCTAGAACAGATAGCGTGGAGTACCTTCGTCTCACTTAAAGTTTAAGATCAACGCCAGAAGCAACCATTAATATAGAATTATACATCATACAACTATTACTAATTGAAAACAATGAGATATTTATCTTGAAAAACTACAAGAGCTATGCGACTAAAAAGCGCAACGGAGAGGGTAAAGCGCCTCTCCTACCTACAGGAGTTAAAGCCGAGTTCGTCCCTAGTAAAATTTGGATACAAATCGGGAAACCCCTAATTTCCTTGGAAAGACCTCGTAAGAAACTCCTGGTCAACTCGACACACTCGCTTGTTACTTGGCTGCAAATTTTTTAAACATGTTTATAATTTTTGTCTAGAGCCGCGAGTGTTCACGAGTACAACCAAGTTACAACCGAGTGTATTGAGATGATCAGGAGTTTCTTCCGAGGATATCAGTAGTTTCCCGATTTGTATCAAATTTTACTTGGGACGGGATTCTCCTACGCATTTGGAACATATGAATTAACTAATATAAATTGACTGCGTTTGCTCGCGACAAACACTCCTACAGATTTTAATTCATCGCCAAAAGGCTATGAGTATATGAAAATATAATGTGTAATTTCCGTGTGATGATATTTATATACCATTGGCATTATTAATATGTCATTACAAGCCTCTTCTCGGCTTTAAAATCCATTAATATGTCAACTCAGCAATCAGTTGGTATCATAATATATCCCAGTATATATAGAACATTATTCATCTGACATTTCAAATTATTACCCAATACTGGTATGCACTCAATGTAATATGGTATTTTATTTCAGTATATACAAAATAATCACTGACATTCCATAATGCATAACCAATGAGGATTACTGTAATGGATGTAATTCAGCATTACAGAACATAATAATGTCGACATATGTATAATATGTCTGGGGAAGCACGAGACATTTGTCAGGGGTGACATGAGAACGCTACAAATTTCATCCAACCAAATGTTGCTGCTGTTTAAAGTCTGTAGCTGCGTGTGGTAAATGCATCAGGCCTCCCCATATTTCCATTGTTTGGATGCGCTAAACGGGGGTTACAGCTCTGAAAGTTTGACTTTCATTTGCTTGAAAAAGGTATGAGAACCACATTTTTAAGTGTACACTTCGTGACGTAGTTTGCGTTCATGGGTCCAATATGATGTAGAAAAGTACATTTATTTCATTTCCTAATGATGAGATCTTGTTTTGGCAGAACAGATTGTGTACTGATGAAACAAGTAATAAATGAGTTACGGATCAACAGTTATTAGCACGTTCTATAACTACCAATAATGTGTATGACTAATACTATTACTAAAACATTATTTTCACTTTTCAGTTATTGATAGTCTGAGAAACTGTAACTGTCTACCAGCTTATGGTATTTATATATCGATCTAGAATTCTGTTAGATTTTAGTTTTTGATAAATGTCACTTGGATGATGTAATCGTGTCATATCGCACCCATAACTATATGTAATAATGATACATAGATTGATATGTTTTCTAGACCAGTGGTTTCCAACCCTTTTCAAGCCGTGGCCCAAATTCTCAGAGCTATGGCCCCTGTTCAATTCCAAACTAGAGCAACATAGGGAATATAGCGCAATGGTTGTTGTCTTAAGCCTCTTCACCATCAGGAGGTCAGATGCATTTGACCACGAACAACTACAGACCTTACATCGAAAAATATAGTTAAATAAAAGTTGGGCTAGAGAAAAAATGATATAGGCCTACATCCTCATGTCCCATGCCCCCCACTCCCCCCCCCCCCCCAGGTTGGGAACCACTAGACTCTAAACCAGCACACTTTCGTTCTGTCAAATTTTCTATTGGTGATTGGATATATCAGCTACCGCTCTTCTAGCCTTCTAACCAATTAATGCTGTAAATTTTGGACTTTGAAGTAAAAGGGTGTCGAAATGCTTAGATTCAGACAGTTTATCGGACTAAGTCTATGCTAAAAGGAAAACAAAAACACTCATTATTTATTTGATATAAATGTGACCTGTTTGTTTGAATGCCATCATCTAACATTTTATTATAGTTCATTACCTTCACTATCAACTTTTCAATTTACATCGTTTTGTTAACAAGTCAGTGCTACATCCCTAAAGATTTGTTAATTGTGAAAGTCAAACAAGTCGAATTTATACATATTATATTGTATTATTATTGAATTGTAAATGAAAATCTCTTTGATAACAGTTTTTTTTAAATATACTCTCTCCCTGCCCTTTTGTTGATTATTTTATATGTGTGTCATGGAATCGACTTGTCGCTTCTGTGTATGAATATCTAAAATAAAACTCAGTTTCAATTCTTGTTCTTTAAATGTATACAAAATTAAAATTTGTCAGAAATAAAATACTGAAGAAAACGAACAGAGAATGTAACAAAAAGCATCAGTTTTTACCATGTTAAACACGAACTTAATCTTTATTACTGTAGCAAACATTACCTATATAAAAACCTATGTAACTTGACTTTAGACATTAAAACAAGATCTAATGGAAAATAACAATAATATAGTTTTCATCCCAAATGATTCAGATGTTTTGTTACAAAGATATTCAATAGGCGCCAATTAATTGCGATATAAAAAACGTTTCAAATACGTTTCACCAGTATTTGTTCAACTCGTACATTATTTAAGCAATGTATATCAGAAAAGTTGATCTTAACTATACTGATAATGGTGTTTCTATTAAACTTTCACATGAAATAGATCCACTATACTTTTAATTAAAATCACATTTTAAAGGTACTAAATAAGTATAAGACAATCTCTTTGTTCAAAAGTGTAAATTTCCGAGATACCTTCACATCGGGGTCGCGGATCGGATATATTAACACCTGGCATCTTATTGCGATTAGGTTTGTCAGTTCTTTTCTGCTTTTAAGTTCAGAAATACATTTCTTCAATACTTATTTACCCAGGAATTAAGATGCAGTTCTTAGACCTAAAGAAGCCTTGGCATACAGTGTTGTTTTTTAATACAAGCAGTCGTGCGTATGATGCTTTGACCCTGCAGTGCAAAAACTCATCATCAATTATAGACGACGCATGAGAATACGTGATAAAAGCTTCACACATTGACTCATATAATCCAATAGAGGATATTAAAATCATCAAATTTTATATCTTAATTTTTATTAATACATATAGCGCCAACAGATAGGAAACATAGTCTGGCAGAATATTGTGCTTCACGGTTTTTTTTGTTGATACTCAAACATAACTTGGCTGTGCTATTTGGCAATATTGGGATGTGGCAAGTTAAGACTTAACCAGAAATAGGAGGTGTGTATCCTGCTGTTCTGTACCCAAACAGCCATGGTCAAAGACCGACAGCACCGCGCATGATATACATTCCTACCAGATAACGAGGAGGGTTGCATTATAAGGTGCCCTTTTCACTGGGAAACATTTTGAACAAACAGTAGCGTTGCGTTTTGAATGACCATACCCCTCCCCCACATAATGTACTTAAAAATACTGACCCAATCTCTTGTGTCTTGACAATTTAAATTGAGTTGTAAATGATCGCCGAAACAAATGTATATCAAAATACGATTTTCCATAATCTTGTAGGCAATAACGTACATAAAACTTGACCCTTACATACAAATTACACGAAGATCAATTCGTGTTTAATGTAAGATGATTATTTACAAAAGAATTTCTTCAAGTCTATTTTCTCTGCATGTAAGCTTCACAAGATTCAATAAATGGATATTAATATAGGATTGTATCTGTGCACTGTTATTACAATAATTATAGACCTGGAGACAGCTTCACATCGATAAGAAATAACAGCAATTTTTTCATTAAATCTGATAGGCGAATGACAGAAATGACGACTTAAGAATCTAGCCAATATCATTTTATATTTTAATAATGATTTTTCCGATTGCAAATATTAAAATTCCTTGTCATGTTTTGTCATTACCGTTTCCAATATAGATAAATATATTGTTGAGCTGTAGTTTAAATTGACGACTTAGGCTACTAACTTGAGTTCTTTGTATATTATGCTCGAGTCACAGTCTGATTACAATGTAGATCTAAATATTCCAGTCTATTTTTGCCTCAACTTCATACATATACGTGTATTCCTGGGCCCAGTTCCTAGCCGTGTGCTTACCATCAATTTCGTGTTATCATCAACTCATGTTATAAGTATCATTACTGAATACATTGTCCGATCTCTGAACTTTAACAAACTACGTTCTCTGTATCTTGAAAAATCTAAAGTATACTTCTTCTGATAACCGTACCTCAAATTGTCTATCAAAGATCTTACAAAATATCTGAATACTTCTGTGGACGTTATTATAGGCAACTAGGTTAGTCTAGTAATTGTGTCGTACTGTCCTTAAAGTAAAGTATGTAATTCAGGATGAGAATTTATTTTGGGACATACATGTAATTATTATCCCAGTTCATCTACTTGTTCATCTTACATTAATGGTATTGATGTAAAGACAATATATAGCTTTTTTTAAGATACAACAAAATGTCAACACCAGAGAATAATGTCGTTGTTTCTTAAAGAAAGTTAAGATTTCCCTGTAGTGATATTTGAAACACGTTTATTTGTCATACAATACCTTGATATTAAATCTTGAACTAAATTATGTTATCAGAAAGGAATTAGTTATTATGCTGTATATAGTAACAGTGTCAACAGATATAATATCATCTGAGCTACTGACCTATTTATCATTGTACTTTTTCTGAAACTATGTTAGTCGCTCTGGAAATGGTTCCGGAACAGGCCCTAAAAGGTCATGATGCACATGTTAAGAATGCAATCCAGGAACAAGGTCTGTAAACGTGAACATGGTGTGATTCGGGTATATCATCAGCTGTAAACTCAAAAAGAGAAATGCATTTATTCTGTATTGTCTTGACTGACTCTATTAGTGGAATAAGGTACTGGGGATAAGTAGGATTCCACTTGATCCTAATAACTGAGAGTGAATCGACATAACTTGAAATCGTAAACTGTATTTATTTTCATATAAAATACATAGTCCACACATATTTTCATTCGTCGCGGAAATGAAACTAACCAGATTCTCAAATAACGTGTTTAAATCCTTTTGTTTTTCATTTGTGACTCACGACCTTAGAATTATAATTGATTTTCAACAATACAAACATATTATTAATGGGTAAATATTTCCATTAGATTTTCAAGTAATATTTATAAAACCATTGGAATTCTGGAAAATCATGAAAACCTCATCCATTTTTCAAGTCCTTACCTTCATTCTTCGAGTGGCAAATCTTGTTTATCATTATTGAGAATATCGAGAAAGTGTGTTATAGAAAAGCACTCTATGTCGCTATTGAAAACACTCACTCTCTCGATTTAAAAGGGTTTTCAGTATATTATGGTTAGAAATTGGGCGGTGCAGAAATGATTACAAATAAAAGGTTCTATTGTTTCTGTTGTTAGCCAGATCATCGAGTTCAACCCATTTATAATAACACTTATTTTCTTAACCTATTGTTGAATATCGTGGTCAATAAGCTTGCCTATAGTCTGATCAAATATTTACTTCGCCAATCAATGTGATGTTATCGGTTTGCCGAGATGGTTTGGAGATCAGCTTTCAATAAAAGCAGCTAATATTTAGACGAAATACTTCCTGTCATTACGTGGCGTGTATTAAATAGAAGTTTTGTTGAATGACGATTTGCCATTAGTTGGTAGCCATCAGGAATAGTTTGCGTCAACAGTGATATGTTTGTTCTGTGGTATTTTCTGATTTATTCCTCAATGTTTGCTCAGTGGATGAAAGATCAGGTTGACTTTATAAGTTAAATAAAAGACAATGATGTGGTAAATTGGTTGTATAAAACCTGTTATCACCAAACGCCACTTAAGAAAATTGCAAATTCTAGATAAGATAACACATAAAAACCCGAAAAACAGTAAAATCAGGCCTTTCTTTGTCCTTTGCTTCGGCTCTCAGAACTTCTATTGGATTTTGGAGTTGATATCATGAAAATCTGATTGTATGTTCTATCAAAATAATATGTCGACCACTAAATGTCATGGATGGACACATAAATACTTATGGGTGGTAATTTGGAATCGTTTCATGTCATAATATAAAAATTAAATTCGTTGGTCAAACATGTTCCTGTTACAAATGAACACCATAAAATATACAGATAGTTTCTCTCCCGTATCACAATGAACATTTAAGCTAGACAAGGTTTTTTGAGATATTAGTAACTTCTCTGAAAATGTCATAATGATTTCTTTTCGGCCAGCCAATAACGCGATTAAAGCGGAAATAAAAACGTCGTGGCGTAATCGTAATGATAGATATAAGTTACTTGGTCTTATTGGTAGACTACAAATGTTTTTAACCAATCCTTTGGGAGAACTTCATCTAAATTGAGTTGCTACTTCTTATTTATTTGCCTAGAATTTAAATTGGAGATTTCTAATTGAGAATTCAGACACGGGGCGATTACTGGGCGGAATTTAACATTTAGCTCTGTAGATTGTAAATGGATATAAATATATTCTAGTCTTTCATCAGCCGTACTGAATGAGAATTTTGAATGATCGCCAATTCATAGATTCCTCCATGTGACAAAGTTAAGTTTTTATTATTATTACGAGTTTAAAATCTCGGGGCTCCTTCATGTCCATCAACTATTACATTCGTACACAAGAAGAATGTTGAAACTTTACTAGGTTGTACTAACCTATGGGTGAGAAAAAAACATGTCAACGCCTCGTGAATTTTACTACTTTGGTTTCTTCCGAGATTTATATTCCATGTAACTAGTAAGTCGTAGAAGTGTCTCCAGAATTTTGACCTTCTATAGGCTGTGAACGAAATAGATCCGTCGTCATGGCAAAAGTTTATCAACTTTTGGGATATTGGGGACACTCTTGGTTTCGATTTTCCCAATTCTAATTTCTATTTGACAAATGTGGTTCCTGTCACTGGCCACTGAATAGGACATTAAACTCTTATTTCCCTACACGTGATAGACTCTTGAATATGTACAACTTTTAGATAAGGTTTGTGAATTATCTTCAATTATGTACATGAATATAGTTAACAAGAAATAGTGACAAAGATTTGTCTGCAGATCTGTGAAGAAGATATATTATTCATTCCCAAATTTCAAACTCATAACTATATATATATGTACCTTTTCGGGGAATCTCCGTTGTGAATCTTAAACAGGGTCTTCTAGCTACTAACTGACGATATTGAAATTTATTGTGAACTGATAAAATTATAATAGGGGTTTAAAGCCATTGTTTTTGTACAAATGTCTTTTGGCATATAATTGCTGGTACCCACTACACGATTTATATATAAGATGAGCTTTAATAGCTTCGGAAAAATAACACAACTTGAATATTTAAAAAAACAAACAACTACAGTCATGTTTGGAATACCAGTCACCAGTAGCATATTCATTCTTTATGGGACAAGAGAACAAAATCGTCTGAGAAGTTGGTATGGGATTTACTAGAGATTGGGAAAATATCAACTGGGTACATATGACATATTCTTAAGTTGATGAACTTTACATACAAGATTACTGTTGTAAGAAACAATTAAAGGAGTGACGTTATCTTATTGTCTACTTGATATTTATTATTCAAATAATTATATTTTCATAAGATAGACAAAGAGAAAAGAATTCGAGGTCTATAGTATTAGCAATATTGAACTTATCAATTATGGATTGGACAAGTAGGTATGATCATTCTGGTGCTAGACTAGAAAGTCAATCATTCGTGAAATCAGATTTTAGGTTCATTGGGCTAGAGTGAAATACGGTTGTACGATGTGTAATCTACCATATGACGGTCTGTCTGAAGTTTTACCATAGGTTTACTATGGACGTGACAGTCATTTTCGTGAACGCTTTTCTTTAGAACGTAATAAAGATGTCATGAGAATGATCTATCCAGGTTGTAAAATCATGCCACCATGATGTGTGAAAATTTGATAATGCTTCAATAGTGCACATAAAACGATCAATGCATTTAAGAAAAATAATGGAGAAACTGAAAATGATATTCACAAATACTTTAAATTGTTGCATTTCCGTTTTGAAACCGTGATCAAGAAATTGACCAAAGGAAAATCAAAACAATTTAAGGTCATATTCGGTTCTTCCTGTAAGTAAATACAGTCATTCAGATGAAAAAACAAACGTTAAGCACATGGTGTGCTCTAAGGATCTGTTGCTGTCCTGGAAACATTTTCCCGCTTAGCACATATGGTTTGTCAGTCTTATTTAGGTACAGAAAAATACAAGCTTTCCTTTCCTGGTAGAAAATTTCAATCACTCATTGGCCGACGAAAAAAATATTTAAAACATATAATTAAATCGACGAACTAAAGGAAATAGCTTTTTCTTAGTATGATCATTATTGAAACAGTGTCGAATTTGAGCCTAAATTGTAAATATAAGAGAAGGTTGGTGATAAAAAAGTTCGAGGTGTCGGATTATATGAATTTTCAGACAGTTTTGATGTTCCCATCTCAAGTACATGTCACAGCATTCTATCCCAAATAACTCATTAATTATATGATCTATTAAGGATTTGCCCTATGATTATTGATAATGGTGATGGCTACCCGCAGTGATACCATATTTAATATGGACATTTACTTCAATTAACCATCAAATATTACACCGTCTATTTTAGAATATCATTATTATTATAATTATTATTAATATTTTATTGTTTTAATATCATACACGTTCTTTGTCTAAATGAACACTAGTAAGCCATTTATACATCTGTTACCATTGATATGCTCAGTTTATCAGATTTTCATGAATATTCAATTAATTTTTATGGTGTATCAAAACCTGTACAATTTGTTTTTAGCAGACAATAAAATATGTCATTGAACTGTCAAGATAAAACATTTACTCACTGGATATATGCAGTCATAGGATTTTTCTTAGTCCATCGGGTATCACGAAACGGTGGTTTCAGTTGATAAGATACGGAAACCCTTCAAACCCCCATCGCCGAAAAAAAGGATCTCAGCCTTAACGAAATCAGCTTTGCAAAAAGATTAATCTCGGGTGTTGAACCTAGATTTTTAGATGGAAGTAGAGACTGATTAAATTGGACGTTGGACGTTATACAGTCCAAGTACTCTGTGCTGTGTGTCAACATCCTGTCAATAACATACGATTTAAAACCTAAACAATGATATGCACACCCTCGTTAGTTAAAGAAAAAGTTCTTGACCAGAAAAAAGTACTGCGTTCTTTTGATGTGCTGTAAAATTACGGAAGCCTACAATATTATACTCTTAATCTGTGACGATTACTTACATGTTTTCCAATATTCACTTTTACGTACTATATACAAACAATTAACAAGACCAGTTTAATAATGGTCGATAATGCGTTTAGAATTGTTCATTGATGAGTAACAGAACATCATATTAATGATGATGATGATAGATACAATACTTTCAAGTTGACCTGGTATATGTGTCTAATGTAGAAATAACAGTCTCTTCAGCTGTCATTTGAATTTTCATTCTGACATTGCTCATTTACATGTTAACCAGAAATTAAACGAAACATGGTTTTGAGAAGAAGATCAGTTGTAGGTTTCCAATAACACAATATAGCCGATAGATGCAGTTCCAGGGGTAGATATATTAAAACAGCGCAACCAACTACACAATATATATGATGTATGTACAATGTAGTATATTACTATCCGTATAATGCTTGATGCTTAATGTTTGATAGATCCTTTACAATTGTTTAATGATGAGTAACTATACTCTTTGATGTAGACATAATTTATACCCTTATCATTAATATACCGGTTAAAGATCTCGTACAACACTTAAAAATATATAAGTTACATATTGACTGCAAACAATACTGTTATGGCCTTCTGGGCCTCATCAGTGCAGTGCTAATACTGGAGTTGAAGTTTGACTATATAGTCACCCCAGATGATCCCACATATGTGATACCATGTGATGACGCTAACGACAATGGTACACTCCAGATAGAGTGCTCAACAAGGTATGAGCCAAGGAGCGTATCTAACTGCAAACAGTACTATGCAAAAAGCTTCTGATGAAGGGACAATCTCTTCATCTGGTGTGCTTAAAGAACACTGGTTCTGTGGTCCTTCTGTTCTGTTTTTAAATGAAACGAAGAAACCTCCGGGGATCAATTTCATGTGGACTTGTTGCCATTTACTTTAACTTAGTCGTCCCAAAGACATCAACCAATATTAATGCTACTATATTGACGTAGTAATACTCCTCAATGGCTACATGTGTGGGCTATTGAATGCTGGAAAACACCATGTAGTGTACATTGAGGGATATGTTACTCTTGTTTTGTTGTTTGATATCCAACTATCAAGGTTTCTTAAACCTGGGCCTCGGTTTATTTCCCCTCCGATGTCCGGAGTCCCTGGATGGAAAAAAAATTATGTATGAAACCCATACTAGACCATCCACGTACTGGACATACGAGTAATATACATTTAATTCAATAGAAATGTACAAGTGTAATTAGATATATCATTGTCGAATAATGACAAATTTTCAAATTTTGTTTGATAAATGGGATTTAAATGAGTATATGATGGCATTGTATACAGTCTCCATTCCCTGGTGCTAATTTTGAATTTGTTTAAATATATATTATTACATGTTGATTGAATTTAGATAATTTACTTTATTTATTGACATTAACAGAAAGCCAAAAAAGTATACCGGAGATTAACTCCGATGTTACGAATTTTGAGTTTTTATGAAAGTATCTTAATACGACAATTTAAACCGAATTAACAGCGAAATCCGGTATACAAGCGGATTAGATCAATTGTGGAAAAATGGTCCTCATTCGTGCTCTTAGTGGGTAAAGGAGGAGGAGAGAACACACACATTAAGTACTTAACTGTACACACTGACAACATTTTCGACAACATGTTGGCCAACAAATCTCGGCAACAAAATATTGGTTCCAGAATATACACGACAACATTTCGACAACATGTTGCGCAAATTGTGATCATTCATTGGTGGTGACTCTGTCTTCGTTTACATCACATGACTTCAGACAGATCATGGGATTTATAGTCAATTTCTGATTGGATAGAACTCTGCAACATCATTTGTATCTCGACAACAACAATAAACTTGTATTTATTCAGCAACATGTTGCCGAATATTTCCGAACTGTACACATTGACAACATTTTCGACATCATGGCATTTCGGCAACATGTTATCAGTGTGTACAGTACTTTACCTTTCAGTCCTCAGATCAAGTTGTCCCTAATAATTTAAAGGGACAGTCTGAATTTTTTTTTGGTCAAAAATTGTATTTGCTCAAATTTATGAAAACTTTACACCAAAATCTGTAACTATGTGCCATTTAATGTATCTGAAAGTTTTAACTAAAAAGTCCAGCCGTTAATTTTTAAACGCTAAAAACATGCTTAAATTTTTAAAAACCTTACGTAAGGTTTTTAAGTATGTTATGTTTTTTGGACGCTGATAGGAAACTACTTAACGGATTTGAGTAAAATAAATGCCGAATTGTAGAGAAATGTCCCTCTTGTGTATTTTAAAGGTTTCAGCTAGAAATATTGAGCCGTTTAAAGGGCAAACACCCAAACTAGGTCAAATTGCTTAATTAACAATAAGTACTCCCTGTTCGTAATTAACCCAAATTAAAACAAATTCAAATTGATCAAGAAGATGCAAAGATATAATGAGCATACTTTAGAAATACTTTCAGGTAATATTTGCGCTGGTTTTGATAATGGAAACTTTTTTGAAAAATACAGAATGGCCCTTTAAGTTACTTGAAATGAATCACTGTAGAGCATGGAAACAAAGAGAATGTCCATATTTAATTACATTAATATATATTTTAATTAATCCAAGTGAAGCATGATATCAGGTGTCTCGGAAACAATAGGATTGCTATTACTTAACAATGGTTGAATGAAATGAGCATTATTACATCTGGAATATTAATATATAGTCATTATGTCTCGGTTAGTAAGACCATTAAATTAACAATATATGATTATTGTTAATGAGTTTTAAATGTAAAATCGTAATATTACGTTTATTAGTAGGTCTATCTATATAATTAATATTTATCTCTTATTAACTTATAAATATAGGTGAAAATCTAGGTTTAATCACGTGTGTAATATGTAATATTTTTAAGTCGGCTGAAAACGCAAAAGATAGATAATAGTGGAGCAATTCATTTCATCGACGACCATTCCATATCTTTCTACCTTCAAAAGGTTTTGTTTTAACACAAATGTCTCTTTGTTTAAATGAGCATTTACCACAGTCACAGTTTTGTGTCAAACAAAAGCATTTTAAAAACGTTCAGTTCAAGTTTATTTCCATCACGAGGTCTTTTTCTGGCGTTCTCTATTTTAGTTAATCTATTTCATCAACATTGGTTCCTGAAGAAAGAAATCATACCTTTATTGAATTACTGTAAAAGAAGGTGGATTTAAATAGAAATTTAATGTCAGAATCTCTCCACAATAAACTGTGACACTTTAATGTTTTCTTATATTGATGGTATATGTCTGTAAAGAATAGGAATTCTTAAAAGACATTAAACAATGGCGACCTGCAGATGGCAACTTAAGTTCTAAACTATGTATTAGCGAACAAAAGCAAAAGTCAGCCATTACAAATTTAAAGTGGCATTTCTCAGTTTTCTGGAGAAAACTTTCACGTATCGATTTAAAATAAGTTATATATTTATAATAGATCAAAATGTACGAATAGAGTTTTTACGATTAGAAAGTTGGGTCTGGGATAACATCGCGATCGTAATGATGCCTTCTGTTATATTAACATTGTTTCAATTCGGAAGGGCCGGAATGGACAAGTGATTAGTTGTTCATATGGGACAAAATCCTAAGCTCTATCTATTTGCTTGAAGCCGTACACAATAATGACCCCATGTCATTTGGAAATAGAAAAAGAGTGGGTTAAGACTAAATTTACTTTATTGTACACTAAAGGATGTTGCACTTCTCTATTAGTTTAAAGGTGGCTTTGATGGGTAATCAGAATATATCAGCATCAAACACAACATCGAATCTCCTAGAATTTATATGAAAAAAAATATATTACATCGATACTGAGTATATAAAATGCCCACTTTAACTAAACAAGAGAAGAACCTTGGAAAATTGTACAACCAAGTGTAAAAAAATTGTGATATTGATTTTATACTGTCATCACCTAGGGTTTGTTCGATTAGTAATTTAATTCTTAAATCTACTTTCCCTTGAGACGCGAGAAATATCGGGAAATTATAGTTTAAAAAATCCGTGATCAGCTATAGAGAATTGAATTGAGTCTTCATTTATTTTTCAATGCTCTGGATCAACTATTTTATTATGTCAACACAATAGACATAATGGTAAAATATATAAAATAATGGAAATATGATAGAAATTTTACAGTCTTTATTATTGATGATATGAAGTTAATGGTTAAAGAGGTCTACAGTAATTTAGAGGGTAATGTGAAAGGCTAGAGATTAAGGGGACGCGTGGGACGTGGAAATGAAAAGGAGTTTAACGTTCTGCTTTTTACATGGGCTAATGAAGACGTGGGCGTTGGACGTGGAAATGAGAATAAAGTCAAAGTTATATATTGTGTAATCTTAAAAATGTCTTTGAATTCCATATCTATAGATAACAAAAAATCCCAAACGAAAATAAAGTTTTGAAGATATTACCGAGCTCTTGCATGCTTTTAAAACCTAATTGAAGACTATATAAACCAAAGATAAATCCATTTTCTTATCGGATAAGGATTTCTTCTCGAAAATACATCTAGAACGTTCAGAAATGATATTCATGCGTAACGATTCCCACGTCACTCTTTGATCTACTTGCATTCAAGATACCTCCTTATCATAGAGACTTTTATGACAATGTCCTTTTTGCTGAAATGATCAGTTGTCTTTTGTTCTAATGGCAAAACTTCCCAAATTGAACACTACATTGGATTTGTCCGTCCTCATTGGCCCATAACTACAGAAAAGTGGGACGTAAAACGGCATTTCAATTCTGGAAACATGCTCTTATTTCCGTACAGTGTGTCTAACGACGACATTTATTACAGAGACAATTCACGAATACAGAAAACAGAAAAGTCATATCCTACATTTGAGATTTCTTTTAAACCTTGTCTACGAATCTAATCCAGGACTTAACGTTGTAATCTTACAATGGTGTTCATTACCAACAGAATGCAACTTATCGATTTTTCGACATGAAAGTATTAGGAAATCATCTATAATATATAACATAAGCAAACATTCCAATCTGTTTTAATATCGGTAACAAACCGTATTAATACGACATAGATAAGGTATAGCTTGGGTAACTTTCTCTATCTGTTATATAACGTTACCGTTTCACTTTTCTGAGGCGACTGTTGCCGTTTCAAAAGAATTGAACAGTTAGAATGCCTCATGAATTGGAATCCGAGTACTGTTGCCCGCAGATACAGTCAGTTGATACCCCACAAACCAGTTTACCAACAAGAACAAAACCATTCAAATGTCACATATATACAAAACAAAAGAACTCGAAGGCAAAACAGAAATTCAACAAACAGTGATAAAAAAAAACAACATTTCAATTTTTTGTTTCGCGAACTATTCTTGAAAATAATGCTCGGCACTAGTGGCATGAAAATCAACATAATTGTATATAATGATGAGCTAAAAACCGAACGGTTATTGATGTTTCAATACTATTTATGGCAGTTACTGGAAGAAAATAAAAATTATAATACAAAGAAGCAAGAATCAATGTAAAAATCGTGAGATACTCTTTTATTTAAATGTCATCACACAAACAATGCGTGGAATTGAATCAACAATATCTAGAGGGTTTTACATTTTTACTTATACATATTTTAATAATAATTTTCAGTCGCTGGTGGAATACTTACCTTACCTGATTCCATCAACTTAACAACAGCAACGACGATTCAAGATTGTTACAAAGCCAAATGCATGATCGGAAAGAATAAGAACTTTCTGAAAATCGGCCTAGGCTGTACAGGAACTTCGAAAGTTTGTAAATAGAAGATTGCTTATAGACATTTCACAGAAATTGACTCACCGGCAAAAATGAGAGGAAAATTCAACCTAAATTCTTCGTGTAAATTTATTAACCGAAAAAGTTTGAAAAATTACTGATGCTGATGTTCAGTGATCCTATTATAAGTTTCGAAAAAAATGCATGCATGATCAAGCGAAATAAATTATTACTGGATTAGTGATTTTAATTACAGAGTGGCATCAGGTGTTTAGATGTATGTTAACTGAAGCAGTACCATCAAATTATTCGTTAAAATCAATGCAGTTCAACTATTCTAGCAGTTTTATGAAACTCGGCCAAGTTTTCAATTTTTGTTGGAAACTTTCTTGAATTTGTTAAAGAATTTACACATTGAAACACTTTTTAAAAGGGTACTTTTGCACTGCGCTCAAAACCAAATTTAACTCGTCTACTTCCATGGACCATTTACGCTTTCATAGAGTAATTCCAAATAAACCATTACATGTTTCATCATTGTTGTTGGCCTTATGACTTATAGCCATCTTACCTTTCTAATTCCTCTTATATTCTAATTACCCCAGTCAAAGCTTTTAAAGCAATCTATAAATATCGTTTCAATTGGGGAGAAATTTGTAGGTGTCGTCTTCCAGACACTTAAATTGTTGTTTGTGTCGGAATATACTGTATAATTATCAAGGATAGACAAAGTAATTCTCCAGTCTGTGTTTGTCCATCTTATCACTCGGGTTAACACAATCCGTTTCTTCACTATCACTTAGTACATAATTTTACTTTTATTGGCTGCGGAAGTCTATATTGACTCGCATTTGTCAGACAGTCATCATGATATCCGACCTTAACTCATTCCCTGGACCGAAAGTTAGTATTGAATTTGAATTCAAGCTTTGAATTTTATATCACTTGTTTAGTATGGTGTCTATCGTTTTAATGGTATACGTTTCGTTTTACCTAACTTGCTTTACGTTAATAATTGTCCGATTGACATAGGTGTAAGACGTTTCTGTCTCTGCATACAATTTATTTCCAAACAAATCTCATCCAAATTGTAGATCCTTTTGCAGTTCAGATGATTAAAATACCTAAACATTTTGCAATCGTAGTGTGTTCATCTTTTAAGTTATAGTCGTTTTTAACCTACTATTCCTTTCAAACGCCATTCTGCTCGATTGCCATTGTTTGCTTACAGATTACAGCGAAATTAATAATAAAATGTGGATTTGTTTGTATAAGATAAGGCAATGGAGGTGGTGAATTGTGTAATATTTAAGATAAAGACAACCCTTGAGTCATTCCATGTCAAAGTGACAAGGTGAAGTTAGTGTTCTAAAAGGTAACGATATTGAAATTTAACGTTTTCGGAATCTATGTGGACCATCTAAGAGGAAAGGTAAACAAGTATCTTTAACTATTGCTCTCGATTTCGCCATGTTTTGGGATGCGATTGTTTTGCTTGTACGGATTTTTACCTTGATATTTCCATTTTATTCTAATTTTCCAAGCAATATTATTGTTATTTTCTGAATCAATGTGATAGTAATTATTTCTGCAACGATATATGTCTGTGTAATACCATATTCAACAGGTACATATACACAAGATTATATCAGGGTCTTGGTATGATATAAGGCCAAATAATTCAGTAAATCAATTAATCTCGTATGGGAAGTTCACAATATAATTCTTGCCCCCGATTTTTTCTTGCTCTGGACGAGAGTTTTGATTAACGGAATTGTTTTGCTTGTACGGATTTTTATTTTTATTATCCAAATCAGTTGTCTTGGTACTATTATGTTAAAGAGCTACGTTCGGTATTTCGCAAAGATGTGAAATCTTTAGCTTAGCTAATTAGAAATAGTCTACAGAGCTTACCGTTGAAATTTGAGCCTTCAAATCCATGTGTATCCTTAATTATCCGTGTTTGAAAGTCCCAATGCCCTACTACACATTGAGCGTCCCGCCATCTTGATAACAAATAAGTTATTCCCGTGGTGCAACAGCGCGGGTCAGGTCATCCAGACTACTGCACAGGCCCACACAAGCATACCGTATTTTGAATTGTAGACTTGGTCAACAAGACACACAATTTTCACACAGGCTGGAGACCAGCCGCGCACAGCAATGAAAAAAAATAAATAAACGTGAATTTTTTAGTTTGAGATATATTTGAAGGTATTTTGCGATTTTCTTAAAGCTTGAGTACTTCTGAAGACTATTTACATATAACAAAGGATCAAATCAACCAATAAAAATGAAGACTGGTCCCCTTTAAAACACATAACTGGAGATTTATATAGAAATTTCAAAATGAGAAGTTGAATATGTTGTTTCAAGGCTTATATCTGTTTAGGTACCGTCACTTGTGACATACATGGACCCGCGGTGGCTCAGTGAATTAGACGCTTGCTCGCTAACCTGCAAGTCCAGGGGTCAATCCCTGCATGGGTCGAGATGATACCTTCGGATTTTTTAAACAGGTTTCCCCCTGTCAGTGATGCAGGTCGGAGGGGCTAACATGGAAAAAGCGTCTAGTCGTCCCGTGTGCTATTGGCTGTGCCCGTTAAAGATCCCTCGACAGTTGGAAATCGAAATTAAGAGCAGGCTAATGCCGCTGTCATGGCAAAATTTCCCTCATTGCACACTACATGGCGTTTGCTCGTCCTCAATTAGCCCATACATAGGTGCAGAAAAGCAGGACGTAAAACTCCATTCATTTCATTTGTCACATACATGAATTAGAGAAACCAAATAAGTAACTGTTTTTCAAATATTCTGATTAACTGATAATCTGACTATTTCGAGTTTGAATGATTATACTTTATCGACAAATAATTATACAACATGCATAAATACCAGATTGTCAAGTGATGTGTTATCTGTTTTATTTCATGTAGACTGTTAAGATTTCTACGCTCAGATTCCTGATATTTGATGTAAATTAAAATAGCAGTCTTCAACCATGATTGATCATTTATTCTTTTCCTATTTAAAACTGCATTTATTTTTACCTCAGAATGTTAAAATTCCTTCTTTGTCCACTTTTTTTCTTTGCATTCATCAAAGACAAGAGGCGTTTGATGATGAGAATCGAGATTGGTATTTAGTTCTCCCCCATCCTTAGCTCGAAATGTCATTAAAGACTTGATATACGAGAGTACGATAAAGCGTACTGATTACTTCTAAATTAAATATACCAGAAGTTGAAGTCACATCACTCACACAGCTTCTTAAACTTTTCAATCAAACGTATACTTCCGTAGCAAAACGACTTTAATGAAAAAAATATGCTTTAAGGAAGACAGTTAGTCAATTCTATTGAGATTCAATAGATGGCCCAATATTGGCAAGTTTGGTATGAAATCGGTTTGATGGTATCGTAGAAGATTTGATTTACACTCATCTATTATTTATTAAAGTTATATTGAAGATATATTCTTCCCTTCTATTTTCTTAAATACCATGGATTCCTTAGTTTGATTTTAAAAGTAATTGTAGTGTATTCTTTAAGGTATTTGGATTCGATTATAAATGTCTTGCTGCCGAGTTGTTGGTAATGAATTGGCTGTCATCTGGATAGATCTTACTTGCAGTTGGTATATTAAGAGCAATCTGAATAGACTGGCGAAAACGCTTCTGAATCCCATGTTTGCACTTCGATTGAAATATATATGCTATTTATAGTATACTAAAATCAACAATGAGGCATTCAGCAAGACGTTAGCCTTAAAGCTTATCCCCTTCTCTGGTTCTCTGGTATATTCTCCGAGATCATTACTTTTAATAAGGAATTGTTGAAGATCTGATTGACAATCTTGTTATACTATGGATTTAATTTTGTGAGCTCATTGCTATTTTTAGTTTGAAGCAAATGGCAACTGAAAGTTTAAAAAAAATATCCATTAACTCCTGACTGGTAATGCGACTGTGAATTCATTTAATATCATTATTTATTCATGCATGTTTCATCAACCTACAGATGTTTTTATCTCTTCGTTAAAAATGGTAACTAAATTAGTTATTGCCATGCGGAATCTGTCCATTTACTTGCTCTTCTGTTTTATCAATAGTAGAACATAGATTAAGTCGTTTACTTTTATACACATCTGACATTACAGGAATCGGGAAGTCCTAACACGAAAGTAGTAAGCGTTAGACTTTTTGTTACATTTAAAACCTTTTTAAACCTTTTTGTTTATTTTGAGTGAAGTATTGTGGTTTTCATAGAAATAACTATACGTAACAAGTGGTTGGTGATACTCTAACGGTCGCACTGGACATATGTGTTACCGACTCAAAACAAGTGCAGTAAACAGTCGAAGATTCCGACGGCTCAATTTTGTTCACATTATTTAGAACAGACGGCAACTTTACTATTAATCCAGCTCGACCAGGTTCTACAGAATGCCAATGTCAACTCACAGTAGCATTGAGAAATACGATAAATTGAGCGACAATATGAAGGTGTCACACTGTAGATGTATATTGGTAGTTTAGTTAACGCCGATTCTCAATGTGAATAAGATCATTTTAACTATCAGTTCCTCATTTAACAAACGCAGCTTAAGAGAGAACACTGTCAGATCCTTCTCGTTATAATTATAGTATTTTACTTCGCCTTGCTTCATTATAGAGCCATTTGTCACAATTTTATCATCTTCGGCGTTTTTCTATCGGGAAGAAAATCTATTGATCCCTTTCCTCCTAGTGACCGGCAGGCTAAGAAGCCAGACTAAAGCTGTTTTAGTATGTAAAAACAAAATTGATCAATTTGTGAAAATTTATTCTCTTAAGCTATAAGTGATATAGCTTAAAGATGTAGTGCAGTGTTGAATGTTAAATTGTCAATAGTGACATATTGATTGAATCAGAGAAAGTCAAAGATCGTTAACTTTGTTTGACTTCATATAAGAAAGTATGGGTCAATGTTTATTAGGAAGTAAATATTGCGACAGCAAATGGTTTTGCTAACTTTCTTTTTATTTTAAATTGTAATAACGATATTTTGGTATAGTTTGTAATAGTATAGGCTACTCATAAAACTGACATCTCTTCGGTTTGGACTTTGTTAGCTATGATTTTGTATGATGTTTATTTGTGTTGCATGCATACGTCTTGCAATACATAACCAATTATGCCAGATCCCTTGGTTTGCATTAGATTCAGTATTAATATTGATTACATAAAAATCATTTTTTCACTCCGAATTCCTTTCAAATATGAATCTCGACCATTCACCTGAAAAATAATTTCTCATATATGTTTTTTCATCCGGATCAAAAATTGTCATGTATGCACGCTTAACAATCATTCATCCATACATTGATTCGTTCTTTCAATTTTGTGAGAAAACTTCCGCATTGAGCGTTACATTACGAGATAACGAGCAGCTGTCAGAATAGTGTGAGATCACCACTTCATTATTGACTGTTTTGTATTCACATTAATTGTATTCAAATTTAAATGAATCATAATGCACATATAATTATTAATCGTATTATTTATAATTACCATTGTTGTTTTTGACAACATTTAGTGTATGTTATGCCTGTACCATAGCATACAAAAGATATTCTAGTAAAAGACTTTTGTATACTAGGAATGAAAGTTTAGAGTAACTCGAACATAAGATAATTGGTTAAAGCTATTAACTTGAGGATATTCTTTTTGAACAATTATTGCTCTTCGTTAGAGTTAATGGTGCTATGAAGCTGAAACGTGGTTTTTCAGTAGAAACTAAGAAATAATTTTGTTTACTTATCCTCATCTTATGTTTCTTCTTTCTAATTTCAGCATTGTAAGCAGCTCTTGACGGTGATGATGACTACGTAATAACTTAAGAAGGAAGACTGAGATAAACATATCTACTCCATGTCAAATTGCCCGCTCTTCTCAGTTATTAATCAACCTGAACATGGGAACTATATCCGGAGTCCGGAGATTAGCACTTCAGCTCGTGTGGACACTTATAATGATGAATCACATACAGGTGCATGGTTCAGATATTACGTTCCGGGTCCGCGAGGAACAGACGAAAGGAACTTACGTCGGTAGCGTAGCCGAGAAAAGCCGAGTTGCTGAAGTGGTAAGTCCAGATGAATTGACTTTGTTGGAATATTCTTTTCTGAATCCATCAAATGCTCAGGATAATGCTTTGTTCCGAATTGACGGAAATAACGGAAAAGTGTACACAACTCGTCGAATCGACCGCGAGGTTATCTGTGAAAACTCGTTATATTGTGAGAGAGAAGTGATGGTCACAGTCAAATCAAGTGTCATCTCATATCTCAAATTATACACAATAACATTTATTATTGTCGATATTAATGATAATCAACCCACGTTTTCTACAGATGTCATAACTTTGTACATTCCCGAATCCGCTATTGTTGGAACCAAGTATGCCATTGAGGGCGCCGTGGATAAGGACATGGGGCCCAACAACTCTATACAATCTTATGAACTTCTGAAACCAAACAGCGCCTTCGGGATCGAATCTGAGAGGAAACTCGATGGGAGTTCTATTGTGAAAATTGTTTTATTAAAAAGATTGAATAGAGAAAATCGAGATCTTTACAATTTCTTCGTCGTTGCTAAAGACGGTGGAATCCCACAAAAAACAGGAAGCGTGACTATAAACGTGAATGTGCGAGATATAAACGACAATAAACCAGTTTTTAGAAGACAGAAATATAATTTTAACGTGAAAGAAAGCACTGGAGTCAATTCAATCATTGGTCGAGTGAAAGCGACTGATAAGGACATTGGCGAAAATGGTCGCGTGTCATACCGATTTAGCCCTTTAAGACCAGGAAGATTAGAAGATTTGCTGTCGATCAACCCAGTGTCAGGCGAATTAACGGTTAAAGCACAACTGCAGTACGAATCTGGCAAATCATATCAAACAATTGTTGAGGCCGCAGACAATGGTAATCCGCCTCAAGTTTCCCAGACTGTGCTTCATGTCAAAATCGTTGATACTGGAAATAATCCACCTAAATTGAAACTTAATCTTCAGTCCCCCGTTAATGCCGACACAATATTGTTGAAAGAGGGATCAAAGATTGACATGTTTGTTGGGCATATTAAAGTTGAAGATCGAGACCCGGGATCGAATGGCGTCGTAATATGTCGATCTGAAAATCCATATTTTCGAGTACAGAAGCTCGAGAGCAAAGGCTATGCCCTGATGATAAGCAAAGAACTTGATCGAGAAGACAAAGATAAACATAAAGTAGACATCATTTGTGAAGATTCTGGTACCCCTCGACTTTCATCGTATGTGAGTTTCAACGTCGAAGTCACAGACGTTAATGACATGGCGCCAAAATTCTTACGTTCTACTTACAATGCAAGTGTGACTGAAGGTATGGGGGAGGGTGTCGAAGTGTTACGAGTAAAGGCTTTAGATCTAGATTTGGGTGTAAACAGTCAATTTATTTATCAGTTGACTTGGGACTCCAATTCCATGTTTAAGATTGACTATGACACGGGAATCATTACAACTAATGCTGTATTTGACAGAGAAACGATGACACAAGTGAAATTTACCGTCAAGGCTGTGGATCAAACGAACAAGTCGTTAGTTGGCACTACCACCGTGATAGTTGACATTTTAGACGTAAACGACAACACGCCAACCATCGAAGCCGATAGCTTGAGAATTGAAGTACCAGAAAACATCCCAATCGGAGGAGACGTCGGTAAATTGATCGGAAGAGATTTAGATGCCGGTAAAAATGCCAGATTAAGTTTCCGATTAACTGATACGGACCCTCGCATACCATTTGTTGTGTTCAAAGACGGAACGATCAGAACAAGTCGTCAATTGGACAGGGAAACACTTGATCATTACGAGTTTGACGTAACAGTTTCCGATGATGGCGATTACCCATTAACTTCTGGCGGTCACGTAAGAGTTCATTTACTTGATGTGAACGATAATCATCCTGTCATCGAGTTCCCCAATTCGGATAATGACAGTGTTATCGTGGTTTCCGATTTAGCTCCAGGAAGTATTGTCGCCAAGATAATGGCTTATGATGACGACTTAGCCGAAAATGCAGAACTTTCTTACTCTTTTGTAGACGAAAATTCACAATCTATGTTTAAATTGTCTCTCCGAACTGGTGAAGTCATTTTAGCCAGACGAATTACTCCTGATGACAAAGAACGTTTACTTCTTAAAGTATCTGTTCATGATTTAGGATCACCGCAATTAGAAAAACGTCAAAATCTTGAAATCAAGATTATTTTCACAAATGCCACTTTGGCTGCTAGACAACAAGATGTGTATGGATTTAAATATGTGATAATAGTCGGAGTTGTAGCTGGAGTCACTATCATAATCTCAATAATCATAGTCGTGGCTATTATTAAACTTCGTAGTACCAATAGACGTAACAATGATCGAGGTTCTGTACAGGAACAGGGTGACCAGGACAAAACTAATGAAAAGGAGGCATTGAAATCTAATTCGCCAAAGCGTGTCATCTTGGCCACGACAGAAAGTAATAGTAATTTTGAGTTCTTTACAAATTCGAAAATGGAGAAGGATCCAAAGTTTACGCTCAGTAAATCACCTGATGGCAATTACTATTCGGCGCCGCCTGGAACAGACCAATATGGAAAACAAGAATTTCTAACTTTTAAAAAGGTAGGTCAAAATCTTTTCTTAGCCTAACCTAACTTTAAATGGTTACCAGGTACAGGGGCGCCGGAACCACGGGGGCAGGGGGGGGGGGGGGGGGTGAGCATGTGCCTTTTTTGTCACGGAGACACGGACAATTTGTTCCAGCAAAATTTGTTGTGTCCCTATGCCCCAAAATACAGGCATGACGTACGTTCTGGTATACCTAAGAAGTGATCTAAGCTATAAAATACAAAATTTTCTTGGGGGGCTTACGGCGCCTCCCAAAACACCAGACCGGAAGCTTCCCTCGCTTCGCTCGGTCAAATAGTGCCCTTTATATCACATCTCCGCCCCCGCCGCTAACATTTCCTTCCGGCGCCCCTGACCAGGTATGCCTCGTCATAAACAATACCAAAAGGCTATCTTATAATTTTTTCCAGTTATTTCACAATCGAAACAAAGTCAATAGTAGGTGAAACTCTTCACATGATTTTAAGTAGTTTAACCTCTTAAACCTCTTGGTAGTTTTCATATCAGGTACTTTTTGTAGAGATAAATGCGTTTTTAACAGTTCCATTCAAGAATAGTGGAGGTAACTGTACACACTATTACAGGTGTAGGAACACACTCAGTCACTCGTTTTACAGACGTCCAGATAATCCCAGGGGCGTTAAAATCATTAAATAATATTAAACGTAAATAGATATAAGTCAATGAAATGCAATATTATCAGGCAATGCATGTACCAATAATTTGCTTCTTTTGTGAACGCGATAAAAATTTCATTTTTGCTAAACTGTTAATTATAATGCATGTCAAATGATGTTCAAAATAGCAGAGTAAAATTTTCTTGCAAAAATGTCATGTAAAAAGATTGCTTTTCCTTATCTCGTTTTAAAAGCACAGTAGGGCCAATCTGAAACGTGCAATAGAATTAAGATGAGATGCTAATATGAAGCTTATCTCTTTATGTAGCACTTGAAAATCGTGCAACAAAACAGCTGAATCGGTCTAATTTACAGCATTTTTATCTGATTCAAAACATCAATATCTAATTTTTCACAGACAGACACAAAAGATCAAAGCTTGCTAATAATAAATCAGAGACCATTATGAGATTCCGTAACTAATCCTGCAAATAGTTTCCTGTGTATCCTATGTGTTATTTGTGTCACCGAGACACGCGATGTGACAGCTCAATGTGTTGACAACCCAACATTACTACAAATAGCTAAGTCAGATTGACTTGTAATTACACCATTTTAATTAGCATTATTCATAAAGCTGAAATTATTCCATTTCCACCAAATAACAGGTCTGTAGACCAATGTTTCAGATTTTGGTATCGCGTCCAAATTGATGCAAATATAAATTAAGCCAACCAAATACTTGAGAAAATAAATACTTGTTTATATTCTTCATCAGCAGATAATCATAAAGTAGATCAAAATGTGGCGATAACCATATTTTAAGGAACAGTAATCTCGTAGATTGAACTTGTTGAATTCGAAATTTCCATATTCGGTATTTGATAAAAGAATATAAAGACGATATTTTTTCAGGCGTCCTCTGAAATAAAGAAAGATTGATTTTTGAAAACAACGTCGCCCTAGGATATCGTGTAGGAGGCCTTGTTATTGGAGATTGCTTTCGGCATTTACAAAATACATTCTGATTGTCCTTCTAGAGCTTACAAATCAAAGTTGTGATCATCTTGGTATATTTTATTCTTATGAAAATATTCGAATACAATATATATTAATATATGAATAAAAAACTGCAATATTGTTTCGGCCTTCTCGTCAGTGCAGTGACGATGCTGAAGTTGATGTGTATAATAGTCGTCCAGATGATCTAACATGTAGTTTCATTGTATTTTTCAGAGGGCTCAAACTAGTGAGCTTTGCATGTGTTAATACAACTATGATTTGTATATATACATGTTATATACAACTTGGAGTTGGGGTATGGCTACATACAGATAATGTGTCTTCGATTGTATTGAAACACATGAGTATTTCCTTTCGTAGTCCACACTTCTATGAACACTCCTTAGCAGAATTTTACTTTCAAAATAAGAAAATGATAGGCTAGTGTTCATGCCCTTGGGAATAATCTAGATATTTAGATATTGTAATCCATTGTTCTCTCGTCAACACATAACAGATCATTAGAATAATTACTCATACATCATTGTTTCAATTACACTACAATAGAAATAGGTCGTTATCATGCAGTATTTGATGACATAATTCTCTGTTTATCTATTTCATGTACTAGACTGCATCACAAGTAATTTCTGGGGCTTTTTACAATCTATATCATTACTATAAAATATAATTGGTCATCTGATCATTACAATATATATTTCTGAATAATTCTAGCTATTAAAGGAGAATGTTCAACATTTTCGAGGATCGATTTTATTTTATGTAATTAGCCTTCAGATTTACTGGAACAGCCCAAAAATTTTTATGATTAGATTAGCTAAACAAATTCCAGGTTCTGAGACTAAAAGTTGTTTGGTTTAACAGTTAGTGAACATATCCCTTTGAGCATCAAAACTCATGCTTTCAAGCTCTTTTATAGCTTGCCATACATGTCAATAGTTGACAAAGTATGCTATTGAATAGCATTATAACACTCCGAATTGCACAATTTGCCTTCCCTGCCAACAAAACTTGTCACAGTGTAGTTTTCCCTGGATTGACTAGCTTGTAGCTCCTAACTAGGAAAGATACTTTGAAAAAAGTCATGCCCACTATTCGAGTCATTGATGCCTGCCTATTGATGTGTAATAAAAAAAATGTATGAGTCAGAAGAAAATGATGTTCTTTAAGAAAGAGTATGAATTAAATCTCCCATAGGGATTAACAAATTGAAAAAAATATCAAATCTGAACTTCCGTATATCAAAGATGAATTATTCTTTGTGTTTCTTTGATGATCTGACATTTAAATGGATCTATTTTTTCTGCTGCTCCTTGAATTTAAATACAATATGATTACAGAATAAAACTAAACTGTTACAGCTTGAAGACATTTGCTAATCGAAGCTTGTTCTTGAGTAAAAAAAGTCAAGGAGGCAATCAATGTCCATTCCGACGTCTGTGGTTCTTGCAATTCTACCATACTTCTATGATTCCACTAAAACTAACACGTTTTATGACGTCACCTTCACTGATCTACCGGAAGCTACTATTAATGCCTAAGCAAATCAGTGGGGGTGACGTCATAAAACGCGTTAGTTTAAGTTGAATTGCAAGAACCACAGATGTCGGAATGGAAATTTGAATGGCGTAAATTGGTGCTATCATATACATATACAAAGTTTAGAAACCTCTTTACAATCCCTTTAAAGTTGCTTCGACAGTTGAAAATCGGAAAATAATAGGCCTATGCTGTTGTCATTGTAAAATATTCATCATTGCTTGTTGTTACCTATTTTCATCCGCTCAATCAGTCTAAGAAAAATAAAACGTAAAACTCCTTTCATTTTATTTCATTTAATTTCTTGTGCACGTTCCTAAAGCTGAAATGTGACAGTTGCAATTGACCAGGTACGAGGAAATTAACTTGTGCACATCTTTGAAGATTTCAAACTTAAACACCACCAGTCTTTACTTATTGTTGCTTTAACCAACATGCTTTATACTAATATACGTTTCATTCCGAAATATATGAGTGACTGGATACATAGTAATCAAATTACAAGAGCAAAACACCATTGGGCCATATTCATTTTAATGTTCCGACTAAAAGAATGAATATGCCCATGCCAAGCCAGGCATGCACAATTTTAAAAGACATTAAGAGAAACGTAAAAGTAATTGGATGTAAAATAAATTGAAGGTTACCAAATTTGTTATTTTAGCCCTAGAATTGGATTGGAAATAATTTTGGTAATTAGGTTAGTTCATCAAGCCATAACATTCAACTGCAGTTTGATTGAATTTTGAAATAATTTCTGAAGTAAAATGAAACAGTGAGTCATGGCCTATCAAAAGTTCATTAAATCTTTCTATCGATATGATGGAACATCTCACATGTACTTTATGTTAATAGTCAGTAGTACCAATGAAAAATACTGCTTATAACTTATTTCTAAACTGTTTGAATATAAGGTCAATAAACTGCTAGGATAGTGAAGACATGTATATGCATTCTTGGATGTCATATTTATAGACTGTCGAATGTTGATGTTATGTTATTATGATATTGGTGTGACAAACCTCATGTTAAATGGACTTCTACTGTGAAGCACCATGTATCGTTCTGAACACAACCTTTAAGCCGAGAGAGAAGTCTTAAGATCTTGTGAACTGGAATTTCTATCTAATTGATTGCATTTTGACATTCCATTATGCAGTGTTAAACTCCATTTTTTAAGAAAATCGGATACATTAATATTATAATAGGAGTTCAGATGAGTCATTCATAATATTATAACAGTCGAATTGTTCTTAATCAAGTGGATTGTCGCAATAAAAACGCCTCGAAAATCGAAATCATGCATCCGCAATAGAATGTTTTAATACCAATTTAAATCTCTGCCATGCCACTTAAGCTAATCAGGGTCTTAAAAGTGTCATATTAGGGCAAAAAGATGTCGATTTTTCTCTATTAAAGGTTTATTTAAGAACTGCTCCAGGCGTTAATACGGGAATTGGTCATTTTTACCTTTATGATTAAAGATCTGATGTAAGCGAAGCATTTACAGAGATTTTAAGTTTACTTGAATAAAGTTTGCAATACAGATCTACGACATTCTACGACATCCATTAAAAAAATATCCACAAGATTGGTGTATATGGCCTGGGTTTTCAACTTAAGTGACATGTCCCTAACTGGGGATATTTGCACATTTTCAGGGGACGCAAACTGACCTATAGGTCTGGAAAAAAAATAGTTAGTCTGTATTATCTAGACGGATATGCATCAATTGTCCACTGCCCACAATGACTCTATATACCTAGGCCGAAATTTAAGTTTGTATTAAAAAGCAAAATGCTGTGACTTTATCATGCTTCAAAATTGCATGTTTTCGATGACTTCCGCAGACAATTTAGGGGACATGGTCATTTTCTTGTGCGTAAACGGGGACATTTGAGAAAACCAGTTGAAAACTCGAGGTGTATGATGTAAAATGACGGATATATTTAAAATAAAAGGGAATTAGCTGGGGCCAAAGAAGATAGTTTCTTGTATTTTCAACTGTATCGATAATCTCTCGCAGTATAGTGTACAGAGCGCCATATAGTGTACATAGCGCCATATCTCGTAGTTTCGTACCTTAATGATCGCTATAAGATTAATATAGTGAACATGAAGTATTTCGCAGAGTTCAAACACCAGCATCGGGTTCAATAATACATTTTATCATGGTCGTTAACATTGTAACCTTTCTTAACATAATAATTGGATCAAAGGCGTCAAAAATAGTAAAAAAAAATTTAAACTATTAAGTCGTTTAGAAGCGAGACTTGATAATTATATTGAACTTATTGACTTCATAACTGACGATTCCTCGCTACTTTTGAAATTAATGCTAAAAAATCCGTCATACCATTGATTTTACCCAACCTTTTAACTCTTACAATGTACTATTTCACTTGCAATTGGACTCTAGTATCAGTGTATCAAGATGAGACCACTCAAGTTTAGGGGCTCTTAAAGGATAGTCAAATAATTGTTAGGGGTGGCATTTGTTCGCAGCACTTTTTCCTGACTGTTGCTCTCATTGCTGGCATCTTAAACGTTGGCGAAGGACATTGTGATTTTGTTTCGTCATAGTGGACTGTGAATGACTGTGATTTTCTTAAGATTTCCATTAACATATAAAGTGTTTACTGCCAGTCTTATGATGATCTTTTGTATATTCGTCAGACTGACTTCCGTTAACACATTGCTGAAGGCACAACGCAACACAATGGTTATTTTCATTTTAGTCCTGACCTTAAAATCACGTAGACAGTTTTGAATGAAATGGCATACATGTACTTTTCAAATTATTGGATTTCAGACAATTAAAGGAATTCTTCAAAAATCATTTTCATTTGTAACAATACAATTAAGACATAAATATTCACTTTACGCACACCCTTAAAGAAGCTGTGAATTGGTCACGAATTATGTTATATAAAGTAACTGGAGAAATGATCATGCTTTCAGCATCTTACCTACATGAAGGAATGCGAAAGATATTCTAAATAATTCCAAGATTGCAATTAGATTATAGTGAGCATTCATCCAACAATCATAGAAACCTAGTATATATTATTATTTGTTACATTTAAATAAATGTTTTTATAACGCCGTATTGTCAGAATTTGCACACTTTAAAAAGCATTGGATACGCATTTGTAGATATTAAAGTGGGTGTTCCATTAAATATCTTCAATAGTATTTTTTTTAATTAATCGTTTTGAACCATCATTATTTTACGGTCGATTTTTCTTCCCCCGATAAAAAAAACTCGTTCCATTAGACAATACCGGAAATAGTAACTCCTTGAAATAGTCTTTTTCAACCTGGCTGTGTTGAAATATAAGACAGCAATTTGTTGTTGTCGTAGTCAACCAAAGAACAAGTTATTGGGCTGATTCAGAAAACAGTACAATTGAAGGGATTGTAGGTTTTAACTTTATACTAATGACATAGTAGGGTTGTGCTCAGTCGAATATGACATCAAAAAATGTCTACTTCAAACATGGGCTCAAAATGTTAACCTCGATTTCGGAAGAAGAATATAGGTGGCGTTCTAGTACTTAATGTAGGTATAATTCTGATCGCTCAATCTTTATAGAAACTCGAATCGAATTGTCTTAATGAACGACCTTTTTAAGACTGAAAAAGGAGACTATTTTTCGCAAAGGTTTTCTAAAGGTTCAATACAATTAAAACAGATTAATGTGTAAAGATTTATTAAGAACCTTCTTATGTGGATGCCATTAAACAACTTTTGTTCATTATTGATCATATTTTCACACAAATATTTTTTCCAATAAAAGCAAACTTTATTTGTATTCACTGGAGACTTGAAGACAATAAATTGTCATCTTAGTTTGCAATAATGAGACCCGAACAAAGCCAAAATAATATGAAATATAATAAACCCTTAAATAATTTATGATTCTCGATTCATTTGTTGCTGAGTTATGAATCGAATTGAATGAGTTACTACTTTCTGAACGCTTTTGTTAACACAAAGAATGAACTTAATGGTTCATTCCCATTCCGTTTTTGTTCAAGTTATTTTTAATGTGATAATGCTTGGATATGAAAATAAGACAAAACTAATAAATAATTTATTACTTAAGATATCCGGAACGGTGACTTCAGTTCTTCCATTCCAATTGCTTTTACAGTGGTTCTAAAAATGTCTTAATTTAATATAAAAAAACTAGGCTAATAATCTGAAAGCATTCAAATTTCACTATGGCGTTCTTCGACGATTTAATCGATTTAAGAGAAATATTTTTTCATAGATGACCTTTCCAATACACCTACCTGAACTAGCTATTCAATAGATTTTTTCTCAAAACATAAAAAACATACCAATAGCAACAGTGTCATGATGTGTTTTGGGTTGATAACTTAACATTAAGATAAGAATACCACACAGTTCATGTTATTGTCAGTTACGTACCAGACATGTGATCTTTTTTTTCGAAGCTAAGAAGGACTTACATCATAATGTATGTGACAAAACATGGGTCACAGGTTGTGTATGCTAAAAAGGCGAATGTCCATGCAAAATATCGAATTGATTGCACAAAACTCGCGATGTTACAATGGTCAGTCTGATAAGAAAAATAGGACATTAAACCAAATTTTTATTCGTTTAGCCCTGGTATTCAAAATGGAAATTGTGACATTTTTCATCCTCGGTTAAGGGTCAAAAAGGTCATAATTTAAAACAATAGGAAGCTTGCGTCATGAGGTTATAATTGTGATTAATGTAAAGCACTTATATAGAGGCAGGAGTAAATGGCATAATAATTGGTAGCCGACTGTGACAGTAAACACACGGTGATACGAACTCATTTATTTCCTTCGTCCACTAGCCTACCTATCATTAACTACTGAATAATGAAAAATGGCAGTGCGGTTCATGCTGTGTCTTGAATAGAATTTTCCCAATATGGTGTCAAATATGATGTATGGCATAATTCAAAATAAATGAGTTTGGTTATAAATACTTTTTAATGTAAAAAAAAAAATGTAAAAAAAAGTATGAGGTTTGGTTTTAAGGGGACGTTTACCTAAAGCTTTGTACTGATTCAAAGTGCTCATTTTAAACCCTTCTTTGCGAGGTGGCTTGTCAGATTTGTCAAAGGCCCATAAAATATAGTGTCATTATCGTAGTATAATAGTAGTTAGCCTTAAAGGGATTGCAAAGGGGATTTCTAAACTTTTTATCTGTATCGGGGATACTGATAGTATCAATTAGCGCCATTCAAATTTCCATTCCGATGTCTGTGGTTCTTGCGATTCCACTTAAACTAAAAGTAGTGTTCATACAATAGTAGTTCGCCTTAAAATATAAGATCATCATTTGTATTTTTTAGTCGAAATTAGTTGTTGGTAATGAAGCAGAAGTAAGAAGTAATAGTTCTGGTGAGACAGCTAGTGACAGTGGTAAAGGCGCAAGCGAGGATGAGATCCACTTAACAATTCTAGCAGGTGAGGTCATTCATTTCCGCCATTAGCCAAAACAATCAACTAATAACAACATGTTATGGATTCTATGGTGATGTTCACACTGATAGATGGATATCTTTGTCCTATTTTTCCTAAATTGTGTTTGATGATGAGTATTGATGTCCAGAATTATTAAACAAAGATCACGAGATTCTGAATTAAAACGACCTCCTATAATAGAACAACATACAACAGTACATATTACGTTTTAAGATTCGCAATAGATTCTAAATTTAAATCCCATAACCCTGCCTGTAGCTACATAGAAACTCAATCCAGTAACGTAGCCTACTCATGAAAACAATATCAAATCATGGGTAAACGGAACTAATTGGATGCTAAAGCTCAGTAATAGAGATTTGATATGAAAATTTAACGGAACTAAATTCAGTAAATATCGTCTAGACGAATGTCATCATAGCTTTCATTTTGGTCACATTCACAAATAGGTCGAACTGGTAATATTTAACTACCAATAAACATTATTAAATGTACAACTCAATATAGGTGTTTTGTTAAAGAGATCAGACTTATCGGCATTATCAAACACAAATTCAAACACATCCTAGCTAGCGGTCTCTTTTAAAGACTTGTTTGTCATTATGGACAATTTCTTCATTTATTTATCGTAGAAAGCAGATTCGATATGATTTATTACGCTCATCTCATGCCGTGAACGCGTGCTTCGGTAGTTAAGCATCAATATAATCATTGTAAGCAAAATGATTTTATAAGCCGATTTTTAAAATCGGTTACTTTAAGCTCAATTCGCACTGACGTCGATCGAAGGAGATGTATTAATAATAAAAATCCGTACAAGCAAAACAATTCCGTTAATCAAAAATCTCGTCCAGAGCATGACAAAATCGGGTGGAATATTAGTGGAATTCCCATACGAGAAGTACCATCAGGTATATCTAGGCCTTAATTTTGGCTATTGAACACACTTAATTTCGATATGAGATAATTACTTTGCACCCGATAAACATAAATAAATCGAAAAACTAATTGTAATCATGTCTTATTTTGTCCAATCATACTTATATAATTCGTTTTAAATTCAGGGTAGGAGCGTTCAATTCTGATGCAATGCAATGCAATGCAATGCAATCCTTTGCCATCCCTTTGCAACAAAATATTATTAAAAACTACCGTGGAATCTTGTATTTACAACATTATACAAAATGGTTAAATCATTTTTTTTTCAGGTGGTGATGGAAGTTATAGAAAATGTCAAGTGAGTTTAAGTCCTGATTTTGAAGATTTTTTACCTCCACCGCCATATTGTTTTGCCGATCAAGTTGACCAATTAAAACAAATTGCTCACACTTCAACATATCCTAAACCTCGAGCCCCGAAAAAGGAAGGTCCCAGTGCCTCGCTGCATAATATCAGTAAATATACTAAAGACCATAAACAAATTCCAGGCACGGTGGGACACATCAGAAAGCATCCACTAGGTGGCTCTAGTGGACGGATCGTGTACAAACCAGCAGATGCTGATATCAGTGAATATCCAACAATTGAACTCAGTAAAATGAAGTCTGCTGCTAGAGGTTATCCTTTTTAAATTGAAAAACCTCTTTTGTATAATGGAGTGCATAAAGGATTTTTTCGTATATGGAGTGCTACAAATGTTGTTGGTAATGTTTATAAGTGCTGCTTGCTCAATATAGGTATATTTGGAGTGCTGTAAAGCTGTTTGATAGTGCTCAAATGTGCAATTTACCTCATAATGTACATTCAGTACCGTTATAATGGCATGTTTCATATATTGTGCTTAGCATGGTGAAAAAAAGAAAGTAGAAATGAACGATATGTTATGCGACGTGATAAAAGGTTGTATGAACTGATACATAATATTTTGTATTTTATTGAAAACACCCAAGTCAAAAACTTAAATGATGCTACTAAACTACACCTATCATCATATGAATTCAAGAGGAAACCAACAAACAGATCGTTTGAACTCTCATTCTGGTTGATGTTTTATCTTTAACCGTTAAATAGTTAACTTAAGTCAATATTCTTGAATCATCAGTGATTACATGCAAGGCACCGAGTTTTGATAAGCTCAACATTATTGCGGTTGTATTCATCAGTACATAACTATGTTCATAATGCAGTTTGCCATCAGTTCTAATCTGTGCTATATCTAAATAACATAGTCACTATCTGTGAAGAACGTCGCAAGTAGTCGGTTTAACGCGTCATCATTATTTTGTTACCATCAAAATGATCAGCACAAGAGGTGTGATTGAGTGTTGTGATTTTTTACTTATTGTTTCTATTTTATATTTATTGTACATACATCATTGTTTAAATATTTAAAGTATAGAAATATCTAGTCAGTAAGTGCAGAAAAACCACACAACATAACTACATTACATAATTCAGGAGTAGAAAGACCAAACGAATAGATGGATAATATTATTACCTGTTTTCTGAACATAATTTCAATAAATTATTGACTTTGTTTCCCATCTGTATAAATCGGAGCATACGAAACCAATGTTGAAACTTTTTCTGGAAATAGGTCCTGAGTTATTTGTATGGTTAGTTGTGAATGATGGAGCTCCTTATTAATTTTAACATTCTGTGAATGTAAATGTATCTACTCGTTATCTACGTTTATCCTACCCTTACTTCCCAATCCAACTCCAAATTAATATGGACGAATTTTTGTTCTATAGACCTTCATCGTGAGTAACTTCAGACTTTTGACTAATCATCATAATTTGCCAGTTGATTTGAAAGGTCTGGATGCTAGAAAATTGAATATTTCAATTGGTTTTGTTTACCAGACAGCTTGAACTTATCCTCGACTCTAAATGCATAGGAATTGTTCTTGACATTTAATCAAGCTGCAAGAGACTCCACAAATTACAAGAATACAATGACATTGAACGAGAAAATAGGCTCAGACGTAATCAAATTGTAATAACAAAAACTCTTCGATAATGGAGAACCAGTCTAATTACCACTTTACATAAAAAATAGGTATTGCAGAACGCTAATGAAAAGTGTCAAAATCTAACTCTTATTGTTAAGTCTTCACAGTGTGTTTTGAAAGAGGGATTTCAACCCAATATTTAAACTTAAACGTAAGTAATCAAGCGAAATCATTGAAAAAGATCGAAACGACGCCAGCAGAAATACCCTTTGGTAGAGAGACTTTTCACACAAATGCAAGATCTAAACCAGTGGTTCCCAACCAGGGGGCCATGGCGCATGAAGATGTATATCAATTTTTTCTCTAGCCCAACTTTTATTTAACAATAGTTTGCTGTGTAAGGTCTGTAGTTACTTGTGGTCAAATGCATCTGACCTCTTGCGCTTAAAGAACATTTTATAATATTTCGTCAGAATTTAAAATACAAAAATTTCAATAACATGAATATTTGATATCACGAAAAGACATCTTTATATTTTAATGTATATATTATTTGAAAAGAGAGAATACTATTAAAAGAATGTGTTAGTTTAATATGTCAACAAAGTTTTGTGATTATGGTTTATACCTGTAAATAATTCTTGTTCACGTAAGATTTCATTAAAGGAGGTAAAACTACTGCCTAACTTTTGTGTTACACGTAATAACTTGTCAAGCAGTGTACATTTGATGTGAATAATGGTGAAGATTGTTTTGACCTTTCTATAGCATATACCTTTGTTTCAGCCTCTTGGATTCGGTAAAAATTGATTTTTCAATAAGAGCTTCACAAAAAGCTTGAAACTTTACTTTCATTTACGGTTTGGTGAAAAATAATGAAAGAATCTTTTGGAAAGCAGAAACAAGGTTGTGTAACAGGAAAGTGTAGATATTGTAATATCTGTAAGGTTCTTCATGCTATCAAGTCCATTCCTGTTTTAACCATTATTAATGTTTTTTAATAGCGTTGTGTGAAAGTGGTTTATATTTTAAAACAAGCGATTTTTGCTTAAATGTGTTTAATGCTTTTAAAACCTTTTATTTGTTTATAAATTATATTTATAATAAAATTATTTATAAAATATCATGTTCATTTTATCATCTAAGTGTGGGTTAATTGACTTCATATAATTCGAGTTTTCATTCCGTTATCATGACATATGCTGTCTTACTTCCTGTGTCATATGTATGCTCTATGATGCTTGCTGCTATAGGCTAGATACTACTCAGGAGAATGCACTGTGCCCATAGAACACGTTAGATTGCCACAATAATTCAAAACCTTTAGTTCCGAAAGTGGTTAATGGTTTATGATTAATCAGCAGCTTATTCGTTCAGTACTGAAGACGTCGAATATGGTTATGCATTTGTTTAATGACAAGACAATGAACAGAAACACTACAAATCGGAGCAATAAATTACCTCCAGTCACACAGAGTGTTCAGAAACCTCCAAACAATCCATCTAAGACACAATTACTTCGAATTGCTGAACAATTAAATACCTCAGACATTTTTACGAATTGTTCTTAATGGCTGTGTATTTCATGTTAGGTTTTTCCCAGGCTAATCAAATTCATACTTGTCACAAACGCTGTTCACTTTTGAAGTATCTCTCATAATCTATCAAAAGGAAATAATTTGTTTACACACATACTTGTGTTTGTCAACTTGTCAACAAATTAATTAGATCCCTGGAAATTCATAACACAAACAGTTTGAGCCTGCCTACGTCTTTATTTTCGCCCAAGGTAAATATAATCATATCAAAACGGCTAGTGATTATTATTGTGATAAGGAGCAAATAATAAGAGTCTTATTAAATATCGAATTTGACTTTCCCCTCAGAAGGTCATACCAAAGATTATACTAAAATCAAAGAATGCCTTGTCATCTTAAGTGTTCGTCAATTAGACACGTCAAGTAGGCGGTGCTATTGACTAAGTATTTTGACTGTTAGTGTCGATAGTCTGCCATGTAAATAGATACCACCATTGCCAATGACAGCCATCTTGAACAGTGTGATCACGTGATGTAAATTGTCTTAATGCACCTGGTCAATGACTAAACGTCAATATTCGCATGTCATCCCTAAAATGTGTTACGGTTACAAGTAAAGTCTTGCCAAACATAATGATGGTAGAAATCAAACACACAGTCATGACATTCTTGAGAAAGTCTACTTTCGATTTGCTAGACCGCTCACGAAGTACACCTATGAACTGTGAGCACAGATGAGGTTATTAAATATGTTTAGACAGAATCAACTAACGAGCATGACAGTTCGACCACTTTCAACTTTCTAACATCATTCTGTTAATTTGTATACTTGATGGTCGATAGTGAGAAAATTACTGACCACAATAGCTCTGGTCACCGATTCTCATTGATTGAATACCGAGATCTACCGAGGTCACTACTGGGCTATTATTAAGGAAATTAGTTAATAAACCCCTTCTTCTTCCCTTTCAATTTTCATTCTAATTTAACAGATCGCACTATTCTCACACTAACTATTCGTCCATCTAACCATACGTAATCAATTACCACGACACTTTATTTGACAAGATACCGCCACAAGGTTTGACTTAAAAAACGAGATAATGGGCACCGGTTAGGAAAACGAAATTCGGAAGCTGATCATAGACATAATATGCATAAAACATCAATTTACATTAGTTTTGCCAGAAATTATTTCCTTGGAAGGTTTTAAAATTGTGAGCAATGGTGTCGAACTACACATGATGAACGCAACCTGAAAAATATAACAATTTTAAACGCATCTGAAACATTGGCACACAAGAAAGTGATTTGTGTAATACAATGTTTAGGAATTTAAAGGTTTTTGTAAAAACACAATAACGTCGTTAAGTCATTTGAAGAGAAAATCATTCGGTAATTGTCTTAGTCATTTAGTGTAGAAAAGTAAAAAGAAAACTTGACAGAAATCGAATCACGGATTCACAGTTAAAGAATTTAAAAATCTTAAGAGAATTACGTAATATCCTGATTCTGACAAATACATCTGCATTGCAGACTTTTAATTCCACGCCAAACAATTGCTTAATGTACATCAGGGAAATAGCTTAATGTCTTTATCGCACATTGTACATTTCTAAGAGGTCATTTAAATCGTTTAGAGCAATATTGTTTCATTTTAATTTCCCGCTTCGTGTATAGGAAAAAATGTTATCTCTGAAGATACTTTCAAATAATTGCTCATTTATTCATGCAATTAGCTCTGAATGGCTAGGTCAAATGTTTCAATTATTCGCCCATTCGTTTTTTGCTCATGAAACATTTTATCGGCTATCAAATGGTCATAAATTAAATAGCATCGTTGTGGCTAATGTTTTAAGTTGTGAAAATGATAGCAATAAATGGCTTCTGAGATAAATTGACGACGTTGTCTTTGAATTTAAATGAAGTTTTCAAATTCTAATAAACTTCAACGTTCTGAGTTATGAAGCTATTCAAGCGTTTCCAATCACAACTAAAAGTCGATGATGTACTTAACTTGATGATTATACTTCGTATTGGGTTATGATAAGAATAAAAGAATTGGGTTTCACTGCCTACCTTACTGTTCCAGTTAATACTAATGGACTAATGAAGTCAGGAAAACTCCATTAACCTACATCGAGACATTCACGAATAACGATGCTTTCTAAAAGCAGGAATATTTTGTTGTCACTGATATTGGCCCGCATGCTCGAAACGTTCTGAGCTTTAGGATGTCCTAGTAACAGTGTTAAAAGTTTGGACACTAGTGAATCCTTTCTGTGATATTGTGTCGAGAATATGGAACAGGATGCTATAAAACAAAACAATTATATCACGCAATAAATTCATTGACATGCCTGTAGAAGTGATACGGGTAGATGGAAGTCTATCTGGAAGAAGTACATTTTTAATGAAACGATTCTTGTAACGACTTTTCTCCTTCAGTTCGACATATTTTACTGTATGTAGGCTACAAATGGCGAAAGAAATACGAAGAAAAACTGTAATGGACTGGTGTGTTATGGTACCGAAGTAAATGTTATTACTAACAATGACAATGTGGGATTAGTACTAAAAGATACTAATAACCCCAAATAGTCATCACTACTTCACTGTAGCTAATAGCATTAAAGAGACACGACTAGAATCTGTATCATTCTTACAAGAAAACTACGATGAACTATTCTTTATTAACGTGTATATTGACATACGATGCCCAACATTGCAGAAACAGTCATAAAGGGGAAATTCATTCTTAGAGATTTAAAAAAAGAATAAATATATACAGAATCTTGAACAAGGCACAATGTTTCTCTTAAGAAATGATTAACTGCAACGAAACTGGCGAAAGCTGACATCTGATTGATTCCTGTTGTATCAATCAAGAATTCGCTCATAAACATCAAATTGAGCAATGTCTATATATGTCTTTCAAAGCGTAAGTGATAGAACAAATCGATCAACATACAAAATACGATCAAACACATACAAGCATTTAGTAAGCATAACTTATATGTTTCGGGAAAGAGAATTTCCTAGGCCTAGGATGGAACAAATACTTGAGAAATTGGGATTAAGGATTCTGAAAAAAATATTCTTGTGAGTGAACTGAAACATTGTAAAAATTAAAGTAACGAGTAGTGTATCAATAAATGTTCTACCTATAACTTCTAAATGTAATTTAAAGATTACATACAACCATGACCATACATATAGGGATTTCAATTCAGACTTTACGAACGGAAGTAAAAATGCTAACAAAATGTCTCTTTAAACAGAACATCTGATGTCTTCAGCTCCTTAATTACCACTCAATTCTATCTTTCTATTATTTGTGTAGTGACATGACACCCTAGAGTCAGTTTCGCAAATTAACAACTATAGTAGGCGGATATATGGCAGTACAAACAAATTACACGAATAAATAGTTTTTAAATGATTCTCTGAACTACAACACAATTGTATGTCATTCAATATATTCTTAGCTTTCTTCGTCACGAATATTTTAGAATTGAAACCTCCATCTGTTAACGTTAGACTGTACATAACAATAGTTCAAAACAATTGGTTTTATTTTCAGATCTGAGAGCTGGTGTTGGACTGATAAAGGCATTTGCAGTGGACAAATTTATATCCATTTCTCAACTATCAAACGTATGCTTAGCCTGTAGAACTAGAGACAGTGGTGTAGTTAAGGAGATGGTTGTTGTTTCATAATCTTATCGTACTAAAGTGCTTTTTACGTTATACATGTCCTTTTCTTTCCGGGGAGAGACAACATAGTGTATATGCCGTTATCGACTTTCAAATGTCAAAACACACTTGTTAACGCCTTTCCATGTCTTCCGATGCATCGAAAACCGAAGATACGATCTCGACTGAGGTCAAAATTTAGATGGCCAAACGTTCCGCCCATTGCGAAAGATACAAACTAAATGAGAAACAGATAAGAGAAAATACAAAACTTTGTTCACACTAACTTAAACACCGAGACTTTTACGTGTTACGAGTAATTGAAAGGTAATTTTGCAGAAGACAATAGTGCTAAAACCAACTCGCCAAAACACATACGCTTCTGGCTATTAAGGTATTTCGCTTATTTTCATGATTGCCTTAATAACTTACATTAGTAAGCAACGCTGTTCTCTTCTTTTAACGCTCAAAATTACGTCTTATTACCTTCCTGTTACACTAATTGATATTTTGTTGTATTTTTAATTGACATTTATAGCTGCCGACTTCACATTGTTCAAGTTTAGTATCTGTGAGACATAGAACTAATTGCAACCGTCTCGGGATTTTCTATTCATGAGAATTCTTAGCAGACATACGAGTGTTAAAATGTAGGTTTCATATTCGATCCTCGTTAAAAAACGACTGCTTCAACAAATGATGGCCATGAGTTTGAATATCTATTTATTCCTAAACTCTCCACTAGTGTAAGCAATGGTGGCTATGAGTGCTAAAAAATAGAGCGATGCTCAGGTGGACTTTACTTGGTAAGATATGATAAACTAGATTTTTAGTTGCTACTTGCATCTCGCTGTATCTATGCAAATATAAGCCATCTCCGGGTGATGGATTCAAAATCGAAGTTGCCAATAGTTGTTCATATCTTACAATCAAATCAGACCCTTTTGTCCATGTACCGAGCAAAAGTTATATACCCCTTGCATATCTGTGTTTGTATAATCCAAATATTTCTCTGTTCATATTTCTTCATTGACACGTAAAATAGCTTCTTCATTCTGATTGCATTTCTTGCAAGCCGGTTTAATTAAAATGTCATCATCTTTGATAAAGATGTATCGTCGACGTGGATAGACTACAGAAACACAGAAGATATTTAAATTATGTTATGTCTGATGTTACACAGTTGTTTAGAGGGTTGGTTCTAAAATCATGACGTGATTTGCCTGGTTGCGTCGAGCAAAATGAGGTTTGATCTTGTGGGTTCTAATCAGTAGGGGTGAAAGGCTGAATATGGCACACAGTTCCAGTCAGACCAGCTGTAAATGGGTACGAATACTTCGAGAAAGATCATTGCCAAGGATCGGCTGTTCGAAAAGATCCTCTCGTTCTCTCGAGGGGATCTTAAGTTGTATTCCTTGTAAAATAGGATTGATTCTTTCTTTACTTTACAGTATGTATAAAGCAATTTCAGTTGTCTATGCAATAATTAATTTAGAAAAATTAAAATCTGTATAATATCTTTTGGGCCCTGGTCCAACATCCACAAGAATTGGGTTTTATGGTTCAGTATAAAGGTTGCAGACTCAATCCACTTATTATCCACAATCTAAGTTGCAAGTATAACCATATTACACTTACTGGACCGTTCAGTATCTTCTATCTTTACTATGTGGTTATTGGAAAAGATAAACATGTTGTTTCATGAAATCCTTGAACTGATTTCAACTACTATATCAAATCTAGAAGATTTAGTATAGTACAAGATAAAAGGAAGACTTGTGAATAATTGAAGAATTATTATGATTAATATCTCGATTTGAAAGTATCCAGAGACATTTCTTCTGTCGTGATATATTCCTTAATACATATGGTTTAGTTTAAAGTATTAATATATGGATATTGCTGGAATATATATTTAGATGAAATGCTTGATGAAGGCAGAGCACACTAATGCAATTACAAATTCCATGTGACGACTTGAATAAAAATTGTTATTCGTCACATTACTACACACAGAAAGCCTAAATATGCAAATCAGAAGAAAGAAGCAAGATGGTATACCTGAGATAAAACGCGCACTTCTGGGTACGACTCAATGAAATGAAATCGAGACTTACGTCCTTCTTTTCTACACCTGCGTTAATGAGGCTAATTTTGCCAGGGCTAGCTACATTATCCTTATTTCATTTTTAAAGTTTCCAACTGTGAAAGGATCTTTAACTTGCACAGTCTGTAGTAAACAACCTCGGGTTATTTTCCCATCCGAACGACTAGACGCCTTTTCAGGTCAGCTCTTCCAACCTGCATAACTGACAAGGTGATACACGGTTAAAAATCCAAAAACATCATCTAGACCAATGCTCGGGATTGAACCTCGGACCCTGAAGTCCGCAAAGTGGATGTGTTTTTTTAAAGATAAAAGACCCTGTAGGTGTACAATTTCTTTGCTGGAATTCAGCTTAAAATCGGGTTGAATCATTATTGAGATAAGCACGTTCCTATTACGAGATAAAATGTTTAGAATAGTATAAAATAATAGCGTAGAACACTAATTACCATCAACTGTAAAAACTACTTTTTTTCGTATAGGGTTTGCATAATGAATTCATACTACACTAATACAATTACAAATTCCATGTGACGACTTATATAGAAATTGTTATCCATCACCAAATCTCTATTCACATTTCAAATTCAAGAGAAAAACATGCCAATCGATCAAACTTGTTTTTCGTTAACAACGGTGCAATTGTAAAAACATTACGTATATATTTATACTATTTTTGGTTAACTGCAAACAGTACTGTTTCGGCCTTCTGGGCCTCATCAGTGCAGTGCTGATACTGGAGTTAAGGTTTGGCTATATAGTCACCTCAGATGATCCCACATATGTGATACCATCGTATCATGCCAGAGTGCTCAAACTAGCAAGCTAGTGGGCTACGCATAACGCTAGCGACAATGGTACTCTCCAGATAAAGTGCTCAACAAGGTATGAACCAGGGAGCTACTTGTCTGCACCTGTTTGGGGCTAATGAGAACATGTTGAAATGTTGCTAGGACAGCGGCATTAGCATACTTTTTTTTCGATTTCCATCTGTCTGTGGCTCTTTAACGTGTACAATCTGTAGCACACAGTGTCTCGGTTTCTTGTCCTATCTGAATGACTAGACTCCCGTTTCATGTCAGCTCCTCAGACAGGCAGAAACCTGGTTAAAAAAAACGAATGAACCCTGGACTTTAATGTTATTCACTGAGCCCCCACGGCTCTCTACAAAGGAGCTCATGAAAACTAGTATTTAAATTCTCTAAAATATTCAAGATAGATATTCATGGATAATACATCATTATACAAGATATCGAAGAATTTTAACCAGATTGAAGACAAAATATTGGCTTTACCATCCAAACTCCCCAAACACAAAACACCCAACATGCTTTTAAATTAACATTATGAGCAGTTTACCAGGGGAAATTATCTTGAGACTTGGACCTAGACAAATATCGAATGCCTTTGTTCAAACTGACTTCATTTCACAACATTTTACTGATTAACGAAATTAAATTCATTAGGAAATATTGTTAGTAAATAAACACATGCTTTCTATGTGCAAACGCCATCTGAAAAGTCTTAAACACAACAATTGTGCTATGAACATAAAATCTAAAATCAGGGTTACCCGGTTATAAAAGGCGTTATGAATCTATACTCAAGCTGAAAGTCACTCTAGAGCAAACATGTCTGTTAGTTCGGGATGGTCGATGATGGAACTGGAACAATGGCTACACGTGCATCACCAAACGAAAACTAATGAATGATCAAAATGTTCGTGATGTCTCTCATTTCTTTGACATGCACGTGCCGTCTCGCACCAAATTATCACAGGTCGGCGAATTGTCATTTATTCATTGTGTTTATGGTCCCAATTACATGCATCTAACACACGTGCAATTTCTACGATTGTATTGTTTATAAAATAATTCCACACTCTCAGTTGTTACGCCTCTGTCTAATGAAGAAAAAAATGTCATGAGATTTTTTGTCTCTTCCTCTGTCTGATAATAGTTATTTTTTCCATTAAGATAATTTTTAATAGTCTCGTCAAAACCTTGTCTGTTCATAAAGCTTTCATTGCTACAGACTGAATAAGTTTGGTGGTAAGTGTTAAAATTATTAAACGGATTATTTCTGTAGAAAAAGTAAAAATTAGTCTATGATGAAACGTTCCTAATTGAACATTGTTATTTCATATTATATACAAGTATTATGATCGAATCTAGTATAAATAATGCCTTGGATAGTGGTTAAAATGACTTTCTGACAATTTTGAATACTATCCCTTTTACATGATTGTCCTATCTTCATTGGTTCGAGTAGCATTCAGAACAATGGGCAACGCTTCATTTCCCTAGGTACAACATCGTAACATAAAACCGGAGCTGTGTGAATCCGTATATGAATTGTTTGATGGAGTATTTATTATTCATGGAAATACATGTATAACTGAACCCATAGAACAATAGAAAATGATTTCTCTGGAACGAAGAGGGATTCACTTTAATTATTTATTATGGCTTCTATGATAGCCGTATTGTGTTCGTTCTGGTAGATACTCGAATTTTACTCTTTAAACCGATATTAGAGATAATGATAAACTTTCTTTTGTATTTGTTTATCTGCTTTCTAGAGTTATTTTTCTACTTCCTATTCCTAAATCCAGATTATAAAAAGTGCCAATTCACTATTGGAATTGAAGTTCCAATCGTGAAATAAACTAGACTTTTTAAATAATATACACTTGGAAAATTACAAAAACAAACAATAACTGCTTAAAACATTAATTGTAAAACCTGAAACTTATACATGGAGTTTTACGCTTTTATGTTTTGTCCCAGAGACATCAGCGTGTTCTGTTTCAAAATCTCGTTGTAATTAAAACATGGAAGCTCGCGATGCTCAGTTAACCGCTCTATTAAAACAACGATTTTTTTTCATGTCAGCACCTACGACCTTCATAGATAATGATATTCATTCTGGAATATTTAATTCACACCAATAAGCAGCAAACTCTAATGGACAAGGTTTTCCCGAGGTTATTTTTAGACCTATAAGCTTAAATGTGTCAATGTTCGAAGACCTAATCAAAAATCGACTTCACAAAAAATACAACTGTGCAAGAACAGGCATGTATCGTAACGTCTGATGCCACTGATTCCGAACTGTGTGTCACTTTCGGTGAGCCCTTATAGCTAAAACCTGATATATTCATTAGAGATCTATGCCCCAATCGGAGCCAATGATCATTTTGAGCAATGGTAATTCGCTGTGCCACTTATACCAGTTCCTCAAAAGATTACCAAATAAGATCTAATCATTATTATATCTCATTTTGTTACATAATGGTTAAATATTGTTAAAAAAATGCGATCTCTAGTATTCGTCTAACATTCTTTAATTCCCACTCGAACCTCTTCAATAAAATCGTTACAATAGATATAAAAATTCTCTCGAAGGTGTAAAATAGATGAATATGCCAGTATTTATTTTAAATAATATGTTAGGTGTTAATGTGTTAGATCACGATCAAATATTACATTTCCGTAATAACACAGTCTTAACACATGTTTTATTCATAAGATACAACAAAACCTAAAATTACTGTCTCAATAAAAATAACATTTGGTGAATATCACTCCGCTGCCATAGAGAAGGAAATACAAAAATTATATCTATATAATGTCAGGTCCAATTTCATTTAAATTAGCACTATAATTTTTTTTTATAAAATAGATAGTGCACAAATTGACATTGTTACTCGTCTAGAAGGCCTCATTTAATAAGACCGGTTGATTTTATCCTTTTTTTCCGAGACTCCTACATATTTACACCAGTGACTACATGCGAAATATCCTGTCCCACGTACTTAAATTAGTACAACAGTTTCCAGGTGTCAATAAATCGAAGCCCCATGGTGCATCAATAAATGCATGTACATTTAGGGCCGATATGGATTTCATGTTGAAAGTTAAAGAATCTAGAAAAAGCAGAAATTGCCAATGACTGCATTAATGGGCTTAAATGATAGTCGATGATTAGAAATTTAACTACTTACAGTGGATGATGAAACATGTAAAGTAGTGTTGCTTGGCCATCGTTTGACAAAGAACCCAAACTTGTACTTTACAAAAATATTACATAGGCTTGGAAAAATTACTAAGTAACTGGTCGCCAATTTACAGAATTGAGATTGTTTTGGCTAGTTCGTATATATTTTATCACTAAAAGCAAATGCAACCTATCACCTTCTCGATTCCCAAGAGACTGTATATGCATTAAGGGATCCTTTAGTCAAATGAAGCAAAATATTCCATTTGCACATAATCTTGTCTATATTGAGAAACGACTGCAATTGGTTATCGACATCCCCTTGACATATTGTTATTCTTTTAACCATGTGTGAATGCAACCACTTAAGACGAAATTGAGTGGAAAAGATTTGAGTGGTATGTTAACGTCAAGGTGAAGAAAACGAATTTTCTTTATCTATACTGCTAGACTGGAATATTGATCAAAACCTTTTTAAGACCTATTTAATTTTATTCAATCAGTAAATAAAAAAAGGACAAACTATTCGATTAAAACTTTAATTTCGAGCTGGAATTACAAATTGTTTCAGTTATGCTCTGCTTCCTGTGTAATTGACTTATACATATACACACTTAAATTGTTACATCAAATTGTTATATCGACAATATAGGTATGACAATCTTCATTATCACCAGAAGTCTTCGGCAACTTACCCCAATATTTCTCCAACAAGGGATTTATGTAAAAAAAAAGGGATTGAAAAGGCAACTTGACAATAAGTTACAAAATAATTCCCTATATATTTGCCGATAAGGCACAACATATTGAAAATACCGTTGATAACTCAGATGAATATAGAAGAAGAAAGAAACATCTACATCAAAAATCAATAATGACCAATAATACTGCACATAGCACGAAAGAAAATTACAAAAAATAACATGCAACAAAAGCTAATGTGATTTACTAAAGTTGATCTTATTTCATCGATTAGAGAGATATCGTCTTAACCCCTTCAGTGATTCAAGAGATATACTTGACACAAGGTGGACAAAAAACACTGCCACTTTCAACACGAAATTGATTTACTTTCACTTTAGCTTGAACATTATGATGTTTTAAATGCTGCACGAATGAAATGTGTTAAAAGAAGTGGTTCTCTCTTCGTGGCAAAACAATATCAAATCGCGCCAATACATCAATTTTATTTTATAACTTTATAATAAAAAGTTTACACAGTAGAAGCACACGCTCACATTCAACATATTTTCTCTGCTTCGTTTTGGTGTTGAACATATTTCTCACCTTGTTTTGTATTCCGAACTAAGTCTCGTTTTGCTGTGGAAAATATTTTCCCATTGTTTTTTGAATGCCTCTGTATTTGTTTTGAACCTTATATCTTCCATTGTTCTGGTACTGACCATCATTGTTTACTAACTGTATTTAAAAAATGTCAAATGATTTGTTACAATAACCTTCAAATGTACCGAACGCTTTGCTTTGTTCCTATTTAAGATCTATGGACAAGAAGGAATGTAGCCTTAAGATGTACTCTTTGCCATTAACCTAACAGAAGTCACCAATCTATAGACGACTGTTAGCATATTGACCAGACAGATGTTTCATCAAACCGTTTGCTTCCAGCATGATAAAAATAGCTGTATTGGTTCCTCCAGAGTCATTAGTATTTTGTAGTATTCATAGAAAACATTGATGACCCCGCTCTAGGCTGTAATCATCACAAGGTTAATAATATCTCTAATTGTTAGGCATTTATCTTTTACCATTAGACGGCATCCGGTTAATCTGCATACATTAAATCAATGAAGGGTTTTGTTTAAAATACTGGGTGGCGAAATCTCAGCGACTGACAACAAAGATAAAGCAAAAACAGTATTATTTAAATGAATTTTTTTTTATATTAATAAGAAGTAACTTTTAGGTAATATTTTACTCTCTACCAATGTTATCCAGGTACATTAAAGAATTGAAGGCAACATAGATATCAAAATGTTGAATTTATTGCTCAGTTGCTAAGGTACCTTCGGATTTCGTCAGTGATACTGATATCGTCCATAGGAACAAACATGGATATAATCGAATGGATGGGGCAACCAATGCCTTCGGAGTTACTGATAAAAAGAGAACGTTACATGCATTGAGAATGCAAAATTGTACACTGCATAGGAGGGTATAAAATTCGATTCTATTTTTACTGCATTTGCTATGTAAGTATCCAAAATTATATCTGAGAAGTCCTGATTCCTCGACAAAATAATACCTTCTCTGACAAACACACTGAGAGAACAAAATCTTTACTGACCGTTCTGTAAACTCGAAGCAACTTGCTCTTGACGTATTCATTTTCTATCATCAGATTCCCTGGATGAAGTTCATAAGTTATGATAGACATTACGATACCGTTGTCAATATGACAGATTTAATATAAAACTTTCTTTCCTTGGTGATACGTTTTCAATTGGTGAGTTTACGAGTCCCTGAAGTACCAAATGACAATTCTCGATTTTATTAAAAGTTTCTTTCACTACAATAATAAAATACGAATCGCTGGTCTAGTGCTATTCTCTATCACTCTTGCTGACTCTATTACTCCGTCTTGATTTCTCAGGAGACCCTTAGAAAATGGCGTAGGGTGTCCTGCAAGCCATTCGAGTCAGATGTCAGGCAGTTGATGAATCGTGTTTTAATCAGAATGAAAAGATATTGAAAGCCGTTTATTGTTGCTAATTGTTGTTTTTGTCAAGAGATCAGATACAATAATCTTGGTAGGATTCATTGTTTTATCATTTGAGATTAAAAGATTTTACGTATTGTCATTGGTCGTCGACCTTCTTGTCAAACCATCAAAGCTTGTATTGTAAAAAGACCATGTTCTTCAACTTACAAAGCCAAGGTACAACTGGATATCTTTTCTCTTAAAGCCAATATATCTGCGTTTTGTTGCAATCGTATCAGCCTCTTAGATATTATTTTAACATAAACGGTTTCAGAGCAAGGAACGAACTGTAAATATGAAACGTCCACACGTTAAGCCTAAGCACAGAGATTTGTCTGTGCTATATATTTTATCACAAAGAAAAAAATAAAAACAATGTATTGATGGAAACACAATTTGAAGTAGTTTCTAGAAAACATACAATTCCGTTTGGCACAGACATGTATTAGAAAGAGGAAGGACGACATGATTATTGCTTGAGTCTTTTCATCTCTTTTATATTTATTTAGACAACCTTTTCTTCTGCTAATAAAGATAGAAATTGAAATATAAGAAGTTTTGTGTTTTTATGGCAGATGAAATAGAATGACAGGTTTTGCAGTAACCACAGAAACGCCGACAAAACAATGAATATTAGATTTGTTCTAAAACTAGGAAAACAATAAATATAGAAATAAAACTATCATCACTGGAGATTTAGTGGAAAACAAGTTATAAAAACCAATGTAAAATATAAATGTTTAATGTAGAATCGTTGACGACCAACTATTAAATGTAATTGAGGTTTAACATTTAATTTTCTTCGATAATCTGTTTTAGAGAAGTTAATGTTTTCACAATGGTATTTGTCTGATTTTAAAATTATATTCAGATATCTTATAAAATGGAAAGAAACACAAATCATATTTCATGACGATTAGCTTGCTTCATGTGTGACCAGCTGATCATTGGCCCTATCTCTTGGTATAGATCTCTCTGACTAGACGTGTATATTTACAGGTCTGTTAAAATTCGCATGTCCATCACCATCGCCGTCACCCACATCCAAATGAAATGGAGTCCCGTTTTTCTGCACCTAAGGGGCTACTACCAGGAATTTAGAAAAAATAAATCTTTCTAATCCATGCTATTCAGTATATAATTCAACATGGATTGAAATGTAAAAAAATATATGCAAAAAAGATAGGAACTAATCAAACATGGGACTACAAACTTTCTGAGATAGCTGCCATAAATAGAAATATTATGATATGCCTCTACTAATGTCTGCATTTGTTTAATATCAGTTGCCTTGATACGACTCTACAATGGAATTATTCAAACAAAAAGTGTAGACGTGACGAAACGGAACTCTTGTCATCTACAGCTTGACCTCAACTTCACAGACGGAAGTCGATACTCGTGATCTCCGAGTTCAACTTGGCAACGGTATGCCTTCGAACTCTCTATTTGATGTAATCTGTCGAGCTCTTACAAATCTCCTTTTCATGCTAAGTCACAAAGGATTGAGCAGGAAAGGAAAATAGTCTTAGATTTTTCCTGCTAATTGCTTGCCGACAAAGGAGTTATTTTTATGTTATTAGCTACGACATCAAAGACACGGCGGTAATCTCCAATTAAGATCAGGAAAAATATCACGGTGTTTAGCCAAGCATCTTAAACTGGTATTTATGAAGTGAGGCACGTAAAATACCTCTGTGGAAATCATAAATTTTATGACAAATGACAAAGTTCGTAGTATAAAACATCAGATTCTCAGTTTGTCCAACGAAGACTGCCATAGAATTCATGCTGGCTTTGTAATTTATTAACAGCTTACAAGAAGTATTTTAATTTGGAATACTGTAGGAAGAAAACCCTCTAGATGTTTGCTTGAGCACATCCGCCTGGGTTCGAGAAAAATACCTTCTGATTTTCAACTCTGTTTCTTCCTGTCATTGATATAAGTAGGAGGGGCTGGCCCTTATTGTGCTAGATATGGTACGTGAAAGATCCTTAGGTAGATTTTTCGCTGAACCGAAATATTTCCTACTTTCACAATGCATGGCGCTATCTGTCTTCAGGCAACAGGTGCAGAAAAGCAGGAAACAAAATGTCATTTCCGGTTATTGTAACCGCCATGAGCGAGTAACCCAGTCACACCTAAAACGTTGGGTGAATAAGAAACACTACGGAGTCCGATGTTCTATTGCTTCAGTTGCTGATAGGTGCCATGATGGCTGTGCAATTTCAATGGGAAAATGACCAACTCCCCTCCATTGAAATGTTCAAACATCTATTGAGTGCACTCAGAGCTTTATGTCAAATTTAGAACGAAAGATTGTTGCTTGTAGGCATTTGATAAGCTTGGTTCAGTAAAGCGTCACTCATTTGTGACTATTTTGATTCTTAGCCTCGTGTGTCAAAATTAATAGATCAGACAAAAATCGCTAATAACGACCAGTTCATTCAGTTAAGTGTCATATTTCAGATATTGATTTTCGTAAGAGACGATAGACTAAATATTTTTACTGATATCTTTTCAGTGCTGTGATGGTATATAAAACATTACATACGCATTAAAACCAACAATACAATCTAGATTTCCTCTACCTTTCATAAAAATATTGTTTTCTATGTCAACTCTCGATACCGAGTTTCTGTTTTCATTATTCTTTAAGCAAATAAGAAGAAAACCGAGCAATTTGATCATTCTAGACATTAGATCCGGATTTCACTTGCTTTATAATTTTTTATCAATATTTAATTAAAAAGTGACACGTTACAGACCCAGTTTAAAGTGGGTCAATCAGGATAAATATACATCCTAGAAATTCGAAAGACTAGTAGATGGTTAAGAAATTAAATATATGTAGACTGTTTCAAATTTTGTTTGTCAAAAAGTTCAAAATATTGTTCAAAAAGTTACATTTATAATGCACAATGGATTCCCATGGAACTACTAATTCCTCCTTACACCTTTATTTATGTCATTACATGTTAATGCATATATTGGAATTATCAAGGCGATAATTTTAGATATCAAATAGTGCAAACATTCTGGAATATATGGATTAACATAAAAAAGAATACAACTTATACGTTATCACCAGAAACATTAACATGTTGTTTCCTTGAAACTTCTTCAGTTGTCGAAAGAGGAATGGGAAATACATGTTGAGACTAATAGTAGTTAGTAGCTAATAAAGGTTTTCAGAACTAACTAGGGAATAATAACATACTCATTCTAATTACTATACCATTTACTACCCTCCATAGATTTGTTGACAATCTCAGGTCAAGACATTAGCAAGAGGTCAAAATCAACGTATCATCTCTGAATTACTGTATTATTCTAGCCATTATCGACAGTAACTGCCAAACCAATAATCTCTGATCATCCTTGCACAATATTTTGTGTATCATCTATGAAAACGAACATCGAATGTGTACTTTCGCACTGTTTCATTCATATACAGTATTTAAATATACATAATTAATTAATGAATATTGATAACCATTTATTTATTTTTATTGACATAGTTCTTATTTTCTATATTGTATCTTTTATTTGTATCAGGTGCCGGATTAGCATAATATTTGGCTTGTTTCCGAAACCTTAGTTAATTTCTGTAAAACAATATTTCAGTAAAAATAAAATATTCTTTAAATCAACATCGAATGTATTTAAGGACCAGCTAATGAAGAGTGTGCGCCCAAATACTCACAAATGATTTGATTAGTGATGCATCTAGAGATTCATTTAAAAAAAGGAAGCGAAATTAATTATCGCCAAATATTAGCCTTGTTTGGATTTTGTGAAATGAAGACTGGCGTTGTTTTTTGAATGGGTAGGCCACGTCTTCTCATATCTTTTTCGATAGGCTTATTTTGTAATATCATACATTTACTAAGAACCATTGACTTTCCAGATCACAATTAGTTGTGAAACACCAGTAGCAGAATTCATATAAGAGTGCTACATTTCAGCATATTATTCCTCAAGGACACTCTCTTTAATATAAGGCTAATGGCCGTCTATTAAATATGCAAATGAGGTTGACCGTCTGAGATATGACACATTACTCTTGAGATCATTTATATACAGCAGCATTTCGACCATTGTTCAGAATACGTTGTGTCCACCCAAACCGTCTGGATCATATAAAATTTAGATTTATGTATCAGTTTTTGTTAATGATGTTGGACACATACTGGATAGATTTAAAAAAAAACTTTGTCCTTCCTTGACCGTTCTAGGATTTTACGTACTCGTTTACAGTGGGTTGGCGGGAATAATGAGTCAAAATATTACTCGAAGGACATCTTATATTAACACATCCCAATATATAGGGCTATGACGCCACTCTGCTATAGAACCCAACAAATACATGTATATTGTTATTCAATAGATTATGCAAGTCCCAGAACATGTCAGCAGGGTCAAACCCTTAAAGGCACCTCATCTACACCAAACATCTATATTCCAAATTAAGAAATAATTAACACTTTTCTGGGGAACTTTTCCTGAATACAGCTTTGGAACGAAAAGAAGAAAAATACCATTTTTTTTTAAGACGTTCAATTAATGCCTTGCAGTATACATACAATCAACATGAAGTGCCTACACCATCACTTTATCTACAGTAAAATATCGATCCAGAGGAATAATCAAATTGTCACGTTAGTGATATGAAAATTTTGTCATTCAGAAGCATCAATATGTATTTCCACTGTCACACTTAAGCGATCATATTCCATCCATTGCAAGAGACCGTCCCCGAGGAAATATGTTATTTCAATTATTAACGCTCGTCATAGCGAGATGGTGTAAATATTTTATGGACAAGCTTTGTGGTTTGATGCATTGGAATCAAATTCTGTTCTTTATAATAGGTTCGTTTCCATGCGTTAATATTTGATAGGATAGTGTCATCTATAGGGACTAAGACGTATGTAATCTGATACTGTGTTTTGAGCTATTGGAATACGTCGATCATCCATTGTAGAAGTTGTCAATCAATGCATTTACAGTTCAACTGAGATTCTTTTAGCACATCTCAAGGTCGATCAAAAGTTGTAAATAGTTTATGAGCAGCTTAAATCCAATTTATGACCCATGCATAAATTGTACTAAAAATACTTTGTCTTTGTCGTGAGGTACAGTGATATATGTATGCTTACGCCTATCTCAATGTTATCCAATACTTTAAGTGAATTTAATTATCAGTAAGTGATGGTCATTCCCAATGTTTAAGGACATCATCCTGTTACAGAAGCTAACATAATTTGAAGGTAGAAATTTCTCAGAGGGAAGTGTGTTTAGATGTAAGGTTGATACACCATACCTTTCTATCGGTGGAAAGCATTTTAAAACGGGTTGAGTGATTATTGGATCAGCTGGACTCGTAACTTAATTATCCCTCGTAGCTACATCGTGGTCATCGATTTCCATTGTTAAGATACGTTTTAGACAACATTAAAGCAAATTTTGGCAATTTCATATTTAAATTTATCTGAAATTGGAAGTAGATGTCTTTGAAACATATTAGTATCTGAAGCTCCCTTCAAAGTGAAATAAAGTTTCATAGTTTTCAAATGGGATATTCTTTCCTGATAAATGCAAAATGTAAGGGTTGTTTCAAGTAATATGATTGGCTGTTTCCAATGAAACTACCGTTGGTTTGGGAATGAAAATCGGGACACAAACGATTTAATCACGATATCGATTGAATTTAAGTTCATATCGAATGAAGAAGGAGTTCATTCAATAGAAAAATCATTCAGGAAACAACCAAATAAGCGAACAGAATGATGCTGAAAGTGCCTCGTAAGTGGCAGAACACAGATTGAAGCGATGGGGGTTAAACAATTTAAAATGGCAGCTTACATCTCTTGTCCTTAAGTAGTCAATGATATTTTTTTGAAGTACCGGTATATCACGTCTTTTACCCGAAATTTTACCATCCCAAAGACAAGCCCATGTGGCTGAAATGGTTAATCAGCTAATCGAGAAAATGGAAGCATAGAAGGAAGAAATCAAGAAAACCGATTAAAAATGTTGACCCTGCCTCCAAGACAGATCTAACATTTCCCTTGTGTAACGGCCTTTTTTTAGATCAGCTGTGGGTATCTGTAAAACTGGCTTCCATCTACGACCCATATTGCAGTTGCTCCCACAAATACCACACTGTTCACTTCCATAGTTAAAACAGATAGAAATGTCTTACCTTAGTCTCATTTCAGACGAAGTGCGTTAGCAACCGACATACTCTTGCAAAAAAAAAGTTGGATTTGTCTTGTTTTTTCTCTCTATATGCTACAACATGTGATTTAGTAACACATACTTACATCTATATTTTGTTTCAAGGGAATTGAAAAAAAAAAGTCCTAAATGTGTCGGTAGCTGCGTGTGAAGAAACGAATAAAACGATTAATATCCTACTTACCATATCAGAAACCCTCTTCTAGTGCCATTTTGAAGTATCTTCCAGTTCCAGGGAACTTTGTTAGCTTCTTTAGTGAAATGTTAATACAGAATACCCCTTATGCAGCGGCCATGTTTTGAGTCCAGATGCAGGTATCTGCTTCCATCTTCAGCTAATATGAAGACCTTAAAAGGGAAAATGACAATGATTTCAACAAATAAATGATATGAGAGACAACGGTGATAGTTGTTCTAGTCCCCCACATCCCCACACGGAATATAACTGTTTTCTCATTTTGGTTATTATGTCGCAGACGGTACTGAAAACGAAATTTATTAACCCGATATAGTCTTCAGAGAATCTGCAACATAGCTAGCTTTCAAATTACTCAGTTCTCAGATAACAGAATTGACTTAGTAAAGGCGGTTGGACTGTTTGAAGACAAAACAATACACATACCTTTTTTTTCCACAACAAATGTTGGCTGTGTCGCAGCACAAATTGATCCTGGACGTTGAAAATGGAACAGTTCTGTCGATATGCTTCAACATTTGATGCTGTTGCTTCGAAAACTTTTATGAATATTTTTTTAGCTTGCGATTTTATACTTAAAATGGACATTTGTTTCTCGATATGTCCTGAGCAAAATATAAAAGACATCCGAAGGATCAGATCATCAAATTCTTATCATTAACGAATCTGCAGATATTTTAACTATATTTTCTCTGTATCTTACAAAATTAACACAACAATTATCTTGAAATCTAGTTAATCTTGAATGTTTTTTCTATGTATCAACTAAAAAAGCTGTCTAAATTCTCGTTTTGGAAATCAACAAATCTGTGGACATAATTAGTATATTTTCTAGATATCTTAACGAGTTCAGGAAAACAGAAATTATTCGAGACATATAGACAAGCTAATGATAGTCAAGGATATTCCCACAATGAGCAATTGATCCGACAGAGTCTGGACACTAATCTCTGGAGCTTAGAGCTGTATCTGTACATTTAATTGCCGCAGAAAGGTTCTGAGCAATGTATGATCGGTAGTATGGGATTTACGATCGTTCCAGGAATATAAAATAGGAAGAAATGTTAAAAGTGAAAGAGACTGGCAGCTGATAATGTCATAGTGTGGAACTTGGGAGGTTTTTTATAACCGTTTTTCTCCAGGATGAAGCATCATAAAACTCTTTCTACTAACACGTTAACTGTTGATTGGGGTTCAGACCATCTCTTAAATACTCCGTTGAGATCACACCCTTTCAACGAAAATCGGCAGTTTTATTTGCCGAAGAAACACTAACCCTCTATTATTTGTAATATATTGTCACATTTGTGTCACAAAATCGATTCCACAATACCATTAGGGTTAGGAGGTTTAAATTATTTATTATTCGTTCAATATGTTGCACAGCTATATAACTTTTAAAAAGCAGTTCTGAAAAAATACCTACTTGCTTTCAAAAATCACTAATGCACACAACTGTATAATAAATAAGGAAAATAATCTAAATACTTTCCAAACGTAGATCATTAAATGAAAAGCTTTTATGTTCGTGTTAGAAAAACAGTAGATACATTTTCCAATTATATTAGAGGATTTGACAGTTTCTATTTTCTTATGAATAATTTTTACACTTTTTGTTTGATTCTGCTTGAACACTCAAAGTGGCTTTGATATCAATAATAAACATTTTATGACATTTCAATGGCACATGTCACGAGTTTGCAATAGGTCTGAAATTTGATGTTAGATCAAACGCCATCAAAAATGACAAGGCTGGTGTAAATTATAAGGTAAATGTGGCAATGCCTCCTTTGTTTCTATATGTTTTGTACGTTCAGTTGACACTCATTTCCTTTATTCACGTTTCCAGGTAAACCCTCTAGAATCTGTAGTTTATAAAAAATATTGATTACATTCAATATTTTGGTATCTGTCATATGGAAAATGCTTTGAAATGTTTTGATTTTGATATCATTTTGGTATGTTTACACTAAAAGAGACCACGGGTACAGTTCTATAATATCAAGATACACACCATGGCAAACAATTACCATTTGACTCTAGCTGTGTAGCATGTTCCAAATATGCCACCTAAAAAGCTTCATCTACAGCTGATGATACCGAACGATTATGTTTTTCCATATTTCTTTTTACCATAATAATAGCGTACGAAAGTTATATCACGAGGCTATCCATTATGCCTTTTTAGAAATGTAGTGGGTGGTTATTTAATACTTTCCATTTCAAACGAGAGAAAATATATTTTATGTGTAAAGAATAAAATAAGATTTAAATGCCAGGTTATATATTATACGTTTGGTTTCTAAAAGGTATCCAATCATCATGAATTTCGTCGTCGTTTTCATCTATCTTCATGGCACAAGTGAAGTCATTACCATCCATCAATGTTGGTATATTTGACTGAACTGTCAGCATAGCCTATATTTTACTTGACTTAAACTATTACGTATAGCTTCCTGGCAAAGTATTGAATATTTCAATGATTATACCCGCGATCCAACCTATTTCAGTTGAAATAAATAACTAATATACATGTAATACTTTGTCTCCCTGTTTGCTTGGATTTGGCAGTTCGCATGGAAGCTGTTGACATAGAAGGGCATTGGGTCATAAACACTCTATGCTATTCTTGTGATCAGTACTAATGTAACCTATACGACCGGTTGATTTTTAATATTTTGATCACTGAATGCAACAAGGCATAAGCTTTGCTTTCAAATATGATCTTGGGCAATAATCATGTCTGGAAGAACATCACCTACAGATACGCATCCTTTGAGTTTTAATTTCCATGTGTATACATAGCCAAATTGTGACATTTTCTTTGCATAATCTTGTAAGAAACAAAAAACGCTTGCTCACTAACTCGAAGGTTGAGAGTGCAACCCCGGCGTGGGTCGAGATGATATCTTCGGATTTTTCTACACGTTTTTCCCCTGTCAGTGATGCAGGTCGGATGGAACGGACATGGAAAAAAACGTATAGTCGTTCGGATCGGAAAATAAACCTAGGACCAGTGTGCTAGATGCTATAAACTGTGCATGTTTAACAACAGTTGGATATAGAAAATAAATGTAGGCTATTGCAGCTTTCAATAATAATAATAAATCTTTATTATCCCGAAAAAGGAAATTCTTTGTACAGCAAGAGATATCTTGGATATAAAAAATAATAAATGGGAACACAAACAATTGAAACATAACATAAAAACAAACTTCCTTCTTTGTACACTACATGGGGTTTGCCCATCAGGTGCAGGAAAGAAGGAAGTAAATCATTCCTTCTTATTTCAATTTGATCCAATAAAGTTTTTACACTTGTATGTATTAATCTTCATTTGAAACATCATGAGTGATAATTTCAAACAACTATTGCCATAACCGAGTCATTGTGGCATAATTATTACATCAAATATTTATGTATGAAATCTATGAAAGCTTTATGAATCCATCCTTATATGGTATGAAATGGACTATGTTCATCTACTACGAGGAAAGACGTGTATTATTCCTTATTGTCTTCAAAATGTTTCATAATTAGTCAATTTTTTAACATTCTAGTTTGTGATATCATTCATTCGTATAATAAGTACAAGTTTTAAGTGGGATGCATTAAAAAATCAATAGGCTTCATTATATGTCAGATTTGTACCTAAAATGAGTAGGTTAACTGTTTTAAATATATAATGTACCAAAATCACTGTCAGGATTTATATCGGTTCCATTACAGTTAATAGTCCCTGTAACTTACGGTATAAAGCAAGAGAAATATCCGAGCACTATTACAAATCCTTCTAGTCTGCATGAGGAGTAACTGCAGCCATTTGTTTTCTGTAACGATGTATTACCATCATACAAATAAATCCATAAAATGATAGATCAAATCAGGCCTTAATTCTCAATTAATTTTTGTAAAGGGCCAAATGTGTTTTGTAAATGAAATATAAGGACGAAATAGAGCTTAGCTAATTAGTGGAAGGGTTCACTCTTGAGGGTGTCGCGGGCCGCCATTTGAGGAGGCCTAGATTAAATCAATAAAACATTGAACATTGAAGAGCCAGATCTGGAAAGGCACCCTCTAAACTTTACAAATGGGTCTAAACGTTACTCGCCTGGCAAAATATGGCACGTCAGTTACATATGGTCTCGTTCCGGATCTGGCTATTCTGGTAAAGTGAACTTCGTCCAGATTGCAATGTTTTAGGTATTTGTGTGTGGTTATCTTCGTTCGAAGAATTATCATCTTCTTGTCATAATAAATGTAACGGCAAATAATACAAACATTAGCGTAGGTGAAAGTATTCCTAATACCAATTTGAAATTTGGCTTTAGGCCACAATAAAAAAATAAATAGATTATCATCCCCTCCCGACCCACCCCTATCAGTGCTGACTGGAAATGTTTTATTGTAGTTCAGTCACAAAAATTTCATTTTACGACTTTTTTTTAGTCATATTTTCATATTATGGTAAGGAAAAACACTTCATTTTCTTTTTATACACAAATATGTTCAAATGGTTGCCTCTTGTTGAGCTTAGAAAATAAAAAATAAAAAATAAAATTTCCCCTCCCTCCCCATTTTTTTGGAAAATTTGGATGATAATCTATGAATTTATTTATTGTGGCCTTATTTCGCAATATCGTATTTGGTGATATTTGAAGTGATATAGGTAATTTCAACTGATCACTAGCACGAGTCCCTTGACATCTGAACAAATGGTCGCAATATTAATCCGCGAGAAATCAATTTCATAAGAGGAAAATTGATGCTTGTCGTGTCATCTGGGGAGGAATAATTGGAGTGACCATTATGCTGGACATTAGTGGTCAGCAATAGTCGAGGGATATGTTGTCGACGACAAGGTACCAATTATAAACCACTTATCTGAGGAAAAGTGTCCGTGATCAATATATTTTCTATAAATTTCAATAAATTTTCACGCTTAATAGATGCTTCAACTGTCATGGGAAAGCAATACTTATAGAAAATTGACTTCTAGTGTCCGTCTGTATCCTGATATTAAACATCATTTCTCTCAAATTTTAATATCTAGTAAGTAAGAAATATCGTATGGTGTTAATTATGATTTTATGTAGCCATATAAATGACATTGGAATATTCTCTATACAGTTTTATGTCCAGTGTAGATATGCCAAATGTCTGCTTGAGGAGACGGATTTTTTTATTCTTGAAACATAGTAAATTATAAATGAAAATATTTCTTTATTATGCTATTTTTGTACACACTACACCTACCTACTTACACTTGTAAGCCCTTATTTGATTTAGTTGTAAGAAAACTCATCGTTAAAAAAGAGTATGCATATTAACACAAAAATGTCAATTGGAACAAAACATAATGAACAGCGTGTGCGTGTTGTAAAATAAAAAATGAACTTCTCTGTCTAAGAATAAGTCACCACACTATACTCATAACTTGATAAAAGGGATACTTAATTAGAAACTGTTGAGAACTGCAGATTAGAAATATATAGTGGAGTTTTGTCCCTTTATATAAGTATTCTTCTATTGATTACAATGAAAGTATTTGAACAAATAACTTGTAGCTTGGATATATCAAATTTGGCACGAAATAACTTCATATCGATGTGCACACACAGTGCAAATTGTAAGATTCCATCTCTGATAGTTTTCGAACAGCAGTCTGTTTTGGCTTTTAAGTGGCCGAGTCTTGCATTCAATGGATTGTGTGTTTGCTGTAAAATACTGAAGAACATTTTAAAGCCATTATAATAATAGAATCTTCCTTTAAACCTGCATTCATAGCTTAATTTTAATATTTCCAAAATTCATGTCGTTACCTGTTTTGAAGCGGTATAGATATAATTGTATTGATGGATTTCTTTTTCTTTTTGAAGGATCAGTTACTTTGGCCTTTTAATTACCAATCTCTGCTCTTCAAGTTAATCTCATTACCTCTTAAAGCCAAATCAGCTTAATTAAAATCATACATTAAATATATCAAGAGGGGCACTTATATCCACGTGACTGACAGAATGGCGCATCTATTTCCAAGGTAAGAAGATTTTAATGCGATTGACCTTAGATTGATACTGTAACAAGATTAGAAATTAAAAAGCAAAAATATCTTTGGTTCATAAACGTATTACAGTAAACCTTTCTCACAACAAACCTTGTGTCGGACGAAGTTTAAGGAGGGATTACAATCCACAGCTTAGTAAACGCTGAGTGTTGGCGGATTGCAATCCTACCAATGCGATTTACCTTTTGCTACACTTTTAACTAAATGTAAACAAAGTGACATACCACTTTAACAGACTTTGTTGGGAAAATAAACAACAACAGAAATAACTGGATTTGTTGATGGTCACATTCCTATCTTGTTTTCTTATCATTACACTTGACTTGTTGTCTGTATGATACACTGTGTCTAACACCTGCCGTTCCTTACATTTTCAAATTGTTTTCTATGATATATCAAGATTTACACACTTTGTTATTGCTTTTGCTGGTAAAATTCAGAAGTTTATGATATTACTTGACGTGTTCGACATTTTCAAATATTAAGAAATGCACCCAGAAATTCAAACCCTTTTCAGAAGTGATTTCCAAAAAAGTATCAACATACCAATGTTGGTATGCTATGCCTATTTGTCAGAAACTTAAACCTTCTTTTTGGGATGTTGAACACGAAGATTGGGAAGGAGGATGTCCTAAAACTGAAGGAATATCTCATCATGAAACCATCTGTTAGTGAATGTTCGCCAAACGTGAGCTGGATATATACAAATGTACAAGTTATGCTGGTGAAAGGGAGATAATAGGTAATGGACACTGACTATAGGTCATTGAAAGCAATTGACTTTATTTTGCCATCATTTATCAGTTGACACTGCCTTCGTATTCAGTATGGGAATCCACCTTATATTGAGGGGTTCACAGCCAATTTTCTGTTTTATCTGTACATGTATTATAGAAAACATCTAATATTAATAGATGTACAAGAAGGGAACCTTTTTATCACAGGGTCAGTTGTGTTAAAAATTCTTATATCGAAGAATATCGTTACATGTTTGATCATGGTCGTGTCTTTATTAGTATGATGTTGTTTTATATTACAAAGAGGCGAACTCTTATGCGTTTGAATGAATAAGACGTTTTCCGAACATATGAAATGTATTCATAATTTAAAATAATTAACAAAATAATGCATGGCACCACTCAAAAACAAATAAATTACATAATAATTGATTGATTAACAAATACACTATATACAATACATGATAAACATAATTTATATTAACAAAACACATTACGATGTTCAGAAGCACACATTTAAATATAGTAGATGATAACTCTATGAATTTAGAATAATTTCCATGAAGCCAAACTTCAAATTATTCATAATAATAATATACTGCAAGAGACAACAATGGATTTCGATTTCTCCAAACGAATACAAGGATGAGACAATACTATAGCAGTCGAAACATACATTCACGATACTACTCACTGTATCAGTTATTTTGTGAAATGGATTTCGATGGAATGTTATGTTTTACTTTTGTCACTAACTAACCTCCAAAATATTTACAAAACGAAGGTAATAAAAATATAATACTGAAATGTTGCGCGGGGATATTAATATATTGAAGCATTTATTGTAATCTGTTCGTTTGGTTCAGTTCTAATGAATTAATTTACGTAGCACCAAAAGTCGTATACAGTGACCACCAATAGCAGATGCGACTAGTTCTTCTATGTTTATACGAAAAGCGAAAGCGAAAACATGTCATTGAAGAACTACGCATATACACTATAGCACAATTTAAACATATTAATGACACAATGTAGATAATACTGATTTCAGAGGATTCAGAAGTTTCAATAAACACAATTTGTATCTTCGTTCTCTGAGTTGATGGTATAACTTCCAGATGTCGTAGAGTACTGATCATCATCCACGCTACAAGCACTACTATGGCACAGGGAATTGTAACTAAGAGAGGTCAAAGTTTCCTGACCTTGATAATGTCTTAAATTGTCTTTAAAGCACTTTGGTTCTTGAGGATAAAAACTATTATGAATTTTCAAAGCATCTTTCTTTAAAGAAGATTTTGAAATGTCTCTTTTAATGTTTGAGATATTGTCTTTGTTGAGTTTTGAATATGTATCAGTAAAAGAATTCTTTTTCTCCAAAGGTTTCCTTGAAAATGAATCCAGAAACTGTACGTGAGGTAGCTGCGATCGCTCGGACCGTGGCTGGTGTGTTGCATAATAAGCCTGATAACGAACTGGTTTGTCTGCTGGCATCCTTGGTGGAATCGGCGGCACTATATCTTTAACGTCATGTTGCCAAATAAGTGATGGTGCTGAAAAATCAAATAATACAAAACATAAGTCTATTGTTATTAGACACGATGGTGACGCAGTAGCATAGCCATCTTGTTAAACATAGAATGGCAAATGAATCAAGTTTGTATAATGTAAAGATTCCCCATCCCACAAACTATTGAGTTCACAACTTTCCAGAAAAGTCGTGTTGAAAAGCCATTGTAAGTACGGAGATCCGATTGGGTTATCATGCTGCCATTTTCCTATACAAAGCATTACGAAACGGCTAGTTTAAAAGCATAAATAATTACCTGTTTCAGAGATAGAAAATGTATTATTTTCATCATCACTGCAACCTTTTCCACTATCACTACCATTGGATTCTTCAGAGAAATTACTTTTATTGTCATTATTAACAGCCCGTCCGTTCACCTGCAAAAAGTTATAAGTAATTAATTATAAGCTTGTATTATATATGGCAATGTTGATTCTCAAAACGAAAACCGTCTATTTAATCTAAATTCCCACAAACCGATCCAAAACTATTGCTGTTAATTGACTTCGATTGTTTATTATTGTTTTAGACCAATAAAGATTTATAGCTGATAATGAGCGTTTGCTTTGGGAATGAACTGATGCAACAAATTTGTCGATAACAGCAATTAACCTTCAATTCTCAAGTATCTTTGATTCATTAAAATTCACGACAAAGAGAAGTGCCTAAAGCACAATGACCGTATCTGTTCATTTAGATTTATAATATGATTCGGTATAAAGGAATGATAATATGATTGCGCAACGACCCACAATAAATGATTGTTATCTGCTTAATTACCTGCGAAACGGAGAATGAGACTCTCTTTCTGTTCTCTGTTGAGTCAGGGTTGACATTTTGACTTGTAAATATAATATCATTATCGCCATTCTTTACTGGGTGAAAATCTAAACTTGAATTATCAGAATGCATACTGGTGTTTGGTAATGCTGTACTTGGTAACGCCTTCTCAAAATCCTGCTGATCTTTACCAGATGAACCTTCTTCACTGTCGACGTGGTCTCGATCTCTGCGTTTCATTCTTATGATCACTGTCACAATAATGATAGCTAATATAATCGTTACACCTGCTACCACTCCAGTAATAATCAGATAAAACTGACCACTTGCCTCAGCGAGAGGTGGTACAACTTCATCTGATTTTAAGATGTTAATTTTAAGAAATGCAACATCTTCTAATCGCACAGCACCTTGATCTTTGACGTTAACCTGTAACTCATGAATTCCGGAGACATCTCTGCTTATGTCTTTGACTAGAATTATTTCCCCGGTTTTAGGAGAAATTTCGAAAAGCCTATGATCATTTCCAGATAAAATGGAATATTCTAATTCGCCGTTATCACCATCATCTTCATCAAAAGCAATAATGTATGCCACCAAGGTACCTACTTTCGTGTCTGCCTCTATCGTAACGGTATCATTTCCGGATCTAGGGAATTCAATAACGGGGCTGTGGTCATTTGCATCGACTACTTTAATCAGGACTCGTCCGGTAGTGGTACGAGGAACATCACCTTTATCTTGAACGATGACATCAAATTCATAAATTGTCTGACTTTCTCTGTTGAGAGGGGAATCTAATCGGATAGTGCCATCTTCGTAAACTACGAACGGAATTCTTGGGTTGTGGTCGGCAGCTGAGAATGATAGATCGGCATTCTTCCCTGTGTCATCATCTGTTGCTGCAAGTTTTGATAAAATTGTTCCTGGCTGAAGATTTTCAATGGCTTTGATTCGCAGACTTTCAGGTTTAAACACGGGACTATTGTCATTCACGTCTAAAACCATGACACTGACTGACGCGGTACCGGAAAGCCTGGAGTTCTGGTTGTCAATAGCTCTTACTACAAATGTTACTTTTGATAGAGTTTCACGATCGATGTTAGCATTGGTTGTTATTATTCCAGTTTCACTATTAATGTGAAACATAGCACCTGCATCTAAAGCAAGGGAGTAATAAAATTTAGAATTCTCTTCTAGATCATTATCCATAGCCAATACAACCCCTACTGTCGTTCCGATATCGACGTTTTCAGTAACATTAATTTCGTAAATAGGCTGAAGAAACTGAGGCCCATTATCGTTCTCGTCGGTAATCACAACAAGAAAATGAATTGAACTGCTGAGACTGGGACTTCCGTTGTCTTGACATGTAACAGTCACATTGTGTTTTGAAGTAGTTTCTCTATCCAAAGCCTTGCTAATTAATAGAGCATATCCTTTACCGTCTAATTTTTGTAAAGAAAAATGCTCCTCGTCACAATAACAAGTGACAATACCATTAACTCCCGGATCTCGATCCTCCACCTTAATATGACCAACAAACGTACCGACTTTAGATCCTTCCGACAAAATGATTGTTTCCGAGTTCATGGCTGATGCGAGGTTAAGTTGTAATCGAGGAGGGTTATTTCCGACGTCAACAATGTTCACAATAAGAATAGTTTGTGTTATTTGGGGTGGGTTGCCATTGTCTGAAGCTTCTACAATTGTCTCGTATGTTTTTCCAGATTCATAGTGAAGTGGTGATTTGACAGCCAACTCACCGTTTAATCCGTTAAGAGTAAGCAGATGTTCCAGTTTACTGGTTCTCAAGGGGCTAAAACGGTAGGATACGTTGGCATTCTCCCCAGAGTCCACATCAAGTGCTTCAAGTGTCTCAATAATCATTCCAACTGTAGTGTTTTCGGACACCGTGACATTGTAAACATCTTTAATGAACTTGGGCGCATTGTCATTGGCATCAACAACGTTTATGTTGACAAGTAGACTGCCAGTTCTTTGAGGCGACCCATTATCTTTGGCTAAGAGGAGAATACTGTGTACATCTTGTGATTCGCGATCAAGGGACTTTAAAACTGAAAGGCTGACATCCGTTGAGCCGTCGAATTTTTTGATAAGTTGTACGCCGAATGTTTCATCTGGTTGAATTAGCTCGTAAGACTGAACTGTGTTTTCAGGGCTCATATCCTCGTCTGTTGCTCCAGTAATCCTAAAATTCGTACCAACCACAACGTTTTCGGGTATATCCAAAATGACACTTTTATTTCCGAATTTTGGGGGGTTATCGTTTACATCTTCGATTTCCACACGCACAGATAACAGACGTAAAAATGTTGTTGCAGATGATTGAATGGTTACATCGAATGTTACCTGACAAACTACGGACTTATTGCACATTTGTTCACGATCCACTTTACTGGTACTATACATAGCACCAGTTGGTCGGTTAATACTAAATAGAGATTTAATCACTTTGTTATTGGGATTTAAAAAGTTGTATTCCAAATATGGGAATTCTTCTACAGCTACATCCTGTCCGACTCCGCTACTTACAGCTACGTTTCCGATAAAAACTCCAGGATTCATTTCTTCTTTAAGTGTGAAAACAATATCCGGTGACTGTGCACGTATTGTTCCTAATAAGCACAATAAACTGAACATAAACATGTCTGTTCCCGTCGCTGATTTCTTTTTTACGATCTCCATCTTTTAATAGTTGTTCAACTAAACTTTCTTGGTTTCTTATACTAGTATTATCATTGTCTTGTATAGTTCCTGAAAGTAGATAGAAAAACGTTTATTAATGAATGGTTCAGGAATATGAACTAAACATATTCATAACTAATTCTCCAAGGAAAAACTTCGCTTTACAATTCACACAGATGACAGATATCCAACTCTTTAATGAATTCATTCTGTAAATGGTTTTGATACTAATATTGTCCCTGACGTGTCTCGTAAATACAAACTTGGCTGATTTACTCCCAGATCCTAAATGTCTCCCTCTAATTTTGTTTCCATTAAAGATCCTCATTTGGTCTCCTGGGGTCGACTAATAACAACCACCTTATAATCCCTCTAATAATGTTGATCAAGTAAAGTGGTGCTTGATAGAATAAACGTTATGAATAGCTTATTACCTAACAGCAAACATTGTGTTTGAATAAATTTATAAAGAGCCATTTAGGCAGTGTATTATCTAGCCAATAATAGGTTAGGTTCAGATATTAAAACTTGTATTTATTTAACACGTTAATTGTGATTTAACTTGAAGGTGGGTCGAGTCAGACATGTTTGTCCTGAAGACTCAAATAACAGGTAACATCGTCTTGATTGATTTTGATCAAATAGCTGGGTGGGACAGACGCCATCTTCTTTAAATACTTAACGTGTATACATACAAATCATATCTTAATAGATGCCACATTCGTTTCGTATTCATTCAAGAGTTCACGTAGTCTAAATCCGTCGTCCGAAGTTTCACTTTATTTTAATCCAAGAGACACTTCGTGAACGTTCCACTGACCACGTCTACTCGTGCGAGAGTAAATTAATTAAAGCAAGACGGGATATTTATGTATTGAATGATAGAAACCCACCCAGATGTAACATTTCAACATAGATATGTCATTATGGCTAATCAAATGAAATTTCAAAGACGATTTGATTGAACCTTTATATTAGCGAAATAAACCATTTTATTTATAAATTAATTTATCCCAATCAATCCAAAATCAATGACAAACCGGAAAAGAACATCGATTTGCATCTTGTGACACAAAAGGGGTGTGATGACAAAAATAATTCAATGATTTCTCATCAAAAGAAAATCTATGTTTAATGCGATAAAACTTGATTTAATCATTGCTAAGCAACTATATATGTATGAAAAGATGTTATAAAAGTATTTTCTGTTGAAATCGATAAACATACGATTTATTGATGCAAAACTGATATTTGATAACTTTTAATAATTTAATGCAGAAGTTACACCTAAAATGATATCTGAATTAAAAATTTAGATAAAATCCTATACCACGAGTTAACGCTAAATCTAAAAAAATGATGATTCTGAAAACACAGTAAACATTTATCAGCGACTATTAATGTGATCTTAATAATGTTCAGAATATCACTGATAGTACTTTGTACATTGACATAATGATGTTCCAAATTATCAAATCAACAAGTTTGATACGCTGATAGTAAATCAACTTGACATAAGGGTTCCTTCTGAGATTAAATCAACATGTATCAATAGTAAATCAACTAAGTGACGATTCTAGCTTTTCACTGCAAGTGATCTAATAAATATTTGATTTCATATTTGTCCATGATTCATATACCTAGAGACCATGGTCACAGGAAAAAACAAATCCGTCGGAAAAAATACCAGACACTCAAAAGCCATTAATCATATTTCTACCAATTTTCCAGTCCGTTGAGAATCACCAAGGCTAGATAACGATACGAATGATAATTTCTCGCGGGGATATCATGTCAGAAGATAGAGGACATGGGAATACCACAGAGGGTCATCTTGTGCTTGTATTGTGACACAGCTTCTCCATTGTCCTTCCGCATTTCATCATTTAATTGACCTCTTAAATTTAAAACCAGGCTTTATGAGAGGTGAATTAGTGTAATTTCAACCCATTGAGTTTCAAACTTAGCCGAAACTTTGTAAAAACTACCCTCTGACCTCTGTTTCTTCTTTCATTGTTGCCACCGAAATGTGTTAGGTTGAAAAAATCTTTACCAAAAGAAGTTTACTCAAAGCCAAAAATGCACAAAAATCTTAATGATAAAATTCAGTGGAATGCCTGTGAATATGTCTTACTATGCTGATCAGGGAGATTTGCTCCAGTTCGGCTATAGTGATAGCATTTCTTGGTGACGTACACAGATATCAAATTATCTTGAGGATGAATGGCAATGGGTAGTTAATGTTAATTGCATTCTAATTCAATTTTAGTATCACATTTTAAGAGAAGGCAGATTATGGGAGCGATTAAGGTTATTTAAATTCTTGCCAGTGTAAATCAAGTATCCCAAGACACCGGAAACAATTTTCCTTTTCTGAAATGTAATTATAATTTGAGACTTGAGTTTGACCTTTTTAATCATGATAATAGTTTGTCGTCATCATCTGACACGGTTTTTGATAGATGCTCATTGTATATCGTAGGTAAATTAAGGCACAAAACTATATACTGCTCCCAATTGTAAAAATTTATATAAAATAAATATTGCAAACATAAATATAACTATACTATGAACTCGTCCTCAATTTTTGAAATCCCACATAGCTGCAAGTTTTGGAATTTGCATTAAACTTTTGAGATGGTTCATCAGATATAAAACAATATTCGGAGTGAAAAGTCAGTAATTTATGAACAATATTCAGAATTTATTATTTCACATGACCGCTACAAGACCAGAAGTAAATCCCATTATCCATGGTATTCAATTGATGATGTTTTTACAAATAGTTCAAACTTGTCAGTACAAGAATACCGCTGTGATGTATATGCGGACTATTTTACGCTTTGATGCGGATGTGAATCAACATGTGGGAGAGCTGAAAACGAGCAACAATGACGTTCATCGGTATGAAAAACATCTTTAAAAATCATATTTATTCATCGTTTAATTGATTATATATGGTCGACCACCTCGACTCAAGGGACTAGAGATCAAACTGTGCATGTTGATGCGATTATCAATAAATAAACGATGCTCGAATGGAGACGCTTCATGCTCTGAATGTTCCATCGCAGGATGACAAGCGTTGAGCGAATATGTGAAACAATTTGAATTTAAAACTTATTTTGTGAAGATGGTATATCAGAATGTTGAAGATGGACATCGTAATAAGGTCAAGAAAATTATAACCTGCGTGACAAATCTATGTTAAAAAGTCTTTAAAATTAATTCTTAAGCCCTCTCTATTGTTGATTCGGTCATTACAAGTAACTTTGAACTTTTTTAGCCTTGAAAAATTATTTGGTCATAAGGAATATCAGATAAATCACAAATTGTATCTTACCTATATGACCTAAAAAATTCCAGACAAATAAATCTACTATACATAGTGCACTGGTGAGCAAGTCCAAATTAATAGTTTAAGTCAACTAACCTCTAATGTAATGTCAAGGCAATAGCAATAACGTCTAATATTAAAACAATGAATTATTGTTACCATTAACTGTATCCAGGTTGATAATATGAAAGTTTATGTCACTCTACTAATTGAATTTATCACGCTCACTGTCAATTTAATACTTTAAATACTATTTACCGTTAACAGATAAATCTTGCCGATTTTGATTAATTTCAAACAACACAAGATTTGTTTCTGATTTACAGCTAATTCTACCCCCAAAATTGAAATTGTATCTGAACTATCAAAGATTGCAACGTGACAGTATGTTACTGGGGGTAGATTACGTGTCGTTTAAGAGGTATATATGACAACGCCGTGAAAACATCTCTCCGTTTCAGTCACACAATGACAAACAAAACCATTCCAATACATTGGTAAACACATGTATAATCACTTGAAACAAAATCGCCTCATGGGTTGATGTTTTAAGAACAAATTCTCCCCCGATTTAGACAAAAATTCGTACACTGTTTCAAATTCTTCCATTATATTTAGCCATACGTTATATTTGTGTAAATTCTAAGTCAATGCCTTAAATACCTCTTAAAACAATAATATTTTGTTATCGTTTCAACCAAATCATATTCACTAATCTGAAATTCATATTGGTAAATCTTCACTAATAACATTTATCAATACGTTGAAGCTACATTTAAATTTCAGTGTATGTTTTGCTACATCATTTTAATATTTTGTTCATTTCTTTGTGTGTGGTAGTTATTGTTTGTAGCCTTATATAAGATATATCTGAAAATTGTTACGAGGTTAGATTGTTGTTTTTGCTCGACAGCGTAGCAGATTGATATTTCGTTTGAATGTTAATGTCGAGCACAGAGCGTCTGATATAGTAAAGATGTGTCTTGACTAAATGCATACACGAAGAACTTACATTCAAGGATCTCTCGGATGGATGCACAGAACGCTAATGTCGGAGAATTTGAAGAATTCTACTACTGAAATAATGATTTGTTTGCGACTATGTTTTGGTTAAGCGATTTATTGATTTTTTTGACAGCTGATCAATAGCTGTGGCATTGTCTTAGTCTATGTAAAATAGAAAAATCGATTCGGAAAATTTAACGTTTGTTATAAAATATTTAATATTTCAAGCATGTGCTTTGTAATTGCTATGATATCTTGATCATTTTTTAAGAAAATTCCCCAGCAGCACAAACTACATGTTATCCAATATATTACGTCATGAGAGGTCATGGTGTTTTCAAGAATAGAATGGTTAACAAATGCGTATATCTCCTATCCCACACGCTCTCTCAAATTTTTACATCAATTTGATGATTTGGTGTTGAAGTACCGTATAGGGGACATCTTTCTTTGCAATCTTTTGGAGGCTTTTTTTTTTGTCTGAATACTAACGACGTAATATGAAGGCATAACTTCTAAAACATCTCAGAATTGTCATTATTTTAATGAATTTTATCTTTATGTGAGCGTGTTAGAACAAACATTTAAGAGTTATGAATATTTTATTTGGTATCTTTTGAATTGGTAATAAAGAAACATTTAGCTTGTCCCTAGGGAAGTTTTAAGTCATTGACTCGTTATAGGTCTACTTTAATAATAATGACTATTTTGTTCAATGTGTATTAATGTTCGAAAACGCCGTTTTCTGTTCATTAATTCTCATTTAGTTGACAGTTTGAACAAATAATAATTAAGACGTTTTGTCCAATACACACGTTTGATCCAAAGATAAGTTCAAAACAATTGGACTATGATTCCTCGCAGCATTAAAAAATCATTAGGCAACTAAACAGAAGATTTATGTATAGCATTAGCATAATTGCATAACTGTAAATGGTAGAACTGGTTTCTTTTAATGCCTCCCAATTTGTAAAATGTAGTATACTTTCTCTTGGATAGTTATTAGTATCACAATAATCAGACGAAACATCAAATATTAAAAGAAGAACAATATAGTCCATTAGTAACTGGACTCTTGGCCATTTCAACAACTTCACATATTCATCACCTAACTTGGTATCTTTAGAGAAAAAATGCTCTGTTACCAAAGAAAAAATCGATACCTTCACAAAATGTCTTAATTTCCAACTAAACCTTAGTCATTTCAGAAATAAATCATGAAATTTTTTGAAATATTTCAGTTTCTAGTCTCAACTTTTGAATTGAACTGGCGACAGTCTCTCATTTCAGTTGAATTAAAAAAAAAACTCATTCAATTTGTAGCCATATTATAATAGTACTGATGAAAAAAAAACTATGATTTCTATAAAGTTAATTGTAGCCTTCCCTCGGGAATGAAATACTGCCTGCAAATTGGTTTCGAGGAAAAAATTTTTTAATGACCCTACGAGCTCAAGCTATGTTGATATAATGCTATTTACATTAGACTAATATCTCCCTGAATGATTCCTGATACTCTTGCAATCAGATAATTCCATCGTCAATGTTGATTTAATATCAATACTTAATATACTCGAAAAGTATGTAAAACATAACTAATGATATTGCATTGATTGAAGGATACACTGTGATGTTAATGGCATTATTAAACCTTATAATATAACTTTTCCTAGTGTGCATTCCAGAAATGTACGTATAGTTCGTTCCTGAAGTGAAATAAGCTTAATTCGATACTTCCAATTTTCGGCACTTTCTTCCATAAGTACATTGGAATTGGAAAAAAGCTCAGTTTTTCGTGAAATGATATGATTAGACTTACTACTACCTTTAATATACCTAGATAGCATGTTAAACATACGTAATATTACTCCATGGATTAATAGATATATCACATATTTGTTAATGTTCTGTTGGGAATTTGATAATGGCGTTGTCACTAACATACGATTGTCACTATTTTAATTAGATTATTATCATTAACATCAAGAGAGTCGCGTAACAGTGTCTATATATCTTAATTTGTCGCCATCTATTTTAATAGAATGTTACTACAGACTTTGCATTGTAAAACATGGATAAAACATGTGATAGTATGCATCCATCAAAAGGCATCACCAAAGCTTAACCAGCAGGGACACCTTGGCTATAAGAACCATGCCATTGAAGCACCAGCCTTGCCAGTGAAAGCTTAATGAAAGGTTTGTGAACCATTGCGACATAAACAATCTGCACTACTCAGCATTGATATTGATATTTTTTAACGTCAGTGATCTTTACATGGATACTGACATTTCAAAGTGAATTAAAAATGCATAAAGATGACTTCATTCGTATGACATTCCATATGATTCAAAATATTCGGATGTGAGAAATGTATTACGGTTTCCCAAATATTTTCCAATTATCGACTTAACCAGCAGCAAATATTGTCTTCATGGTTCCTTGTTTCAGAGACAATGTCATTAATTAAGCCCAAGTCGGTTTGTTCCGGATGAAAAATTGATTTCAAAGCAAGATGACAATGGAACCTGGCTGCCAGTGACAGAAGCAAATATGAGATGCGGTTCTCTAATTGTTTTTAAAGATTGTCATTGATTTTCGATGACATGTCACAAAGATATCCTCGTTTTCTTCCTTATAAATATCCTTTGACATTTATGAATATTAAACTTGCCTTACCTTGTTAGTCAATGTTATATCGTAATATCCAAGAAATTGATTTATCTAGTGAAAGTAATGCTCTATGTATATCCTTCTTTTAGAATGTTTTTTAATAACAAGGTTTACGATATAAGTACTCGAGAGGTTAATACCATATATAAACAAACTAAACTGATACACCACTGGTTGACAGTGTCCAGCAGAACTAACCAATCAAAATCAACCGTTCAATGTCACAGTCCAACACCTTCAGATAGTCTCGATTTACCTAGACACTGAACGAGATGTAACAGGAGTTGTACTATGTGTTGATCGCGACTAGATATATATTTGACGTTAATAATGACTATTGGGCGTGATGAACTAGTCAATTGAAGAAAAGCGTAAAAATTAAACATTGAGAATGATATTTTGACTATTTCAACACATTCAACAGACTTTTGTATCCAGTTGTTTATTGTTTCGCCAACATTTTTCAAATTTCCCATAGAACAATTACTTACAGAGATAAAAATAATTTCAAATTTCTTTTAAAAAATTACTTAAATAATTAATGATATCTACAAAACTTTACTTACAAAACCACAATATCCAACAAAGCTGTAAAAGATTTTCAATTTACACCAGATAGCTGAATTTCAAGCGAAATGTTCTCCTAAATTTACTAAACCCTACTGCAAGAGAATGAATCTATCTGCACAAATAGAATGCAGATCAAATTTATGCAGTCTATGAAACATGAACACTATTCTTGTTCCACATCATTCATTTATAACATACGGAATGATGAGTTTCTGAACATTCATGTAGTTTCTCGTAACCTTGTTAAAGCTATTCCCAAGATACTCGTCGTAAATAGGATTGGAATCATTTCTTTGATTATTGGGGTTTAAACGATTCCATTACGCATTAGTCTTTGGGAACTTGTATTAAGTCATTTGCAAAAACAGTTAACTCGTTAAATTTGCCAAGCTTTAGAGGCGGATGCTTATCCATCTCAAATTTTCCACTTTTCTTCACTCTACCCTAATGTTTATAGCATAATTGAAAATGAAATAAAATCCAAAATCCTAGAACAGGAGTGTTTTAGGATTGCCTCTTTAAGCCATGCAATCTGATATGACCTTTATCAGATAGTTGTCAGGCTACATGGATTAGCAAAGATACGCATTAAGGGTAGAAATATGATATAGTTTGACTCATTGACTATATTCGTCATACCTATGACAACGGTGGTAATTGTAACCACTAGCTACATGGAGGTACATAGTCAAAATGTTACTGGGTACTTTAAAAATAACATCCGTATGCAACATGTAAATATTTTTAAAACATAGATGAAGGATTCAGATTGAAATCATGGTAGACATTGCCTGGTCAACCCAGAGAAATATTCTTATTTTGGATTTAAAATCATAGTTTAGATGGGATAACTGTATTTTCCCTGAGAGTTTTAAGTTCAATGTAACTTGAAACTGCATAACGCAGTCGTCAATTAACAAAGTTAGAAATCGTCATATTTTAAATTTTCAAAATGTTTGAACTCGAGCCAAAGTCAAGTGTTTTTAGTTTAAACAGATTAAAGGATAATCCAACAGTAAAAAGAACGGCGACGATACTAATCGAATTGTGGCTAAACCCTACTTGATTTTCCTTTCTGTCTTGATCCACAACCCTCCAATATCTTATACCAACAAATAATTACCTTTTGCCAGTAGAAGTGTGTTCAGACTAAAGCATTCTTCAGACGACGTTGATTTGTAATAGAATGGTGTTAGGATTTGAAAAAATTAAACAAACAATGCATTTTTCAAAATCTCACTCCTTTGAGGAATTAAGACTTACGCCATTTGTAAACAATCTATATAATATCAACATGGAGGTGTTGCAGAAGAATAAGAAACTCGTTGAATATAATCAATATTTGGATAGAGTTTCAAATAGTGACATTTTCTTTCACATATTTTTGTTATAGACTATTCAGATAATATGTCATATTTGATCAGAATGTCGCCACTCGGTTTCTCCCGTCTCGAATGCAGTATATTCAGGATATACAAGTGTACGTGGCGACAAGACTTCTTGCATTGGTGATGACATCTTAATAACAGTAACTTGTCATATTTGTAACATGTCACCGATGTTTTCTAGCTATTTTCTTCCAATATTGACTGAAGCTAATACAAATTTAAGATGTAACTTCCGTCGATGTCAGTATGAGACCGAATTAACCACATTTTTCTGACTCTCTCTGATTTACCAGCTATTTATTTAAGAGATTGAAGGTTTCGTAGTTGAAAGAGATTTTTTTTTATAAAAAAAAAACAACACATTTTTTGTTAATCAAAGATTTGGTCAAACCATTACTGAAGACTATGCAACATTAAATCTGAAATACCAATGCCATCGTATATTTATGAAAACGATCATTTTCAACGATATTATGAATATTAAAGAAAAATTTATGGCTATGACGTCATGTTTGATTCACCTGCCGAATTATGAGTATAAATATTGGCATTTATGTAATATCATTTTATTTAATGCATATATTATAGTTGTTCTGATATGATATATGAGTAATGTGCAATTATTATGTTACTTAAAAAAAATATTCCATATTATATGAATACTGAACAATTTTAAGCTTAATAATATGACATAATGATGTATTGTTATCGATCACCCTTATATCCATTAACACTTCATATCTTAGAAGCTAGAATTCTCGTTAGTTGGTTTTATTTGTCATTTAATATTTTAGTGTTTCGATTTAACCATTATTTTCTATTGCCTTCTGTCATTGCGAAGTGAAGGTTTGTGCTAATTATCTTTCGTACAGTTGTATTTTCTTTTAAGAAATCATAGATTACACGAATGTTTTGCGAAAAAGGATTTTGTTCCAAAAAGTGACATGTCTCCTCTCGTGACAAGGATTAACGATGCACGAAAAACATTTAAAATTAATTTTGATAGATAATGTTTTCATGTTTTGGGGATCAGACCCATAGTGAAATCGACACCCAGATTAAATTATCGATCGAGGCATTGATGGAAACCAATTGTTCATCGATAAAGTTTCATCGACTGTGTCATGTTGCATGGTGTTGACACTTTTATCCCAGACTAATTGTATTAGACCCAGGACTATCGTATCCGTCACCTTACTTGTTCATCTTATCATAGTCAAGACTTATTAACTCCTTTCAGATGCCAAATTTTAACCCTTTATTCCTGGTGATAAAATCTATGTTTCTTCATTGTGCTGATTGAGTAAAAAATAAACAAGACAAATTTAATTTAGTCCTTACAATGAACTTGCAAGTCTATATCTGGTTAATATTACATATTGTGTTGTAATAGCGATATACGATATCATGTGTTTATTTTTGTTTACTTGTATTTTATGATCGATTTAAAGTTGTATTGTTTACTTCTATCTGATTATAAGGAAATGTCAAGCTTATTTCACTTCTTCTAAAGCTTAAAACGCTATAATTGCCTGTTTTTTCCCCGGCTTGAATTTTCCTATATTATACATTTCGAAAAATTTTGTGTCGATAAAAATTGTCAATTAATGTATACAATATACCAAAATCTGTAGTTCGTGCGAATTTTATATTCAAAATTCTGTAAATACCATTAAAAGACCAAATTATGGATGCTATGGTTTTAAACGATTGCTTGCTGTTCATAAAAACCAAGATTCCTGTACAGATGGATTGAAACTGTTTGATTATTCATTTAGTATTCTTCACGTTTATAGCAATTTTATTCGTATGTGAGTTATACATTCTTTATACATTAAAAATACAAGATTTATAAAGTTCATAAAAATGTGTCATTGTATATTGTTACTATCGAATAGTTATTCAAATTAATATCTAAAGTTTATAGCTATCCATAAAATAGGATATAAGATTTACGTCTTTAAGCATTGCATATTCGGTTGCGTTGTCAAATTTCAAATTACTGAAAGTGGACGTTAGCCTGGAATTTTAGGTTATTGAAAGCGGACGTTAATCTACCAGCCAACCAACCAGTCAACGTGGAATTTCAAGTAACTGAAAGCGGACGATACATGTAATATACGGTACTAACCAACGTAGAATTTCAGAGTTTACCGAAAGTGGACGTTAACGTGTAATCTACCATAATCACATTGGAATTCAGGTTACTGAAAGCGGACGTTAAATTGTAATCTACCAACCGACCAACGTGGAATTTCAAATTACTGAAAAACCAACCTTTAACATGTTATCTACTTAACAACCACCATAGAGTTTCAAGTAACTGAAAGCGGACGTTACCTGTAATCTATCAACCAACGTGGATTTTCAGGTTACTGAAAGCAGAGACGTTAGTCTGTAATCTACCAACCAACAAACAAACGTAAAATTCACGTTACTTTGTAATCTATCTGCAAACCAACGTGGAATTTCAGGTTGTTATGTAGAAGTGCATGTAGAAATACTTTGTCTTTTTATCCCATTCTCATATTTGCATTTTCTCAATAAAAGAAATGTGTATAATATTATATTTGTTTCAAGGAATTGATAAGTATCCATTTCCAATAACATCTTCCAAGAACAAGAGCAATTTCCAATATTTTAGTGATTTGACATAATTTTAAACGTGCAATATACATAACAAGCTTATTACAATTCAATTTCAATAACTATCAGATTTATATTGACGTCCATGTATTGGTGATTATTATTGGAAAACTGTTATAATGTCATTATACAATTATTGTCCATATTTTTAAAATCAATTACATGTAAATCATAATGAAGACAAACAATGATATAATATAATATGTTGTTGTACTAATTATTTTTCGCAGATGCTAATTTGGTGAAAGCTGTTTGTCTCCGTATATAACACACAATTTATAATGAAAATAGTATTTCAATCTAAGGATTCAAGCAATAATATGGTATATTTTTCATACAAGAATTTGCATGCTTGTGAAATTGTCGAATGCAAAAAGATAGACGACCATAAGACATATTGGCTAATCATATCGCTTAAAGGCCTGGGTTTTCAACTGGTTTTCTCAAATGTCCCCGATTACGCACAAGGAAATGACCATGTCCTCTGAATTGTCTGCAAAAACTTACAATTTCGAAGTATGATATTTTGCTTAAAATTATTAAAACTTAAATTGAGGTTCAGATTAAGGAGTCATTGCAGGCAGTGAACACTTTTTTTTCAGACCTATAACTCAGTTTGTGTCCCCTAAGTTAAAAAAAGGACTAATCGTTTTCACTAATTGGCTTTGAAATGTAAGAGAAGTCGACAGAGCTCAACAATGAGTAGAATGCTTCTCAATGTAGCTCCAATAGAAAACTACCTAAAAGAGCAGGTGTTTCTAAAAGAGTAAATATGTTCTGCTTAGCGCAACACCCGTCATTACTTATAAAAGATAAACGACTAAGAATACAGGAAGACTACAAATAAAGAGATGCGTCAATCGCATCATTTAATGCAGAATAAAAATCAGAGAATAATGACAACTTCAGACAGTATGATTACCTTGTAATTAGTTTGTCAGTTATTACGTTTTGTATTTGTGTGATACAAACATCATTGTATTATGACATTGCTTGCTAACGAGTTGTTTTGTCATAAATTGCAATTTCAATGTTAGTTATAGTGGTTTGGTTGATGTTGTAGGATATGACTTCATTGTTGAATACTTTTTTAATAAACAGTTAATTTGTTTGACTCATTGAACAATCCACAATCCATGACATGTCGAATTGTAATTATGTTTTACTTGAATGAATGTGGGTTTCAGCACTTGAAGTTAGTCAAGAACAGATATGTGCACTTTGAACCAAGCATAGGAGCGAGGTAGAATAAATGATATGAAACATTGCAAGTCTCTAGCCAAGCCAACTTGGTAATTACCATCTACATTGTCTGAAAATAAAGTAACGTTCCGTTACTCTGGTTTACTGCAAACAACAAACTAACACCAAGTCGACATTCGTGTTAAGGGCAGAACATACTTTGACTACCAAGATTTTTATTTGAAGTTGACAGTCTTCTTTCCACTTTTAATTTTTTTTCACGTTATTTCATCTTGACACGAAATTACTTACACATAATGTGGTTTTAAACATCCACGTGTACTTGATAAAATATCAAATTGGCCCTTTCTCTTTTCTCGCCTTTTAATTATCTTCAATACGATCAGTAAATCACTTGAAATCTTTAAACAGTTAGCACAATGGTCGGCTGAAGATGAAAGCCATCTTGTCCTCAATGGTGTAATTAATTTGAGACAATTAACCGATTATATCTATTGTCTTATGTGTTAAACACACGTCATATATCACTTATAGATCGCCATTTAACGTCGGGCTTAGCAATTTTTAACTTTCGTCATAGGATACGCGATCCTCTCTAGGGACTTAATGCTTATAGCCTTTATAATAAGTACGTTAGACGACACCGCGATAATAAAACTAGCCTTAAAAGCCAACAATTATACGATTATCAAATTTCCCATCTAATAAACAGAGTATTTTTTACTCCCCTTTCCATTGTCCAAGTGATATTAACCTCTGTCAGCTAAGAATGTTTATGACCCTTTTTTGTTTAAGGCACCTCTGCGACTAGGCTATTTGATCCCAAGGTGTATTATTTCGGGAGTTAAGACTAGTTATCTACTGCTATTAAGGGAGTTCTTACACTACAACCATCTTAATATAATTATACGAATTTGAAAACAATAAAACAAACCGATCTTATTTAATTATAGAGATATCATAATTTGCGTCCAAACGAAATGCCGGACATTTGCACCGTAATTGAATACACTACCACAACATAAAAATGTCATTTAAGAAATTTTGCTGTAAATGTATAGTGTGGAGGATATTAAAGCATTACCAAGGTATTAAAGTGAACTCTAATGATGAAGAAATTCGTCTGACGAGGGATAAGCGGATCACAAACTAAGCTTTATGTGAATATAAACACATGCTATAATATTTTTTTTTACCGTTAGAGGAACAGCTACAAGGGAAATGGTCTGATTCGAGGAAACATTGCTTTCACTCAAATCTTTGTGAAAATATAAAATCATTTATAAAAATTTGTTGCCCTTCTCGTATTTTTTTTGGGGGGGGGGGGGGGGGGGGGGGTACATCAATGTTTACGTTTTCGAAACACAATCTGTCATCCATCATTAAGGAAAAGTTGATTTTGTTTCATCTCTTTCTATCTAATGCAACCTTTTACCCTTAATTGATCCAACTCAAATCCGTTGTAGCATCTTAAGAAGAAAAGGGGTTTTCTAGAAATGTCCAGTAATAATAGAGATTGACTCGACTTGCAATACTTTCACAAAAATACAGACTATTAAATCAAATAAGCCAAGAATTTCATATATCGATGTATAAACCGAGTGGAGAACATGGAGTTTATATGTATTTCCTTGAAAACAATTCTTTTCCATTTCGAAATTACTTCAGATTGCAGATTCCATAATCAGATTGATTTGATGGTAACGTCTCTATAAATACTTAACATACATTCATTGCATCATGTTTTAAAATGAGCAGGGGCGTAGCGTACGGGGGGAGGGGGGGTGTGGGGGGGGGGGGGTGTCACACCCCCCCCCCACTCTCGATGACCTTGTCGGTAAAACGCGGTATCGGTCGGTAAAAGACTGGACCTGTCGGTAAAACCGATTGGTTAACCAAGAGACCATAAAAGGTGATTTTTTCTAAACTTGTCGGTTAATCGAGGTCGATAAAAACTTTTATGGCTGGAGCCGTAAAAACCGATTGGTTAACCGACAGAGTTAAAATCTTGTTATCGGTAAAATGTTGATATCCATTAAAGGTGATTTT